>JAANYP010007388.1:0-15788 GCA_020465985.1 Centrapalus pauciflorus | reverse complement strand
GTGGGTTCAATGGAGAACCTCCATGCATCGAAGAACCTTGAAGAACCTCCATGCACCACCACAAATGCATCACAATCCCCCCGTAATGCATCATTATTTCCACGTGATGCATCAAATTCTCGCGTGATGCATCGATTTCTACGTGATGCATTTCAATTTTTATAGCGATGCATTGTGGTTCTCCAAGGTTCTTCGATGCATAAGGTTCTCCATTGAACTCACCCCTATATATATATGTGTATATATATATATATATATATATATATATATATATATATATATATATATATATATATATATATATATATATATATATATATACAGGGAAAAGTGAGTATGTGGCTGTCATGTACCCAAGCTTGGGTATAGAACCCTCCAAAACGACGTCGTTTTGGGAAATAAGAAAAAACCCGCTTCAATCCTCTTCCAGACTCTCCCTTGCGTGACGTGACCATCCATCTCCCTTTCTCCGTGACCATCCCCTGCTTCTCTTCTTCGATCTTCTTCGATCGAAAATGAACAGACTTCGAGATCGAATTGATTCATCTTTGCGATTTGGTTTGTATTTTCGAATTGAAGTAGCAGACGATTCGAACAGACTTCGAACGTTGCTTAATCCTCATCGAATTGATTCGTCTTTGCGATTTGGTTAATATTTTCGAATTGAAGTAACAGAAGATTTCTCTAATTCATCAGGTCATTTCTCTAATTCATTTCTTCATCATGTTCTAAAATAGAAACAGGAGCCAATACCACAAGGTTTAATCGGTTTAATCTATGTCGATTTTGTAGCTAACAAAACTAAAATTGATATTTCCATGTTTTTTTAAGTTTTTCTTAATCAAATTTGACATTTTGGTAATCATTGATTTCATGTTTTTGTCAATTTCCTTAAAGTTCCAGCTTTGTGGCTTTCTGTTCTTGTGCACGAGGTGCATTACATCACGAATTCCACAAGTTTAGAAACTCTATCGGTGCTGAATACATTTGAAAGTCATTTAATTGAAGATATTGATGCTAATGGTTATTTGGTTGATAGTGTGGATTCAGAATATGAAACTGACATACACAACGATGTCGATCTTGGATGTGATGAAGATGAAGGTAACGACGATAATATATTAGGAAGGGACTTTAATACTCCTGATGAAGTGTATACGTTTTATAATCGATATGCGTTTGTACATGGATTCGGAATACGTATTCATTGGGAGTATAAAAATAAGACCACAAATGAGCTTTATCGGAAAATGTACTTATGCAACAAACAAGGTTTCCAAAAGTTGAAGGGTGCTAACTTTGTTGGGGAATCTAAACAACGTCGAAGAGATTTAAGGACCGGTTGTGAAGCCCAACTTCGAATTTCAAAAACAAAAGATGGGAAGTGGTCGGTGGATTTATTTAATGACATACACAACCATGAGTTGAGCACTACATCGTCGAAAGTAATGAAACATCATTCACATGGAAAGTTTCATCGGTCCATGGCTTGCATATCTCTTATGTTAGACCTTGCTCAGTCTGGGTTAAGACCTTCTCAAGTAAAAAAAAAAAAAAAAAGCTATAAATGCAATGAGGACCCCCACATGAAGCTAATGTTACATCAAAGCAATGTGTTGATATATTGTCTGTGCAGCGAAAGCAGTACAAAGGTAAAGACTTTTGTGGTCTTATAAAAAAATTTCAAGACAAGGTAGCAGTAGATAATAACCAGTATTTTGAAATAGATTTGTTTGATGAGCCGTCATTGTGGCCCGTAGAAATAACCTTAAAATTACCTACTAGCATAGGGTAATAAGGGTCGAATCCTCAGGGAGCATGTAGGTTTATTAGGGTTAATTTGCTAGTTTCCTTATGATTAGGAAAGCGGTTTAAATTGTGAATTGGATTGTTTGGAATAGTGATTAAAACTACTTTAATACTAACAATGGCGAATCAAACTACAATCAAATAACAAATCAAGTAAAAGATAACCATTTACGAATTCACTATGACATAAGTTATTACCAATTGAACATTGCACATCGGTTACATAGACATAACCAATTTCATAGGCATATTAATCATGAATCTTTAACCAATAAATCTCAGCATAGCGCATGCAACATTCATTACTTGTCTTAATCTCTAAACTACTAGACTCGGCACAAATAATAATATCCCTGTGAACTATCTTGCTTTTACCAATTAACACATTCAATCATAACAAAACCACAAGTATATCATTTGCATTCATAAAATATTCAATATTCATCAATACATCAATACAAAAAGAATGCTCAATAAAGTAACATTAGCCTTAGATCCTCCGCAAATGGCTATGAAGGGCTAGCCTTCCATCACACGTTCTTCACCGGAAATGATTGTGGAGATCGCCATTAGGCTTCTAGGAGATGAACGGTTGACACTTCCTTCTTCGTACTTGATCCATGATTCGATTGCAGCAGTTCGCCAGCGTTTTTTGATATTTCGGAACCCCCTTAAAACGTCCGCAGGTCATCTCTATTTGTAGAGGTCGAAACTAGGGTTTCGAACAGAGAAATGCGAGTTTAGGGTTTTTACGCCGCACAAGCGTAGCCCGGGCGTAGCCCTACGCCACCCCTGCGCCCGGGGTACGGCCGACCTGCGCTTAGGGTACGATGAAACTGCGCTCTAGCTCTCAAACTCACTTTTTGGCAGCGTAGGGCTGCGTAGTCCTGCGCCCCCACCTGCTCGTTTTGCGCTGAATTTATTCGTGGTGCTTTGAAATGACTTCCGGACCCTAAAACACAAATATGATGTAAAAATACGACAGTTATGAAGTGAAAATGCATATATGAGCCTTTAGAGCTACTAAAAACATGCAATAATACAGTCTCATCAAACCTCCCCAACTTAACTCTTGATCGTCCCTTAGCAAGTTTTAAAATCAAACTAACCATGTACCGACTGTATTAGCAGTGTGTTCAGTATGTCCAGATTAAGTCAGCCTTCGCAATAATGCATTAACATTTTGAATGTAAGATAAAGAACATTTTCGGTTAAAACACATTTTCTCTAAGTTATTATACTGTATCTCACTCTTGAAAATTACCCTTTTGGCTCAAGGTTACAAGTCTTAAAACATGTGGCTCTTTTGATCATTTTTTCCCTCTATGCATGCATACGACAATTATTACTTTTGATTACCATGCTTATACATACATACATACATATATATATATATATATATATATATATATATATATATATATATATATATATATATATATATATACACACACACACATATGTATATATAACTCGAGTTTTTATCATAGCTTTCCTAGTTGATCCATGTAGCAGAATTTGGGTCAATCACTACCAAACCAGATGGTTTTAGGGGATTAGGCATGAATCGTGTGAAGACCACCCCTTACGGGGCCGTCCTCAGAGTCTAGGTCTCACATCATGCAACACGATATCAATCATAACTAAGATAGAGTAATTAAGTTGAGGAATTATAAATTACAAGTACAAACATATTAGGATTAAGTTTAATACAGATTACAGTTTTCAAATTAAACTTATAAAGGGTACCATCTAATCTAATACATGTCATCATACAACCATATCAAATCTACCCAAAACCAACACAATTGTCGTCTTCCAATCAGTACCGAAGGGTTCGTTGAGTAGTGGTCTATAAAAGCTTCAAAACTTGGATCTTGAATGACCTAAGAACTAGGTCCAACAGACTTCCCTTTATCTTTTCCTGTAAAAATGTAAAGTAGCAACTGTAAGCAAAGCTTAGTGAGAATATACATTTTCAGATTAACAAGCATTATCAAGCGGATCATGGTTCTAGCGTGATATGTCTTGACTGCCGCTACAGCCACTCATGATTGAGACAGAGAAGTCATAGAGTCGGATGATGTTCAAGCCATGCTCACGCTTAAATCGTGGGGATCAGCCACATACTGGGCTAGCTACCGGTAATTCAACATGGTGGAACATCGGAGGGTCATTACCAAGTTCAATAAAACTGGTGAAATAGCCAGGTCTAGAACAATAGACCGACAAGGCTAATCAAGCTGAATCAATATGTCAAAGTATATGCAATGATGAAGCATACGTAATCAAAATCATAATAGCAGTAATCTCAAAGCATTATCCAAAATGAGCTGTAAATGCAATATCATGTGAAATGATGATCAAATAGCTATCATTATCCACTGGGCAACACCGAACCATGGTGTGCACAGGTCACAATCCAGCTGATAATATGAATGTCAAATCAATCTAGCATCAACAATATGTCTCAACCGGAAATTCTAGCATGTTAAATCTGAATATCTATAACTCACTGATCTGGGGTCTTTTATCAAGCAGATGTATATATCCACCACCTGAGGTTCGAATTTAGCTAAAAAATCGAGTTTGTTCCATGCATTTCGAGTTTGTTCTTGGCATCTCGAATTTATTCATATTTTACAGCTTTTAAACATACATTTCAAAATCTAAAATCATGAATATGCTAAGTATTAAGCCTAGGTTCGATTCTATTTTACATAATCTAACAGTTTCGAGTTAATACTCAAGCTAAATAGCTTTAATCGAATGAAAGATGGTAAATTCGAATTCTTTTTTTTCAAAACCAAAAGTAAGGAAATCAGAAAACAACGAGTCTTACCTAAATTTCGTATGTAATCGTACATGCAACGATAGATTTGCGTAGTACTCTTCGAGACCTTTCCAATGACGTATAGAACTCGATAATTGACCGGTCGGTTTGGGAGAAAATCTAGAGATAGAGTAGAGAGATAGTAGAGAGAGAAAGTTGTTTTGGTAAATGAATGATTAAATGATCTTAATTACGTTTTATATACTTCATTTAGTTATATTTGCAATTTAACCCACTTTACCTTTGTATTTTACATCTCTTTTAATTTTAATCATTTTTAATAATTCATGACATAAATATAACTTATATCATTTTCTTAATTCAATTTTCATTAATTAATTAAAATACAAAATAAATAAGGTAATAAATTACATTATTAGCTCAAAATACTGAATTTATGACTGGATCAAAAGTTAGGTTGTTACAGAATGGGCTCCACCACGCACAAACTTCGTCTCCGAAGTTAGCTATGTTCGAACAGACTGGGATAATTAGCTTTCATAACATCTTCAAATTCCCAAGACTGATGCGAACCTTTGTGGTGTTTCCACTGGACGAGCACCATCTGTATATCTTTATTTCTAAGCTTTTTGGTCTTCCAGTCCAGAATACATTCTGGCTCTTCAACCCCTTGAAACTTTTCATCAATCTGCAAGTTAACGTGTGGTATTTGAACTTCTCTTTCATCTGCTAAGCTCTTTCGTAAATGACTAACATGGAATACAGGATGTATTCCAGCTAAGTCTGATGGCAATTCAAGACGATAAGATTGATTCCCTATCTTTTCGATAATCTTGATCGGACCGATGAATCTCGGAGCTAGCTTGTTTCTCTTCATGAATCTCACCACATTCTTCATTGGGGATACTTTCAGCATCACCTAATCGTTAACCGCAAAGCTGATAGATCTGTGTCGATTATCTTAATATGACTTCTGCCTGCTTTGAGCTTCAAGAATGTTCCTTCTGACGAGTTGAATCTTCTCATGAGTCAACTGTAGAAGGGCAGGACCCGCTATAGGTGATTAACCTGTTTCGCGCCAGCAGGTGGGAGTTCTGCACTTTCTTCCGTACAAAGCTTCAAAAGGAGCCATCTTGATCGTTGAATGATAATTGTTATTGTATGAGAATTCGACTAGAGGCAAGTGGTCATCCCAAATACCACCCAGATCAAGAACACATGCACGAAGCATATCTTCAAGAGTTAAGATAATACGTTCACTTTGGCCATCTGCACTAGGGTGATAAGCTGTACTCATAGAGATTTGAGTACCCATCCCTTCTTGCAGCGCTTTCCAGAATCTCGAAGTGAAACGACTATCACGATCAGAGACTATAGACTTTGGCACACCGTGACGAGAAATAACCTCGGTGATGTACATCTGTGCCAATCTATCAAGGGAGTATGTCTCTTTCATCGGTATGAAGTGTGCTGACTTAGTTAATCGATCCACGACTACTCAGATGGAGTCGTGCTGTCTCTTGGTTTTTGGAAACTTGGTGATAAAATCCATGGTTATATGCTCCCACTTTCACTCAGGAACTGGCAGTGGTTGCATATCCCCAAAGGGTTTCTGATGTTCTGCCTTAACCATTTGACATACTCTGCAGCTTTCAATGAATCGACCGATGTCTTTCTTCATTCCTGGCCACCAGTAATCAGCTTTCAGATCAAAGTACATCTTTGAGCTACCAGGATGAATAGATAACTTGGACTGATGGGCTTCTGATAGAAGAGTGTTGCGAATAGAACCATAGTTAGGAATCCAGATTCGGTTTCCCTTGAGACATTGAAGTCCCAAATGATAGATAGGAATTGTAACCGCCCTTTGAGATTTTCAGAACAGAGATTCTCTTCTTTCAGCGCTTCAACTTGGGCAAATCTAATATCCTCTATAAGATCAGAAGAGAATACAACAGGAGTTAGGGCATAGCAGCACTTCTCAGGATACACCTTCCTACTCAAAGCATCCGCGACCACATTAGCTTTGTCGGGATGATATAGGATCTCACAATCATAGTCCTTGATAAACTCCAAGGACCGACGCTGTTTCATGTTTAGATCCTTTTGAGTAAACAGATGCTTGAGACTTTTATGATCGGTGTAAAGCTGACACCAAGTCCCATAGAGATAGTGGCGCCAGATTTTTAGTGCAAAGGTAACGGCAGCCAACTCAAGATCATGAGTTGGCGCACTCTTCACGTAATCTTTCAATTGCCTTGAAGCGTAGGCAATGACCTTTCCCCTTTGCATGAGGACACACCCTAAGCCAGTACCAGATGCATCACTATAGACAACGAAATCATCATTGCCCTCTGGTAAGGCTAGGATCGGCGCTTGAATAAGTTTCTGTTTCAAATGCCTCTTGCTGTTTATCCACCCATATGAAAGGTGTATTCTTTCGTGTTAGCATCGTGAGAGGTACAACAATATTTGAGAAGTCCTTAATGAATCGCCGATAATAACCAGCCAATCCAAGGAAACTTCTGATTTCGGAGGCATTGCGAGGCGTTTGCCACTTTTGAACAGCCTCGACTTTAGATGAATCAACTGAAATACCTTCGCCAGATATGACATGGCCGAGGAATTGAATCTATAAAAGTAACAAAGTAGAATTTCAAATTTTTTTATTCAAATCAAGAACGCTTAGGAAATAGCTCGAGGCAATATAATGTTTTACATGTCTGATCCAAAATTCACACTTAGAAAATTTTGCGTAGAGCCTTTCTTTTCTCAATAACTCTAGCAATTCCCGCAGATGAATAGAATGATCAACCTCCGTTTTGGAGTAAATCAGAATATCGTCAATGAATACAATAACTGACTTATCCAGCATCGGCCTGCACACGCGATTCATGAGATCCATGAACGCCGCTGGTGCATTTGTTAGACCGAAAGGCATTACGAGAAATTCGTAATGACCGTATCTTGTTCGAAAGGCTGTTTTTGGAGTATCCTCATCTCTTACTTTCAATTGATGATACCCAGAACGAAGATCAATCTTGGAGAAATAACTTGCTCCTTGTAGCTGATCAAATAAATCGTCAATTCTGGGTAGAGGATACTTATTTTTTATAGTGACTTTGTTCAACTCACGATAGTCGATGCACAATCGAAGAGTTCCGTCTTTCTTCTTAACGAACAAGACAGGTGCACCCCATGGAGATGAACTAGGTCGGATAAAACCCTTTTCTAACAGCTCTTGCAACTGCTTTGACATTTCCTGCATTTCTGCAGGTGCAAGTCTGTAGGGAGCTTTGGCAATTGGAGTCGCACCAGGAACTAAGTCAACGCCGAATTCGACTTGACGTTCTGGTGGTACTCCAGAGATATCATCAGGGAATACGTCTGCGAACTCAGAGACGATAGGGATATCAGAAATACATTTCTTGCTGGCTTCAGAGATAGATTTAGAGGAGACATAGCATAAATAAGATTCGTGACCCTTAGATAAATATTTGCACGCTTTCTCAACGGATATGAAACAATGTGCACCTTCACGCTTGTCGCCTTTAATTCCTAACACTCGGCCGTCTGAAGATTTGATCCTGATGATCCGGCGATTGCAGACTATTGTAGCTTCGTTGTTCATTAACCAGTCCATGCCGATGATGACGTCAAACTCTTTTAGCGGAATCGGAATAAGATCGATGTTGAATACAATATTATTAATGAGCAGAGTGCAGTTACGGTATACGGAATCAGCCATAACATAGTTATTACTGGCTGTCTCAATATCAATCACGACAGGAAGCTTGGATGGAGATTTAGATAGTCTTCGTGTAAATGTAGTCGATATAAAGGAACGACTAGCACCGAAATCGAATAATACACGGGCAGGGATTGAGTTAAGCATGAACGTACCGGTAACCACATCAGGGGTTTCCTTTGCTTCCTCGACTGTTATCTGAAATGCTCGAGTCCTTGCAGTTGGAGTTGCGGATGAGCTTTTCATTGTAGAATCTCCAGCTGACGAATGTGACTGACCTCGTTGCCCACTACGACACTGATACATGAAGTGTCCTCGTTCTCCACATTTCGCACACCCAAGTCCTCGCTGGGGACACTCTTCACTGCTATGGCCAATTCTGCTGCATGCAAAGCATGTGACGTCATCCGGATTGCACAATCCCATGTGTGATTTTCTGCATCTCTTGCAGAATCGGGGTTCGTTTGTAAGAGAATAAGCTTGAACTTTCAGTGGCGAGCTGTATTACCGAGACTGTTGGGGTTGCTGAGACTGCGATTTGTTGGGCTTGAAAAATCTACCGAATCTTTGTTTCTTTAAGGGAGATGGACATGTTGGGTTAGTCGATGGAGCATAGAGTTGATCGCCGTATTCTAGATATCCTCTCTCGATCTGTCTTGCTGCTTCAACCATCTCCAAGTAACTCTTATACTTTATCGCGCTCATCGGGTGTTGATATCTCGGGTTAAGCCCTCCACGGAATCGATTCATCTTTCTTTCTTCAGTGGCTACTTGATACGATGAATAACCACAGAGCCGCGAGAATTCGTGCTCGTACTCATCAACAGATTTAGTTCCTTGGGTCAGCTGCATCAATTAAACTTCCATCTTGTCTCGTTGATCAATAGGGCAATACTTCGCGTTAAACATATCGAGGAACTGGTCCCATTCAAAGGTCTGAATAACTTCCTCGCCATAAATACTCCTCTGAGTTTTCCACCAGGCACGAGCATCGACGAACAGAGCAGATGCATAGCTTACTTTCTTTGAATCTAAGCAGTCAGAGATTCTAAAGATCTCTTCAGTATGGCTGATCCAATCCATCGTCTGAATTGGATTAACTGTACCCTCAAAGTTCAGGGCACCGCTAGCTTTGAAATCTTTGAACTTACAGCCTTTTGGCTGTTCAATTTGAGTTTCATGGTTCGAGTTATCAGAATCAGATTCATTATTCTGGACTTGTTTATCTTTTCTCTTATTCTTTTTATCTTCACGTCTCTTAACTTCGGCCTCATCTCTGGCCTGAAACTGTTCTTGCATAATCTTATTTTGTTGTTCAGAATGTTGGGCTAAAAGTTGTTGCATCATTTCAAACATCTGTTGGGGAGTCATGTTGTTGGGAATGTCACCTGATCCTGACATCTTTACTGAAAATTAAAATCATTTAACTATCAGTTTATAGACTTAGATCTATGTACCCTTTTTCACATCCTAACAGTCTGTACATCCTATCTCAGTTCAAACCACCTAAATGATTGATACATATGTATTGCTTCAGTTTGAGACCAAGTACTACCCTCGTAATACTTGATTCACTCAAACTATGGGTTTGATACCATCCTGTGAAGACCACCCCTTACGGGGCCGTCCTCAGAGTCTAGGTCCCACATCATGCAACACGATATCAATCATAACTAAGATAGACTAATTAAGTTGCGGAATTATAAATTACAAGTACAAACATATTAGGATTAAGTTTAATACAGATTATAGTTTTCAAATTAAACTTATAAAGGGTACCATCTAATCTAATACATGTCATCATACAACCATATCAAATCTACCCAAAACCAACACAATTGTCGTCTTCCAATCAGTACCGAAGGGTTCGTTGAGTAGTGGTCTATAAAAGCTTCAAAACTTGGATCTTGAATGACCTAAGAACTAGGTCCAACAGACTTCCCTTTATCTTTTCCTGTAAAAATGTAAAGTAGCAACTGTAAGCAAAGCTTAGTGAGAATATAGATTTTCAGATTAACAAGCATTATCAAGCGGATCATGGTTCTAGCGTGATATGTCTTGACTGCCGCTACAACCACTCATGATTGAGACAGAGAAGTCATAGAGTCGGATGATGTTCAAGCCACGCTCACGCTTAAATCGTGGGGATAAGCCACATCCTGGGCTAGCTACCAGTAAATCAACATGGCGGAACATCGGAGGGTCATTACCAAGTTTAATAGAACTGGTGAAATAGCCAGGTCTAGAACAATAGACCGACAAGGCTAATCAAGCTGAATCAATATGTCAAAGTATATGCAATGATGAAGCATACGTAATCGATTTCATGATAGCAGTAATCTCAAAGCATTATCCGAAATGAACTATAATGCAATATCATGTGAATGATGATCAAATAGCTATCATGATCCACTGGGCAACACCGAACCATGGTGTGCACAGGTCACAATCCAGCTGATAATATGAATGTCAAATCAATCTAGCATCAACAATATGTCTCAACCGGAAATTCTAGCATGTTAAATCTGAATATCTATAACTCACTGATCTGGGGTCTTTTATCAAGCAGATGTATATATCCACCACCTGAGTTATCTCAAGATTTAATCTTTGTCAATCTGTTCTCTGTCAATTCTTTTCAAATCAAAGACATGCTTTCAATCTTTAAATCTTTGTATCTATGTTCAGAATTTCACTGAACCTGTACAGAATCATCATATTAATGTTATGTCAATATCATCATCTTTTGGCTTTAAAATCTTTATTTTATATCTGATTCTGATAACTGATCATTCATAAATCTTTCTTTCGTTCTTATTCTTTGTTTCATTAATATTCTCAAAAGATCAGTATATAATATATATATATATATATATATATATATATATATATATATATATATATGTATATATATATATAATCATTTTGCTAATTATTCTGGTTAATTTATGCGTTGTTCATGTGTTTTATTCATTATATTCGAATCTAGGGAGGGGAATTCGAATTTATGTAATAAATTCGAATATGATGCTAAATTCGAAGGTATGTGTTTCGAACATATACTAAATTCGAATTCATGGTTAAATTCGAATTCATGGTTAAATTCGAATCCAGCATCTCGACTTTGGGTTAAATTCGAATCCAAGGTTCGAATTTAGCTAAAAAAATCAAGTTTGTTCCATGCATTTCGAGTTTGTTCTTGGCATCTCGAATTTATTCATATTTTACAGCTTTTAAACATACATTTCTAAATCTTAATCATGAATATGCTAAGTATTAAGCCTAGGTTCGATTCTATTTTACATAATCTAACAGTTTCGAGTTAATACTCAAGCTAAATAGCTTTAATCGAATGAAAGATGGTAAATTCGAATTCTTTTCTTTAAAACCAAAAGTAAGGAAATCAGAAAACAACGATTCTTACCTCAATTTCGTATGTAATCGTACATGCAATGATAGATTTGCGTAGTACTCTTCGAGACCTTTCCAATGACGTATAGAACTCGATAATTGACCGGTCGGTTTGGGAGAAAATCTAGAGAGAGAGTAGGGAGAGAAAGTTGTTTTGGTAAATGAATGATTAAATGATCTTAATTACGTTTTATATTATATTTGCAATTTAACCCACTTTACTTTTGTATTTTACATCTCTTTTAATTTTAATCATGTTTAATAATTCATGACATAAATATAACTTATATCATTTTCTTAATTCAATTTTTCATTAATTAATTAAATTACAAAATAAATAATGTAATAAATTACATTATTAGCTCAAAATACTGAATTTATGACTGGATCAAAAGTTAGGTAGTTACAAATCGTACCCCGTAGGACTTAATTTCCCGAACCAACTAGGCTACCCTCGAATATTTTGAGGCTAAAAACATGATTAAGCTCTCCCCCTTATTGCATGAGTTTTCCAAAATATTTTGACACATTACTTATATTTATGCACAAATATACCTTAACCTACTTGAACTCAACTTACATTAAAATGTGAATTATTAATACGACTCTTAACATAATTCTAGAATTTCTTACTAACAGTAACTAATTCTGGGTACATTTTTCTATATGTCATCATTTTCCACGGTCTGGTCGGCAAACAAAAGCCATTGGGGAAATTAGAAAAACTGTATTGCCACTAAGCATTCGTATTTAACAGGACTCGACAAATGAAAATAAAACACACTCAATTACTAAAAAATAACAAAAATTAAAATTCTAACTCAAACATGGTGCAATGGAGGACTCCTCACGGAACTTCTCAGACCTGGGAATCTGAGCAAGACATGAGAGTTCGATATCCGCATCTGTTTGAGCCTTAGGTACTTCGAGGACGAAGTGCAAGCGTGGTGGGCTCATACTATAACACCTTACTTTTTAATTGTATTTTTATTTTAAGCATTTTGAGCAATTTGCGTAAAATGATGTAATCCCGAATTTTAGTATAAATAGGACTGGGGTGTTCATTTCCTTACTTTTTGCAAAATCCATCTAGCAATTTGAGAGACTCTCGCTCTAGCCCGAACTACGCGGATCTACTATTGCATGTACGATTTCATCCGGATTTGAGGTAAAAATCGTCATTCTCGTTTTCTGGATTTTCGGTTTTCAAGAAAGCTTTATAAATCCACTTTTGGTTCGATTTTAAGCTATTTAGCTTGAGTTTTAGCTCGATTCTGTTAGATTATGTACGATATAATCGAACCTAGGCTTATTACTTAGCTCATTTATGATTTTTAGACTTGAAAATGCATGTTTAAAAGCTGCAAAACATGAACAAACTCGAAAATGCATGGAACAAATTCGAAATGCCAAGAACAAGCTCGAATAGAGCTAAATTCGAACTGTAGGTTCGAATTTAATCCCCTGTTCGAGTTTATGTTCGAAATTAGCTTCATGAATTCGAATTTAACCCCCTGTTCGAGTTTATGTTCGAATTTAAGCTCCATATGTTCGAATTTGAGCATCAAATTCGAAACCCTCCCCCTAAATTCGAAATAAATTGATAAAATTCATAAGCAACGCGTAAATTAACAAAATATCTAGCAAGATATTTAACTAGAAGTTATGGTTTATAAATATTAGAATTTTAAGCTAGCATTATTAATTTAGCATATATTCTGTAATGTTAAATTACAGATATTAAATTAAGCAGTTTAACCCATTTATGAGTCAAAGCCAGAGCCAGAATGCATTAAAGCCTAGATAAGCAAGTGCAAGCGTTTCAAAGCAATTAAAAAGCATAGAAAAGCCAGTGCAAGCATTTTCAGTACTGTGAGTAACAGTTATTCTTGTTTACATGTTTTATATGAAATTGAGACATAATTTGCTTCTATATGACTTCTTTGGAATTCAATAGACTCTTGTAAGTAAAGGCGAACACTGTGGTACAGGCGGTGTCCAGCTTAGCCGGATCTTACATCTGATCTATTAATGTGCATATTTATTTGCTATCTGCTCATTATTTTGCATACTATACAGCAAGCTTTGTTTGAGCGTTTCTATGTGCATATTCATAAGCATTATACTTAGCAAGCAAGCAATTCCGATGCTCACCACTATCCCAAGCATTATGCGGGTAGCTAGCCCCGTATCACCGACTGATCATCGGAAGCGGTAACCCCTAGTGGTGGCATCTCCTTCCTGCGTGAAATGTCTCAATTAAGCAAACATTCTTTCTGGGTATTAAGCAAACAAGCAAGTAAGCATAACAGCCTTTATAGGCACTTTCGCTACATATTTTACATGCATCATAATTTTTACAGGAAAAGGTAAAGAGCAAGCTGAACCTTCTGCTTAGGTCTATTTTCTGATCAACCCAGAGGACTTTAGCCCACTTTCAGCTTGTGGTATAGCTTTATGATGCCTTGGGTTCTGGGTAGCTGCTTTTATGTATGTTGTGAAGGTTTAGTACCTTAGTATTGTAACCTTGTAGCACGTGTAGTGCATGACTTATTGTAATGTTTTATTTAGCTTTATGCAAGTATTATTATTCCTGGGATAAGCAAGCATGTTTAAAGCAAGGATGTGACAACTGCTTTCTCCAGATTTCTCATATTTGTCCTTCTTTTCAATTTTCCTCGAGCCTGTTTTATAGCGCATCTTATTGTTGGTTGGCTTTGTGTAGAATTTCTTTTGAAATGCTTTTGTAAGCAGTGCCATCTGCTTTTTCATTTCTTCTATCTCTGAATCAGCAGATGAATCTGAAGATTCTGATTCCAAAGATGTACTGCTGACTACAGCTCTTTTCTCCTTTTTCATCTTGTATTTGTACTTTTTCTCTGCCAGTAGAGCCAATGGATCAACAGTTTCTTTCTCGGCTTTCTTCTTTCCTGATATTTTCCTCAACACAACCTCTTGATAGTTGTTGAGGTTTTCAAATATCATATGAAAATCCATTTCCTCAATATCCTTTGTTTGTTGGATAATCATAGCATATTTTTCCCATTCAGGATTCAGAACATTTAGGAATTTGACATTTATGTCCAGATTGGACTTTGTCACTCCGTTTCGTTTCATTTCACTTACCAAGTTCACAAACCTTAGGTAAGTGTTTTCCAGTAGTTCACCTTCACGGGCTCTGAAATTTTCAAACGTCATTAGGCTGTTTCTAGCCCTGTTTGTGGCAGCTCTGTCAGATCCCCTCATGATTTTACATACTTCATCCCAAATTGACTTAGCAGTTTTTGTGTTTGTGAGGCATGTGTAGATATCATTGGGGATGGATATCAGAAGTAACTTCCTGGCAGTTTTATCCCCTAATTTTCTCTTCTTTTGAGTCTCAGTCAGGTTGGTGACCTCGACTGTCCTTGGTGGAATTGGAGGATTACCAGTTGGTACTCCAGGGATTGTTTCCATGAAAGTGGCTGGTCCTTCTGTTAAGGATTTCAGCATCTCTTCCGATAGATCATGAAAACTAATAAATTCAAGAAACCTCTCCCTCCATTGAACATATTTACCCCTGTATAGAATTGGGGGTTTCGTTTCTGATCCCATTGCCAGAGCATCTTTAGACATATTGATTGATATATGGGAAACTGTCCAAGATCTGATGAACTTTGATTGAGATTGAAAATTTTGATCAAACTTTGAAACACAGATTAGTACTGAAATCTACAACACAGTAACTTGTTAGTAGCAATAATCAACTTGACTCAGACACTGAATAGACTTGATGTTGATGTATTGCAACAATCTCGATTAATGTGTGTATGAAACTTGAATGATCTAAGTATGAAACTGGAATGAGTTTTGAGTGAAACTCGAATGAGTTTAATGTGAAACTCGATTGAGTTTAATGTATAACTCGATTGAGTTTAATGTGAAACTCGATTGAGTTTGGTATGAAACTCGAGTGAGTTTGGAATAAAACTCGAATTACTTTGAAAAGAAACTCGAATTTGCTTGAAATGAAACTCGAATTTGCTT
>JAANYP010007387.1:0-23631 GCA_020465985.1 Centrapalus pauciflorus | reverse complement strand
AATGGACTGAAGGGGAGAAGGATTGAATGGTGGCGGAATGTAGGGTTCGTGTTGCTGAGGTGGCGGTGATGGTGAATCTGTGGTTGGTGCTTGGGTTTGGGCTTGAGAGGTTTCTGGTTGTGCTTCCGAGGTTGAAGACGACCCTTGCATAAATCTATGACGTTTCGCGCGTGGCCTCGTCACTAACGTAGCAATCTCTTCTTCTTCATAATCGGACTCCTCCAATTCCCTGGTCTCTCTCCTCCTCGAACCACCTTGATTGACAATCAATCTAGAACCATAAGTCTCAAAACGACTTCCAGTTTCGGTAGTTAGCACCTCATGAACTTCATCTGATTCGGTTTCAGATTCCGAAGATGTCAATCCTGCCTCAGCCCCCTCTGGCTCATATTCGTCAACATCACGAAATATATCATCATTATCTCCAGGCGGACTCAGCAGCTCATCCACCAATGCTGCTGCAACATCTTCATTTGCATGTGGACCCGAAGCCCATATTTCCTCCAATGTTTGGGCTATTTGCTCGGTTTCTGGATTGGCACTTGAAGGCCCTGCTTCCTGTACCTCTGGCTCTGGCTGACTCGTAGAAGGCCTAGACGCCTGAGACTGAGTTGTAATATCTATTTGTCTTCGCCTTGGATCACGTGGACGAACACGAGTCTGATGCGGTTGCTGATGCTGTTGCTGTTGCTGTTGCTGTTGCTGTTGCTGTTGCTGTTGAACTTCTATTTCACATGCCCAGTTGGCATTATCAGGTGCCACAAAGTTCCTGTCTAAGATAGCTCCAAACAACGGACGAGCAGTAGGAACAGCCAATCTTCGTCGGTGTGAGGAACAATCAGCAAATATGCGTTTTTCCATTACATTTACGCTCAAAGAATCATTCGATTGTGGCAGACTTGGCAAAAAGTGACGTATCAACATCATCACGAACCTCGGATACAACAGGAACCTTTCTCTCTCAGGAGCCGTGATTTGATGAATAAATTCTGAGAAAATCAGCTGCGAGAAACTAAACTTCTTATTGTACCCCATCGCGATCATTGCTGATTGGATTTTTGATACAATGTAATCAAATCCAGCTTTCTTCGGTGCAAAACAGACCATGAAGACATGGACCAAGAAACGCCATTGCCCAATCAGGCCACTCTTCATATATGACGACTTTGTTACATCTAGACTGTAACCCATTCGTTGAAAAGCCGCTTGCCTAATATTTAGTGGAAAATCAATAGGCCCAGACTCCTCTTCCTCAGATCCTAGCTGCAATACTTGACGCAGCATATCGGCAGAGAATACCAACGGTTGCTCTGCGATCCTCGTTCTCAGCACTGTCGGGGTGACAGAGCAGTCAACTTGTAAGTGATCATAGAACTGCCTCACATATGAGATTACAATCGGAATGTTCTGAAACAAAGCGTAGCTAATTCTGGATTCAGCTAAGAAGTCCAACACTTCACGAAAACCCTGCGCCTCAGGGATATGATTATCTGGATTAAGAACCATGTTATGTTTAGGGACGAATGCACGAGCTGCCATATCTGCACAGTAAGATAAAATGTTAGAGTCATTAAAAATCAATTAACTTGTTTAAATTTAAATTTGCTTTATTTTGTACTTTGTTAAATACAAAATCTAACACAATTAAATTTCCACAAGTTTAATAAAATTTAAATTAAACAAATGAAACAAAGTACAGATTCGAAGTCTCTCTTTTCGAGTCTAATGGACAGATTCGAGTATAACCTATTCGAGTCTGATGGACAGATTCGAATATCTGGTCATCTCGAATCTATTGATAGATTCGAGAAACCCATGATCAGACTCGAATGTCCATTATCAGATTCGAAGTCCCGTCGGCCTTTATTTCAACAAAAACCCACAATTTTAACCATTTTGAACGTAGCAAATCACATACATTAGTTCAACTAGGTTCTAATCATAGATTTATGCTTTTAATTTGATCTTTTATTAGTCCAAACTTGGTAATTTTGCAAAAACCCTATTTTGACCTATAAAACTTCAAAAAGCGACGATTTGGCCTTAAATTGTGTATAAAACTACATGAAACTTGTATAATCAAGTTGATTATACCTAGATATAGTAGTAGAGTCGAACACAACAGCTTTAGAATCGACGAAATGTCGTTTAGTGGAAATACGATAGACTCGAGATTAGATTCGAGATCGCCAGAACAGATTCGAGATATCAGATTCGAGAACAGTGAGAAGTAAATGCTTTCACTGTGGACCTTTATATACTAACTACCTTCGAGTCTATGCAATTTCGAGTCTACTGACAGATTCGAAGTATCTCACATTCGAGTCTGTCTTAGATTCGAAATTTCCAACACTTAGAAAAATTTCGGAAAATTTTGAAATAACTTCAACTTTTCCAACTATTTTCTACGGTATTGTGTAACCAGATAATCTATGCTAACTCTTTTACCCTAAGCTCAGATATTTCACGCATTGTATATTTTATTCAACTTTGAATGCACCCTCAGAAACTTTTGACCTTTTACCTATGTAAAAATTAAACTAAACTAAAATAAAATAAGCTAAGGTAAAAATAAAAATAAAAATAAAATAAAATTTTGACTAAAAAAAAATTTAATCTAGACTTAAGTTATAAGAATAAATTTACAAGCTAAGCTAAATACATATTTTTGGTGAGTATAGTCTAAGAAAGGTTCAATCAGATAGCGATGTCCGATACTAACTTTCAGTACCTAAACTTTCACACTTAGGAATTTGTTGAATTCCTTTGATTGTTTGTCGTGACATACCCACTTAGCCGATTGTTGGTATTTTACCCTGTTAAACACTCTACATTTCGGAATATCCCTTGGCCTTTTTATTTATCAGGAAATTATCTTACGTAACTCAGACATAGACATACTTTTATGATCAAGGCACACAGACAAAATTCTAACTTGTTGGTATTTGCAAACTTTCTTTAAAAGACAAACATCGGACACAGGTCTGTATTCTCATACAACAAAGTGTCTTAGTTCGACTTAAGGTTTAACATTAAAGTTAGCAGATAGCGGTGACAGGTCTGTACTGACGTACAACAAAGCGACATGTCTGCTAACCCGAATCTAAACAGAGACAACAGGTCTGTACTTTCGTACAACAGAGTTGCATGTTTTCGACTCTCAGTTTTTCATGATATTTCTATTCTTTCCATTTTCAGATGTATTTGATGTTGCTATACATCCCCAGAAAGTTTGCATACCTCATTTAGACTCAATGTTTGTATGTCTTGTACATAAAAATTAAGACCGATTGGTCATACATCTAAGCTAGTGACACGTTTGACTTTTTCTAGAATATTTTATTAGCCTTTAGATACCCTATATGTATTATGCCTACCAACACATCAAACTAAACTTAGGATTTAGTTGCATTATGTGTGAAAGCCTAAACACTTAGAGTCTGTAACGACGGTGCTAATTTTCGTCACTTTGAACCTATGTATCTAAGACTTAACTCCTTTTCTGATATTCTCTTTTTTTTTGTATTTTTGTAATTTTCTCTCTTTTTTCTTTTGTTTTTCATAGCAAAACGCATTAAACTAAGCTAATCTACTGACTTACTAAAAATAGAAACTTACTAAAAATAGAAGCTTTCCTAAATTAGAAACTTTCCTAAAATAGAAACTTTCCTAAATTAGCAGACTACTGTAAAAAGAAAGAAATATAACAACTATAAAAGGAAATAAAATACTACTAAGGTCAATTTACTCTGGGTTGCGCATTCCATTAAGTTGAATTAAATACTCAAATCGTGACTTATCAAACGCTTTGGTAAATAAATCAGCATTATTATCTTCAGTTGCCACTTTTACCAGTTTTATCAAGTTCTTTTCAGCACAATCACGAATAAAATGATGCCTTATGTCTATGTGCTTGGTTTTACTGTGTTTAACTGGATTATTTGTTATCGCAATTGTAGATTGATTGTCTATCCTAATTGGAGTTTGAGTATAAGCCAAACCGTAATCCCGCAATTGTTGTTGTATCCACAAAACCTGTGAACAGCAACTACCAGCAGCAACATACTCGGCCTCGCACGTTGACACGGCTACCGAAGTTTGTTTCTTGCATTGCCAGGATACCAATCTCCCTCCGAGGAACTGACAACCTCCAGTCGTAGATTTGCGCGTCAAGCTGCATCCTCCGTAGTCAGAATCTGTGAACGCCTCCAACTCTAGATCTCCCTCCGCGTGATACCAAAGTCCCAGCTTCGGTTTCGACTTGAGGTATCGTAGAATCCGCTTCACAGCTTTCATATGCATCTCCTTCGGATTCGCTTGAAACCTAGCACAAATACAAACAGCAAACATTATGTCAGGTCTTGAAGCAGTTAAATACATAAGTGACCCAATCATAGCCCGATATAAAGTCGGATCCACATCGGTATCACTTTCAGTACCCGGCCCGAGATTGTGATTCACTTGAATCGGCGTGCTGAAATGGGCAGTCAACTTTGTTCCTTCCATCCCAAACCGTTCCAATATGTCATAGACATACTTGGTCTGATGGATAAACATGCCTTCCTTCTTCTGGTCAACTTGTAACCCCAAAAAGAAATTCAACTCCCCCATAGCACTCATCTCGAACTTAGACTTCATCACCTTCTCGAAATCTTTGCACATCTGTTCGTCTGATGATCCAAAAATGATATCATCTACGTACACTTGTACCAAGATAAAATGATCTCCCTTTCTCTTCACAAAAAGAGTACTATCTATCCTACCCCTCTCAAAGCCATTTTCTAAAAGATGGTTGGATAGAGTCTCATACCATGCCCTAGGTGCCTGATGTAATCCATAAAGAGCCTTATCTAATCGATATACTCTATCAGGATATTTAGGATCTGTAAACCCGGGCGGTTGTTCTACATACACCAACTCCTTCACTTTCCCATACAGGAAAGCACTCTTAACGTCCAGTTGATATACCTTAAATCCTTTGAAGGAGGCAAAAGCTAAAAACAGCCTAATTGCTTCTAACCTTGCTACTGGTGCAAACACTTCATTGTAATCGATTCCCTCCTCTTGGTTGAAACCCTTTACAACTAATCTTGCCTTGTTGCGCGTGACTATACCCCGATCGTCTCTTTTGCACTTAAAAACCCATTTGGTTCCTATTGCAATCTCCCCTCGAGGTAACGGAACTAACTCCCACACTTCTAGTTTCCAAAATTGTGAAAGTTCTTCCTGCATCGCTTCAACCCAGGAGTTGTCCTTAAGTGCCATTTGCACATTTTTGGGCTCTACTTGCGATATGAAACACGAATATAGACATGTGTGATATGCCTCGGAGTCGTTTATCATCGACAACAACACAGTGTTGTTATTTACACTACTCCGAGCCCTCACACCCTCGTTAGGATTTCCTATGATGCTATCTATTGGATGGTTCTTGTTAATCCTAGAGGTCTCTATTTCATCAACCCTTAGATTATCTCCTAAGTTGGATCCTATTTCACCTAAAGGGGGAACAGGCTCAGCTTCCATATTTTCTTCCTCACGGACGTTTTCCTCAGAGGCAGAACTTGATGCTTGAGTCTGATTCTCAGTGTTAGGTTCTTCTGGATTAGCAACTTCTGGAGACCCATCTACAGTCGCAGTAGGTTCGGACGTAGATTCGAACGTGGTCCTTGGAAAAATATGGCCATCGTCATTTAGGTGCAACGTCGCCATGTCTTTATCAATTGTACCTGCAGTATCATCCAAAGGAATGTTAAATGACTCAAATAACTTATCATAGTCAAATATCCATTCCGGACCAGTTTGGGGTTCATGTGTATAACTTGTGACTTCAATATTATACACAATCTCCACAGTACCACTTCTTTTGTTAAAAACCCGTTTGTTTGGTGAGTTTGGCACATAACCTAGGAAATATCCTTCGTCAGCCTTTTCACCAAACTTCGGTTGATGTTTTGTCCTTAAAAGTGTGCATGGTACTCCAAACGGTTCGAATCCAGTTAAGTTAGGTGGCCTTTTATTCAAGATTTCATAACATGTTTTGTTCAATGATTTGACTGTAAGGACTCTATTTAAAATGTGGCACGCGGTATTCACTGCCTCCCCCCAAAACATGGTAGGAAGCTTTGAATCCGAAAGCATAGTCCTTGCAGCCTCAATCAATGTTCTGTTTTTACGTTCGGCCACCCCATTCTGTTGTGGTTCATATGGTGCACTGAATTGATGCACGATGCCCTTTGATAGGCAATATACACCAATTACAGAGTTTTTAAATTCAGTCCCATTATCACTACGAATATTTTAACCCTTGTTCCGTAGGAATTCTCCACTTGGTCTAAGAACCCGATGAGCTTTGTAGCCGTCTCGTCCTTCGTACCTAAAAAGAAAACCCAAGAAAACCGTGAGTAATCGTCAGTGATAACTAAGCAAAACCAACTACCTCCTATACTCCTTTTGTTGATAGGGCCGAAAAGGTCCATATGCAACAAATCGAATGTCGAGGTTATGGAATTCAGCTTCTTGGACTTGTGTGTCTTTTTATGTTGCTTGCCCTTCATGCACGGTAGACACTTGTCTTCAAATTGAAAGCTCTTCAGAGGCACACCTTGCACCAAACCATTCTTTGTGATGTAGTTCATTTTCCTTAGGTGCAAGTGAGCCATGCGTCTGTGCCACAAAACCGATTCCGTCTCCGAAGCTTTTGATAGTAAGCAGATCGGACCCATCGAATTATCTGGCTTGTTCATATCGAGCATGTACAAGTCATTCTTCCTTGGAGCCCGCATCAATATCCAATCTTCAGGTATCTTGAATCCCGGCTTTAGCACTAACGCCTCAGTGTCAGTAAATAACACCGAGTTCTTCTTATCACAGATTTGAGATACACTAATGAGATTATGAACCAGTTTATCAACGTGATAAACTTGATCCAATGTAATCGTCCCATTAGTGACTTCTCCAGTTCCAGTGATATTTCCTCCTTTGTTACCCGCGAATGATACAAATCCCCTATTACCCCCCTTGAAGTCTGTGAGAAGACTTCTTTCCCCCGTCATATGCCTGGAGCAACCACTGTCGACGAACCACTTGTTGTTTGGACCGGTAGTTATCTCCTGCACATGAAAGAAAATAGGTTAGTTATCACGGGGAACCCAAGCCATGACTGACTTGGTAATACCATTCTCGTCCACATACTTGAACTCTTTCAAGTACCCATCTCGCCTTTCAGGTGACTTGGGCCGTTGAACTGAATTCTGTTGTGGTGCCGAGTGATTTAGATTCACTCTTTGCCTTTGAGTAGGCATTTGTTGTGGTGCTCTAGAATAAGTCTTATTATAATGCATTTCAGACTGTGATCCCTGAGCTTTTACCGGAACATATTGTCTAACAGGAGTATGTGACCTAACTGGAGTGTGTGACCTGCTAGGTGTGGTGCTCCTATAGACTTGTTGAGGTGCTGACCTAGATTGATTAAAGACACGATTCGGTGAATTTGTCCTAACCACTTCTTTTGGTCCAACCTTAACCGGTGTTTGTTTCACAACAGGTTTTGGTGCGGCCTGCACAGTTTTCTCGGTACTCTGAGAACTACTAGTGCTCGCCACACTTGGTGAGGGCTTAACAGGTGTTGGATTCACTGTCTTAGGTGTAACATCAGCTTTCCTATTTGGACAGTGAGAAGCAACATGCCCTTTCTCGTGACATCTAAAGCAAGACATCTTATCCATGGACTTTTTGGTTGGTCCCTTAGATCTAGGTGTCTCACTAGTGTCTACTTCCTTTGGTACATCTATTGTGTCTGACTCTTCGACCTGGTCAGCCCATGAAATCTTCTGTTTTCCTGCAGGTGTTTCACTGGAGGAAGACACAAATTTCACTTTCTTGACCTTGACGGTTGAGTCAGTCACCTTAGGTGTATTTTCAACTTTAGTCTCAGGTGTAGGTTCAGGTAGGTCCTCTAAAACTACTGTCTTGTCAGTTTTCTCCTGAGGCTGAGGCACATAGTTAGCATTGAAAGGTGGAGGAATTTCGTGAAAACCTAGACCTACAGACTTCTTAGACTGTCTTTGGGCATCTAAGACTTTCCCTAGGTTTAGGCTCGAATTCCTAAACTTTTCCAGCTTGCTATTTGCCTCGGCTACCTTAACCTTGGTCTCGGCTAGCTCTATGTCCTTGTCTTTCAGACTTTTGGTCAAGGCCTCTACGTGCTCATACATAAGTTCTATCATAACACACTGCTCACTCAGTTTGTCTTTTAGAACGATTACATCTTGAGCATCAGCCTTAAGCTTTTCTTTTAAATCTTGTTTTATGTCATTTAGGCTAGCATTTTCTATTTTTAAGTTTTCATTTTGAGCAGCTATGGTCTTATGTGAGTCTAAAACTAGATTTAACCTATCATTAGAACTAACACATAAAGCACATAAATCACGAAATAGAGAAACAGAAAGACTAACCTTAGAGTTATCAGATTCCACGTTGGCCATCTGAGCAGCAAACTCCAGCACGGTCTGATCATTCGCTTTCTCTACCCACATCGGACTGCTGTCCCTTGGGGTCTGCTCATCCTCTTCACAACCATTTTCCGTAACTTCAGCCATGAAAGCTCTAGCATTGGACTCCGGATGTGAACTCCAGTCATAAGAACCATCTAGCTGTCTGTCAGAAGTGACATTGGATATCAGACCCGCTAGATTGGCTTGACCAGCCGAAGAACTCGGAAGATATCTCTGTTGGGACTGACTTTGGTACTGTCCTTGATGCTGACTCTGCCCCTGGTATGATTCTACCTTCGGTCTTTGACACTCCCTCGCGAAATGTCCCAATCCCTGACAGTTGTAGCATTTGACCTTGGACTTATCAAATCCTATCCCCTTGTTATTCATCTGGAGATTCCTCCCAGTTCTCTTTATGAATCTCTTCACCCTCTGGGTTACCATGGCCAGTTGCCATTTAAGATCCATCTCCTCTAAGTCATCAGGGTCGACCTGATCGTAATCTTCATCCCAAAGAGCCGGATCATTGATCTTCCCTTGAACGCAATTTCCGTATGCGGCAACAAACGAAGCAAGCAGATTCAGATGTTCTTCCGCCGACTTTGCGCTCATTGGCATCTTCGAATAGCTCTGACTGGTCGATGCCTGTTGGACTTGAGGTTGCGGTTCTTCCGATCTTCCTAACCCTAAGAACGCGCGATTTAGTGAGTCTTCGGACTCTGGTGGTGATGACGTTTCTCCGGTGAAAAACGCTGTAGCACTCTTCTGATCAGCTGTCACTGATGATTTTGATGTCTTTCCAAAATACATAGCCGGATTTTGGACTTGCTCGTAATCAGTCTCAGCCTTTATCATTTCGAAGTGATATGCCCTCAACGTTCCCACGATGTCATCCAGCGATTGAGCATAGTATTTATCTTCATTCAGCTTAATCATAGCCACGTACATAGCCCATTTGGCCGGTAGGGCATCAAGAAGCTTATTGTTCTTGTCTGTGTCAGAATACTCAATACCATGACTTTCAAGCTCTGTTATCAGATGATAAAATCGTGTGATAATATCATCCAACTGTTCATCCTTAAGAGCCTTGAAAATTGCAAACTGTTGGGTCAACAGCTCTGTACGCTTTCTACGTACCCGTGGATTACCCTCACACCTTTTCTGAAGAGACTCCCAAAGTTCTTTCGACGTCCTCTGAGTCCGAAATGTGTGCAAGATATCTTGAGGTAACGCCATTCGGATAATGGAGAAAGCTTTGTTTTCGGCTTCAAACAGTTTCTTGTCATCCTCTTTCATCATTTGGTATGACAGAACCTTTTGACGGCCTTCAACCTCAGATACTGGTGGAATGTACCCTTCATCAATGCACACCCACATGCGCATATCGTTGAATCGTACAAAATCCGTGAATCTATCCTTCCACCAGTAGTAATCCTCAACTTTCATCAGCTTAGGTGGTGCATTGGCCTTCCCAACTTCGTGATCCATTTCAAGGAATTTCTGAAGGTTTGACATCTTTTCTGAAAGAATTTGAATTTGAACTTAATTAATTTAATTAGAAACTGATTTAAATTAACTTATTCGAATCTAGATAGATTCGAATCTAATTAATATTTAATCTTTTGAAATTAAATTCGATTAAGTCTTAAAAGTCAAGTAGATTCGAAATAATGTCAGATTCGAGGAACTCCCTAGATTCGAAGTGATGACAGATTCGAAGGAGTCTATAGATTCGAAGACCCTTAGAATCGAAGGCACAAAAGAATCGAAATTCAGCAGAATCGAATCTCAGACTCGAAACAGTAACAAACTCGAAACAAACTCGAAACAATATAGACTCGAGATCCAATTCGAATGTAATAACAGATTCGAAACAACACAGACTCGAAACTGACTGAAATTGACTCGAAAGGAGCGTATTTTGGTTAGACTCGAAAAATAAAGTAAAACCCTAATTACCCCTATAGATTCGAGCGCCGCAAACTCGAAAAACGGCTAACACTTTGATTTTTTTGACGTTTTACGGATTAAATCACTATTTTTCAAATGAAAAATAAGGATTTCGACCAAAAACGTGAAAAACGACAAAGTGTTTCCCGAATATGAATTTGCTAAGCTCAAAAACACGTTTTTGAGAGAAAAACCGTCCAATTAGCGTCAAGAAACCTAGAATGTATCTGATGAACACGAAGAACACCACGAACACTCCGTAGGCTCTGATACCACTTGTAAGGTCTACCACTGACAGATCTATCTAGACGCGGATCCGTTAACGAGTGCGGAATCCTCGTTGACGGTCAGACGGACAACTCTCAACCAACGGAAACACGGAGACTATTAGACGCTGAACGAACGACACACGAACGATCCTACGTACTAATTCTCTCCGAAACGGGACTCACCTAGCTGATAAACTCGAGATCGCCTATTGCTTAATTCCTCACGAATTCTGCCAAAGGTCTGCTAATGATTCGAGTCTATCCCTAATTATAGGCCCTGATTCGAGTCTGTTGTGGGCCAACCTCGAATCTGGCCTAAGGCCTCATTCGAATCTGTCCATCTGACAGATTCGAATCTAACCTATTCGAATCTAAGGATACATTCGAATCTATCACAGATTCGAATGTCTTCCTTTACATATTCGAATCTAACCAATACACTTAAACACTTACGTGATGAAACTTATGTTTTAACTTATGCTTGACATACTCTTTGACTTTTATGTTTGAACTTCTTGTAATATGTTACATCAAGTTCAAACACACAATCAATAACAGACAAACACATATATCAAAACACTTGTTAATATTCAGAATATTACTTAAATCATAACGCAGATCGATTAGACTGCTATCGTCACACAGGAACAAGAATATTACTTAAATCAATTATCACCATCTTGATTTCTTTGTTTTGAAGTTTCTTGATTTTGGTCTCCAATATGCATTCCGGCTCATTAATGAATCTTAACCGCTCATCAACTTTTATTTTTGAATGATCAGTCCATGGTTCGGGAACCAGACTTTTCCTTAAATAGCCCACACGGAAAACTGGGTGAACTCCTGATAGTTCCATAGGAAAGTCCAAATGATAGGACTGGTTCCCAACTTTCTCGATTATACAAAAGGGTCCTACAAATCGAGGATATATTTTTCCTCGCTTTACAAATCTGGTGACTCCTTTCATCGTGGACACCTTCAAATAAACTGAATCGTCTTTTTGGAATTCAGTAGCTTGGTGACAGCAATCATGATAGTTCTTTTGTCTATCTTGTGCCGTTTTCATGTTATACAAAATAAGTTGAATCTTCTCATTTGTTTCTTGTAAAAGAGCTGGCCCGGCAATAGGTGTTTCCCCTGTTTCCCTCCAGCAAGTCGGAGTTCTACACTTCCTCCCATACAGGAACAAGAACGGTGCCATCTTGATTGTGGAATGGAAACAGTTGTTATATGAAAATACAGCTAAGGGAAAGTGATCGTCCCAGTTACCTCCCAGATCCATGATACAAGCTCTCAGCATATATTCTAGCGTCAAGATTGTTCTTTCGCTTTGCTCGTCAGATTGAGGTCTATAAGAAGTACTCATGGCGATACGAGTACCAAGACCATTTTGTAAAGCAGCCCATAAATTGAAAGTGAATCTACTGTCTCGGTCTGAAACAATAGACTTGGGTACCCCGTGCCTCTTGACGATTTCGTTCAAGTAAATTTGAGCCAGACGATCCAGAGAGTAGGTTTCTCTGATGGGTATGAAGTGAGCAGATTTTGTTAGGCGGTCAACAATGACCCAAATGGAGTCAAGTTGACAACGAGTTTTGGGCAGCTTAGTAATGAAATCCATAGTAATATGGTCCCACTTCCATTCTGGGATAGGAAGAGTTTGCATACTACCATAGGGTTGTTGGTGTTCAGCTTTGACTAGTCTGCAAGTTCTGCACTTCTCCACATATTGTCATATGTCTCTTTTTAATCCTGGCCACCAGAAATCGGACATCAAGTCATTGTACATTTTTGGGCTCCCAGGATGAACAGAAATCGGCCTTCAAGTCATATTCTACCATACACACCCTTTAGTCCGATTCCGTCATCTTGCATTAGTAGTAATTGAATTATGACGTTTTCATCTTTAACATTCTCCTCCATAAAAAGGGTTGAAGTTGAGCAGCCCTTATATTATCAATCATAGTTGACGTCAACATTGTATAGAGCTGACATTTGGTCCCGCAAAAGTAATGTCTCCAAAGCTTTAGCGCGAATGTCACAAAAGTTAACTCCATATCGTGAGTAGAGTAGTCTTTCTCATATGGTTTGAGTTTTCTAGAGGCATATGCTATGACATTTCCCTGCTGCATCAGTACTGCTCCTAATCTCATGCCTGATGCATCAGTGTAGACAATAAAGTCCTCGTTTCCTTCAGGCAGGGCTAAAACCGGCGCTTCACTTAGCAATTTTTTCAATCTTCCAAAAGCCTTGCGTTGTTCCTCTTTCCAAGTGAAAGTTGCATTCTTGCGAGTGAGCTTGGTAAGCGGAACGTCAATTTTAGAGAAGACTTTGATGAATTAGCGGTAGTAACCAACCAATCCCAAGAAACTGCGGATTTCTGAGGCATTTCGTGGAGATTCCCAGTTCTAGATAGCCTCGATCTTTGCTGGATCAACGACAATACCAGCACCAAATATCACGTGCCCTAAGAATTGGATCTGATTAAACGTTGAGGAGGAGCAAAGTTAAAAAGCGTTTATAAGTGAATATAGGATTCAAGGAATCGTTTCGAATGTTGAGACGTACCTGCCTCAACCAGAATTCACATTTTGAGAATTTAGCTTAAAGTCGCTCTTTTCACAGCAACTCTAACAATTCTCTTAATTGTGTTGCATGATCTTCCTTGGTCTTTGAATATATAAGAATGTCGTCAATGAAAACAATGACAGATTTGTCGAGCATTGGCTGGCAAACACTATTCATGAGATCCATTAAAGCAGCCGACACATTCGTAAGACCGAACGGCATCACCAGCAACTCGTAGTGTCCGTAACGAGTTCTGAAAGCCGTTTTAGGAATATCGTTTTTGTGGACCTTAAGTTGATGATACCCTGATCGTAGATCGATCGATTCGAGTTGGCAAAGACAATAAATGTTTGAATATTAATCTATCACTCACAGTGGTTTTCTTAGCAAGAATGCCCTGGAATGACACCATAGGGTCTTACACAGTACAAGTGGGCTTTACATCAATGTGTTTTAGTCAACACCACAAAGATCATGTAGTGTAATAGTGTATCAATATCAGTTTATTTCTCAAAACTCAATCTTAAAATTTAGTTAAAATGAACCGAAATTCAGACCACATCCGAATTTCGGATAGACCCGAAGTTCGGATGGCCCGAAGTACCATCCTTAGAAATTTTTATTCTGTAAATCCCATTCGAAATTCAGATGACACTTGATCCGAAATTTGGATGACCTGTTTTCTGAAATTCGTGTCTATACTTATGATTTTTCAAGTATTCCATCCGAGGTCTATTGGATCCGAAATTTGGGTGATCCGAATTGTGTTCATGATATTCGAATTGTGTTCATACTTAGACATTTTTCTAATATTTCTAGATATTCATTTTCATCATTTGTACATATCCAGTAACTGAAACTAGTGATACAAGCTTAGATATACTCTTTTTTACACTTTATCATAAATCTTAACATATCTATGTACTAAATAAGGCCCTTTTTATCCTTTTTATACGCTTCTTCGAACACACATAGTAAATTCGGAATATCATACTTATAGTTCGAATCAGAAGCTGAAATTCAGTATATAGTTTCTCTAGTACTCGATTTATACTAATCCACAAGAATAAACATGCAATAAGATCAATAACCAGAATCAGTGATTCGGTTTTCTTAAAAAACAAACTCTAAACTCATAAAAATCGTTATTTTGAGTAAATAATACCACAAATTGTTGTTTGCAGTACTTATAGTTCGTTCCTAGTAGCTTGAATCCAGATATTCAGCACTTAATTCCAAAGATTTAGTGTTCTTGATTTGTAGAAATGGTGAAACCGTGAGTTAGAGAGAGAGTGAGAGCGTTTGTAGAGAGAGAGTGTTTGGAAAAAGTGAACGGTTATACATATTTTTAACTCATATTTATTGAAATTTTACCATAATTGCACATTACACCCCTCAACTTTATATTTTTCTATTTGCACCTTTTAAATATCCAAGTCAGATTCTCATTGTTATGCTCGCTCAAAAGACAATGATGATGATTTCTCATCATCATATCTATTTTTATTATCGATGTATATCCTACCGATGATGGTTCCTTATTATTATGCTCGCTCAAAAAAACGTCAATGATGATTTCTCATCATCATTCTCATTTTTAAATATATGAATTGAATTTTTTTTATCAAACCACAACAATCCATCAAAACACTTTTAAGTATTAACTATTCATTTTTATAACATTTGAATTTTGGGATGTTACACATTACAAGAATCAACTGAATATGAACTGGAACCAGTGGTACCCTCATTTGAAACCATTGAACACAACACCTCATCCATCCCCATATTAACAATTGAGTTTCCTTCACGTTCACCCCTTCCACACGAAACAAAATGGACCCGTGATCACCCAACTGAACAAATCATTGGTGATCTATCTACTAGTGTGCAAACTCGAAGAGCTTCTACTAACTAATGTATTTTTGCGTCATTTCTTAGCATGATAGAGCTCGCTTGTGTGGATGAAGCATTGAAAGACCCTGACTGGATTGTAGCCATGCAAGAAGAGCTCAACCAGTTTGAATAGCTAAGAGTATCGCGATTAGCTCCCAAACCCAAAGGACGAGCCATCATTGGGACAAAATGGATCTTTAACAACAAACAAGATGTGAATCGTATTGTAGTAAGGAACAAGACAAGGCTAGTCGCCAAAGGCTACCGACAGCAAGAAGACATTGATTATGACGAGAACTTTGCTCCGGTTGCATGGATTGAAGGTATCCGAATCTTCTTGGTGTTTACGGCTCATAAAGACTTCAAAGTGTACCAAATGGATGCCCAGACCGCCTTCTTAAATGGTGAACTGAACGAGGAGTTGTACATTGAACAACCACAAGGTTTTATTGACGCACATAAGCGGACCATCTTTATGTGCTATATAAAGCTCTTTATGGTTTAAAACAAGCACCTCGAGCTTGGTATGATAACTTCTCAAACTTTCTTAGATCTGCCGGTTTCAGTAAGGGTGTGGTGGACACAACTCTGTTCACTAAAAAGGAAGTCCCACACATAATACTAGTCCAAATTTACGTAGACGACATTATATTTAGATCTATTGTCCCTAAGTTTTGTAAGGAATTTTCATCCCTTATAGAGTCCAGGTCTCATATGAGTATGATGGGGAATGAAATTTTTTCTTGGGTTACAAGTCAAACAGCTTGACAATGAGATCTTTGTGAACCAGTCAAAATATACTCTTGACACACTCAAGAAGTATAAGTTAGACTCCTGTACGGCTATTGCAACTCCCATGGCTTGAAACTGTAAGTTAGACACTGATCCTTCTGGGAAAAGAGTCGATAACACAACTTACAAAGGGATGATTGGTTCTTTACTCCACCTTACGGCCAGTAGACCGGATATAATGTTTTTCACATGTCTTTGTGCTCGCTTTTTGGCCGATCCTAAATAATCACATCTTACTGCAGTTAAACGCATCTTTCTTCATCTTAATGGTTCACCCGAACATGGTCTATGGTATCCAAAGGGAACCAACTTCGATCTTACTGCCTTTTCAGATGCTGATTTTGCAGGTTTCAGAGTAGACCGTAAAAGCACATCTAGTGGAATTCAGTTTTTGGGTGACAGGCCGGTGAGTTGGTCGTCCAAAAGCAAAATTATGTATTCACATCCACAGCCGAGGCTGAGTATCTAACAGCTGTAAGTTGTTGCTCATAGGTGCTTTGGATGAGGACAAAGTTGCGTGATTATGGATTTTCACTCACCAACATCCCAATATACTGTGAATCCCGAAGTGCGATTGTTAAATCTTGCAATCTCGTGCAGCACTCAAGAACAAAACACATAGACATCATATATCACTTCATTAAAGACCACGTTATAAAAAGGGACAACAAAACTATATTTTGTAGGCACAGAATTTCAACTTACTTATCGACGAACCTCGTTTTCGGTTCTTAGTACCTCAAATTGGCATGTTAAATCCTCCTTCGGGTTGAATCTCATATATTTCTTAAATAACTATGGTTCAAGAAATTGTCATAATTGCTCGAAATTCCTTTATTTAGAAAAACTTAGTTACGTCAACTCAAAGGTAGTGACATAAAATGTAACATCCTCGGATTTAATTTGATGTATTTTGGTTAATTAAGTGGAAAATTTATATATTTAAATTGAATTTGGGTGATTATTATGTATTTGGATATTTAGCAAGTTTGTTGCTATTTTAAGAAAATTGAACTCAGAAACAATTTTATGGATTATTATGAATTTAAAAGTTAATTATGATAAATCTAAGATTAAATCAGTATTTTATGGAACCGGTTAAGTCGAGTGATGAAATGTGCAAAATGACGAAAGTAGTATATAAAGGGCAATAGGCTTCATTTTTCTAGTTTACACTCTCTCACTACTTCATCTCTCTAGAAATTTTCTCTCTACATCTCTCTAAGATATATCACAAACCGACCGTCAGATTTTCGAGAATTATACGTCATCGGAAAGGTATCGAGGAGTACAACAGCAATCTACAAACAGAATTCAGATTTCGTGCGAATTTAGGTAAGAATCGACCTTTCTAAGATTATGGTTTCGGTTTTGTAGAAACTAAAATTTCGAATCTATCATTTTATGCAAATTTAAGCTTGTTTTGCTCGAAACATTGCTGGAATGTGATAATATATGCATAGTAGAATCGAATCTAGGTATTATACATGATATATTAGTGATTTTAGCCTTAGAAATGAAGGATTTAAGTTGAAATGATGAACAGACTCGAATATGTCAAGAACAGAGTCGAAATACAAGAACAAACTCGAGTTTGGTGCTAGATTCGAAGGTGTACCATTAGATTCTAAGGGGAGGGCTTCGAATCTAGGCATAGACTCGAAGTGAGGTTCGAATCTACCCCTAGATTCAAAGGGTAGTTCGAATCTGATGATAAGGGGTTCGAATCTGATGCATATGATTCGAATCTGATGCATGGTTTCGAATCTAACCCATTAAATTCGAGTTTAATGCTTAAAATTTAGAATATTACTCCCTAGACTCGTGTATTTTGAATGAAACTTATAAACAACACGTAAAATGGCAAGAATTATTCAAAGGACAAGTTATGAACTTGAGATGGGTTCAACTCAATGGTAATATGGATTTGAACATAGACCAAAAAGGGAAAATATTGCAAAACTTACAAAACATGGTTTTATGGATTTAAACGGTTAATGATATGAGGAATTGTTGTAATTGATATGACAGGTCCCTTGTGGTGTTGTTTAACCCACAGTGGGTACTTGGTGGAATCCGGTTGAAAGCCCGAAGAGAAATAATATCGGTTAAAAAATAATTACGCACCCACTATGAGTACAGTAGATTTCGCATGTTTATATTTGTTTTATGTAAGCTTTGCCTGCTGAGACTTGTTGTTTCATTGATTGTTTGGAATTCTACTAACTTGCGTAGATTTAGATGCACATTCTTACTTGTTGCATGTCCTTTCGGTTGTTGTGCATCTAGTGATGGACCGGTGGGTCGCATCGATTACTCTGATGTTACTATGCTATATGACCTGGAGCTGATCCCTCCTAGGCCCGGTAGGCAGTATGTCATCCCCGATCGTACGTTTGTCTCAGATGGTATGTCTAAATGCCGAGCTGTGAGCTCGAAGGGGCTGCGGCTCTGGTCCGTACTTGGTGTACGAAGAGAGTATACGACGTTTGTCGTCGGGATACTCTTGGGCTTCATAAAGACTTATAAAATGCGCAATCTATGTATTCACTAAGCATTCGCTTACGTTTTAGTTGTTGTATTTTTACAGGTAAAGGAAAAGCTACTGCTGGACCTTCTAGTTAGGTCATTTGGAAGATTTGGAAGATATCTGCTATTTAATCGGTAATTATGTTGTGGGACAAATGTGGTAATATATTCTGGATGATTGTAATAAATGTATGGATGTGTAGACCTAGACTTGGTACCTGATAGCACCGTAGGGTGTTTAACACTTGTTGCATTACTTTATTTATGTTTTTAATGCTTCCGCACTTAATTTAGGTTATCAGATCATTATGTTATTGTATGTTGGTGATTAATCCTGGGTGTATTGTAATTGGTGGTTGTTGTTGCAAGGGTGCCACACGAGATGGTATCAGAGCAGTAGTTTGAGATCCAAGTGTCCGTGAGGTCTTGGTCTCAAACATTAGGTGATGATATGTAGTGATGCTAAGTAATGATCTGAACTAAGATAGGTTATGATCTAGTAATTATAAGAAATTGACTGTCATACGAGACAAATAAGTGGTGTCTTTAAATTTATGACATGTTGCTAAATAAGTTATATGTTTCGTATTTCAGAACATGTCTGGAGGAGGAATGACACCTGAAGAGACGAGAGAAATGATGCTAGCCATGATGGCTGAGCAAAGAGAGATGATTCAAGAGCAGTTTCGGGCTCCAGATGAGGCCGAAGCTAAGCGAAGGGAGGATAAAAGGAAGAACAAAGAAAAAGAAAGAGAAGGAAATAATGAGGAACAAGATGACAACACTGGGTCATCTAATAAGCCCAGGGGTTGTCGGTTTAAGGATTTTAAAGGAAATGGAGCTGTAGAGTTTAACGGGTTAGGGGATGCTGTTGCCGCACTGGAATGGATAACAGCAACTGAGCGAACATTCCGAATCAGCGACTGTGCTGAGAAGGACATGGTTCGTTATGCAACTGCTATGTTCACGAATGATGCAATCATGTGGTGGAATGCCATGGTGAACGCTTTGACATTGGAGAAGATTTCTGTTATGACTTGGGCTGAGTTCAAGGACCTATTCACTCAGCAGTACTGTCCGGTTGATGAGCGCCGGAGGTTGGAAGCAAAGTTTATGGCGCTGGTACAGGGGACTAAGACAGTGTCCCAATATGCTGTGGAGTTCACGAGGTTAAGTCTGTTCGCACCCCATCAGGTGGACACCGAAGAAAGGAAAGTGACCAGGTTCGAGGCTGGTCTGGATATTGAGATTAGGAGGGTTATGAGCAACGTCCGCTACCCTACATTTGCTGGCTTACTTGAGGCTGCCAGAAATGTAGAACAGATCTTGATTATGTCGGGCTACTCGATCGGGTCTGCTGCTGCTTCCACCAATCCAACACAGCCGTCACCGCCGAAGCGCCAAAGGGAGGGAGGATACTCGGGATCTTCCCGGTCTTCACAATACTCATCACAGCAGTCTTTTCGCCGACCATCTGGTTCTTCTGATCGTGGTCGTGCTCGTGCATACTCTATCAACACCGAGCTACAATACTGCAACAAATGTCACCTGGAACATTTTGGCAAGTGCCCTAACGGTCGTGCTTGCTTTTGCTGTGGAGAACTGGGACATTTTCAGAATGACTGCCCCAGGAAGGGTGATGCTTGCTATAAGTGTGGAGTGTGGGGTCACTATAGCAGGAATTGTAGAAAGAATGCTCCAACGGCTGCTGTCCCATCATCAACACGATCGTCTGGAGGTTCGAGTGGTGGTTCAGTTAACCGCCGGGGTCAGTCACAGAGGGCACCTGCTCGTGCTTTTCAGATAACTGCAGAGGAGGCAAGGGAAAATCCGGAAGTCGTCACGGGTACGTTCATAATTAATTCTATGCCAGCACGAGTTTTATTTGATTCGGGTGCCAATAGGTCGTTTGTTTCTACTGTGTTTGCACAAAGACTTGCCATGCCACTGTCTAAGTTGTCTGCTATACTTGATATTGAAACTGCTAGCAATACTTTAGTTAAGGTAGATCATGTATATCGAAATTGCACGTTAGTAATTGAAGATGTAGTCTTCAATTTAGATCTGATTCCGATAGAGTTCAGCGAGTTTGATGTGATAGTCGGAATGGACTGGTTGATCGAGAATGAAGCCCATATAGTGTGTAAGAGCCGAATGATAAAGATAACTCCCCCGGAGGGGCGTGAGATATGTATATATGGGGATAGGAGAAGCGGGGATCTGTGTTTGCTGACTATTGCAAAAGCTCGAAAGCTTGTTGCAAAGGGATGTGATGCATACTTAGCATATGCGATTGATGCTAAGGCAGAGAAGAGAACTTTGGCCGATGTGCCGGTTGTTTCACAATTCCTGGATGTGTTTCCGGAAGACTTGTCTGGCGTGCCGCCTGAAAGACAAGTAGAATTTAGGATTGACTTGATCCCTGGAGCTGCACCGGTAGCTCGTTCTCCTTATCGTCTTGCCCCAACCGAGATGAAAGAAATGATGACACAACTTCAGGAGTTGTTGGACAAGGGCTTCATTCGGCCGAGTTCATCGCCATGGGGAGCTCCGGTATTGTTTGTAAAGAAGAAAGATGGCACGATGAGGATGTGCATAGATTACCGGGAGCTGAATAAGTTGACTATTAAGAACAAATATCCGTTGCCACGGATAGATGACTTGTTTGATCAGTTACACGGAGCCTGCGTCTTTTCTAAGATCGACTTAAGGTCGGGGTACCATCAGCTGAAAGTAAGAGAAGAAGATGTACCGAAGACAGCTTTCAGAACTCGGTATGGGCATTACGAGTTTCTGGTCATGCCTTTCGGATTAACTAACGCCCCAGCTGTCTTTATGGACTTGATGAATAGGGTTTGTAGACCGATGTTGGATAAGTCGGTGATAGTGTTTATTGATGATATACTGGTGTACTCTAAGTCTGAGGCTGAACATGCTGAACATCTCAGGGAACTGTTAGAGTTGTTGAGGAAAGAAAAGTTGTACGCCAAGTTCTCAAAATGTGAGTTTTGGCTGCAACAGATACAGTTTCTAGGGCATGTGATTTCGGGGGCTGGGATTTCTGTGGATCCAGCCAAAGTTGAAGCAATAAAGAACTGGGAGCCGCCTCGTTCAGCTACTGAAGTTAGAAGTTTTCTGGGGTTGGCAGGATATTGTAGGAGGTTTATAAAGGATTTCTCAAAGATTGCAGTTCCTTTAACTGCATTAACCAAGAAGAATGCACCATTTATATGGGAAACTGTGCAGCAGGATGCCTTTGAAGTTCTGAAGAAGGCGTTAAGCGAGGCTCCGATACTTGCCTTACCGGAAGGCAATGACGATTTTGTGGTTTATACTGATGCATCAAGGTTAGGGTTAGGCGCTGTATTGATGCAGCGTGGGAAGGTTATAGCGTATGCTTCAAGACAGTTGAAGCAGCATGAGAAGAATTATTCGACTCATGATCTGGAGTTGACCGCAGTAACATTTGCTTTGAAGTTATGGAGGCACTACCTGTACGGTACTAAATGTCAACTTTACACGGACCATAAGAGCTTGAAGTATATCTTTAGCCAGAAGGAACTTAATATGAGACAACGTAGGTCTATGGAGCTTATTAAAGACTACGATTGTGAGATACTGTACCATCCCGGAAAGGCTAATGTGGTAGCCGATGCCTTGAGCCGAAAGGCTTATGCTAAGGATTTCTGTTATATGATGACGTCTACAATGCTGACCTCCACGATAATTGATGATGTCAAGGGTGCTCAGAAAGAAGCCTTGAAAGAGGAGAATATTGGTGCTGAGGATGTTAGAATACATTTAAAGAATATGGAAACGAGCGAGTCTGGTATAAAAGGTGTGTACGGAAGAATTTGGGTGCCGAAGTATGGTGATATGAGAAATGTTATCGTTGAAGAAGCGCATCAATCTAAGTTTTCTATACATCCCGGGAGCACAAAGATGTACAACGACTTAAAGGCAGACTTTTGGTGGCCGGGATTGAAGAAGGATATCGGTCAGTATGTTGAACGATGTAGGACTTGCCGATTGGTAAAGGCCGAACATCAACAACCGTATGGCAGTATGCAGCCGCTTCCTATTCCGGAATGGAAGTGGGAGCACATTACAATGGATTTTGTTACAAAGCTGCCAAAGACTAAGCGACAGCATGATGCGGTTTGGGTAATCGTGGATCGGTTAACAAAGTCGGCTCACTTCATACCGATTCGTGAAAGTTATTCGTTGGAGAAATTAGCTCAAATTTACATGAACGAGATTGTTTCTAGGCATGGCGTGCCTAAGTCCATAGTATCGGACCGGGACAGCCGGTTTACTTCAAATTTTTGGTCGGCTTTGCAAGAAGGCTTAGGGACAAGGATAGCAATGAGTACAGCTTACCGCCCGCAAACTGATGGTCAGAGTGAGCGGACCATCGTAAAAATAATAAAACGATTGAAAAGACATGAGGAGATCGTGTGTGTTAGATCTCGGTGGCAAGTTGGGACGATCATCCTGCCCAACCTCCCCCACCCCCATAGAGTTTTTCGTATAACAAACAGGTTTTTTTTTTCCAACGCTACGATCAAAGAAAGGCTCCGTTCGGAGGCCTTTGTATGGAAGGAAAATGTGAAGGACCTTCCTACAATGTTGGGAGAGAAACGGGTGAAACACAATAATCGCTGGGCCGAGCCTTGCTTCAAGAAACAAAAAACGAGAAGATGTACAAGTTGATTAGGCCAAGAACCATGAAAGCCCGGCCCAGGATCGTCAAGAAAAGTTTTACTATGGAATCGGAGGGCCAACAAGAGAGAGCCCGATCATTTTTTGAAGTGAAAAAATGACTGGGGTCTAACTTTGAAAGTAGCAACCCATGGAGGGGTGTTACTCCGTTTTGGTAAAAGGGGAAAGTTTGGCCTCCGAGGTGTTTTCGTCGACCCATTTAAGATATAACCGAAAAAGTAGGAAAAATGCAAGTCATATCCGTTTGGAATTGCTGCCTTACGAGAATGTCGGGCCCAAGACATCCCGGTGTTTTTCACGTTGGGAAATCTTCGAAAAGTCAATTTACTTCTAGTAACGAGGATTGGGGCCCGACCATACTGAAATAAAATACGGAACTGCAAGTTTGATGAAAGGACCCCTTCCGTATG
>JAANYP010007386.1:30000-357837 GCA_020465985.1 Centrapalus pauciflorus | reverse complement strand
TTAGTGGTGAAAAGGTTCAACAAGACTCCTATGAGCTGCTTCAAAGGGAGAAAGCCAAATGTCAGTTGACTTCCATGTGTTTGGATGTCCCTGTGTTCATTCTGAAATCAAAGGGACCAGCGTCGAAATTTGAACCTAAAGCTGATGAAGGTGTGTTTGTTGGGACTACTCTACTATCTCCAAAGCTACAAGAGTATACAACAACAAAAAAGAAAGGTGTAAGATGAATCTAATCAATGTCACCTTTGAAAGAGTCCGAAGACATGTCTCCACCAAAGCTGTTTCCTGAATCAGTTTCAGGAGACCTTAACTTTGATATCGATGCATTCAATCAATGAAAGGGGACTCAAAAGCTTCCACTACACCCAGTGTGAACCTGTTAATCATGATGGAACATGATGATGATTATGTCCAATACACCCTGTGTGAATAAATGTACTGACTTAATTACAACTGCATGTCCAGAACCTATCAATGCTGATTTTCCCAGTTCCTATGCTGATATGTTCAACAGTGGTCAGACATGTTCAACAAGTGAACAGGCTCAAGACAACAGTGTGTCTGAAAATCTTGAGAGCTGTTCAACAGGACCTGCTGAAGATGTTAACAACTCAGGAAAATTATCATTGAAAAATGATCCTAAGTGGATCAGGTGTCACCCCAATGATCAAATAATTGGGGACATCAACAAAGGGATACAAACACGGTGGGACAGCTTAGGGAACTTCTGTATGTTCTCTAGTTTTGTTTCACTGATGGAGCCAAAGAGGGTTGATGAAGCATTAAAAGATGCCAATTGGATCACTGCCATGCAAGAAGAACTCAATCAGTTTGAGAGAAACAATGTATGGAAGTTGGTCCCTGCTCCTAAAGGTAAAACAATAATTGGCACAAAATGGGTTTTCAGGAACAAGATGGACGAGCAAGGTCATGTCATTAGAAATAAGGGAAGACTGGTGCTTTTCAGGGTCTAAGACGGAGGAAGCATTGACTATGATGAAAACAGTTGCTCCTGGGCCAGGCTAGAAGCAATTCGTTTTGTATCTAGCCTACGCGCTCATAAGAGCAGTAAAGGGTATTCAAATGGATGTGAAGAGTGCATTTTTGAATGGGGAAGCTGCAAGGAAAGAAGTATAGTCAAGCAGCTCCAGGTTTTGGAAAATGAACAACACCCAGGTTTTTGTCTATAAGTTGGACAAAGCTCTCTATGGTCTCAAACAAGCCCCTAGAGCCTGGTATTGACACTGCTTACGAATTCCTTATTGAGCAATGGGTACTTCAGAGGTAAAGTGGATTACCACCATGTTTCATAAAGAAAGTGAAGGTCTGATATTATGCTTGTTCAAATTTAGGGATGACATAATATTTGGTTCTACTAATGAGCAGTTATGCAAGAATTTTTCATTACTCATGAAATCTAAGTATGAAATGAGTATGATGGGAGAACTAACTTTCTTTTTAGGATTACAGGTTAAACAAACCTCAACTGGAATTTTTATAAATCAAAGAAAGTATATATATATATATATATATATATATATATATATATATATATATATATATATATATATATATCTGTGTGTGTGTGTATGATAGTTCAGTGGTTAAATACAGTTTAGTGGCTAATGTGTGTACAATAAATAGTTTAATGACTAAATATACATAAATGTGAATGTTGGATGATCAAATTGTACTCAACATTATTAATGATTATTCAATTTATCACACTGTATTATTATTATTATTATTATTATTATTATTATTATTATTATTATTATTATTATTATTATTATTATTATTATTATTATTATTATTATTATTATTATCATTATCATCATCATTATCATTACTAGTATTATTATTATAAGTATCATCATCATCATGATTATTATTATATAATCTGATTAGAAATTACACAAGTACCCCTTATCAGGATGATGACTACAAACGTACACATTGATGACAACCACGATTGCATGCGACCACCCAGGCCCGGCTATAGCCCTGTGCAGCCTGGGCCACTGCACAGGACCCCCAAATATTTGGGGCCTCCAATTTAAGTTTCTATAGCCAAATGTATATGTGTGTATTTTGTTTTAAAAAAAAAAAAGCTCAACTGCCTAACTCATTGCATTTGAGTATTCGACGGCCTGGTCCGCCTGGAATCTGAATGTTTAAGTCCCTAAACAAATTTTGTCTTATTCAAAACTATGTATTTTTAACCTGCTACCTACTTAACAGGTAAAACAGTTAGTTTCTCGAATAGTTTATTATTAAAAAAACCAACTTTCTTTTCCAATTTTCTCGATTAAGTCACTGGACTTTCTTTTTTATTGTTTAGGTCACTATACCGTTTACCGGTTAGTGACCTGCTAAACAGGTCAAAATATATAGTTTTGAATAAGACAAGAATTGTCTAGGGACTTAAACACTCGTAAAAAAAGTACAGTGACTTAATCGATAAATTCATGAAAGTTCGTAGGGTTTTTTTCAATATTAGTCCTTCCAAAAACTATTTTCTGTAAGATATATTGAATATTTATATCTTAAACGCAATTTGATTGAATCCTTGTAATCACTCAAAACATGTCATAGATTTATGAAAACGGACGTAACTACAAACTAATATTTTCACAATGCACAATATCACGACTGGTATAAGTACCAAAAACTTCTTTGTGAATTTGAATCGTAGTTCTTACATGTGGCCGGCAAAAGAAATGAACCGTTGTGACTTGATTAAACTTTTGACTTGCATAGTCCAATCATTTGGAAGAAGAATGAAGAATTAATGATATGTAATTAATGGTAAACATACGATTAAAGAATTTATGCTTCCATAGAAACAAGTATATATGTATTTAAAATATAGAACTAAAAGGCACAAGATACTAATTGTTATGTCAACTTTTGATAAAAATAATTTCTCGACATAATTAATCAAAGAATCCTTTATGTGGAAATATACAATGGAAAGAAGTCGAATAGTAGTTAATACCCGCATTAAGAGAAAAGTGTTATACGCATCTTTTTCATTCAAGTTTCCTAATTAAACATAGCAGGATAAGTCAGTCAAATCACTTTATATTTTGTCAGAAATTAGGATCGGCAAAAAGTACACATAACATAATTTATAATTACCTAATATGGACTCTTTGATGTTCTTGTAATGGTAGTTTTATAGTTATTGATGTGAAACATTAAAACAAAGATCTTATATATGTTCAAACCCAAACCCTTTGTTTATTTTCTACGGTTTGTATATGTAATTTATTTTTGGATGAAGTGTCATTTTGATCATCAATCTTTCAGATTTGTATTATTTAGCTACTAAATTATTTTTTTGTCATGATTTAACCACTAAAATTTTATTTAATGTTCTATTTGGTAAAATGAATAAAACTAATGGCTAAATCGATACAAAATATGATAGTATAGTGGCCAAATTGGGACAATTTTCAGTGGTTAAATCAGTAAAAAGATAGTTTAGTGGCTAAATATGTATATAAAAAATAGTTTAGTGGCTAAATCGAGACAAAAAATAGTTTAATGGCTAAATTAAAAAAATTTAAAATTTGGATGATCAAAATGACACTTCAACCTTTATCTTTATATGTTAACTGTGAGACTGGTTGATACAACCATTTAAACTTAGTGTTACACTAGCAAAAGTTAATGTACTCCATATTAATTGAATAATACTTGATTAAGCATTCACTATATAACCCACCATACGTATAAAATTTTGAACAGTTTTCTATAAGGAAATGACCTCAAATAACTACGTACTTTTGTTTTTGTACATATTTATGTAGTATATTTTTTTGTGCACACTTGGTAGTCAAACTTTTTAAAAATGTTTCAATTAGGTAGTTGAATAATCTGGAAACCGACACCTACTGGTCATAATGCTTACGTGGACAGGCTTTTTTTAAGGAAAATGATATCAAATAGTTATGTACATACTTTTATGTTTGTACACATTTATGTTGTGTACTTTTCTTTTGTGCACATTTAGTAGTCAAACACTTAAGAATGTTTCAATTAGGTAGTTGGGTTACCTGAAAATTGATAGAAACCGGTTATCACGCTTATGTGGACATGTTTTATGACATAAAATTAAAAAAAAAGCTGATGTTACTTATTTTTTTTTTCTCTATAAAATGACTACTAAACACGGTACATATCAAATTCAAAACATATTATTTCCACTTGATACCTATCACGTTTAGGAGATGGAAATTAATACTTTAATATATTGTTATAAAATAAAAAGTATACCTTATCAATTTGATACGTATTTTGTTTATGAATATATTATAGTTTTGTAGAAAAAAAATAAGTCACCTTAGGTTTTTTTAATTTCAAATCATAAAAATGTGTCCACATAAGCATAGTAACCGGTTGGTATCAATTTTTAAATAACCCAACTACTTAATTGAAACACTTTTAAAAGTTTGATTACTAAATATGCACAAAAGAAAAGTACACACCATAAATGTGTACAAATTTAAAAGTACATAACTATTTGATACAATTTTTCTTGAAAACCGTACACGTAAGCATGGTGACCGGTTGGTGTCTGTTTCCAGGTCACCCAACTAACTAATTGAAACATTTTCTGATGTTTAACTATCAAATTTGCACAAAAAGATATACTACATAAATGTGTACAAACTTATAAATACGTAACTATTTGGTGCCATTTTTCCATTTCTAAAATACTTAGTACTACAGTGACTATTTTGAATTTTTTTTAAAAATGATTGTTCAGAAAAATAATTTACTATATATTAAACCAAGATATATTCACGAACCTTAAACATTAGTCCGTACATGTTATTCTATTCATTCTTTATTATTTTAGTTTTAATACAAGTAGGCAAATTTTGGAAAGCCAAAGATTCTTGGATTTGTGCTTAACATTAATTGCCTACATTAGTTTTATGGTGGATACTCTCTTTTAAATAATTTAATTTCTTTTAAGCATTTATTAATCCCAATATTTGTCAATCCAAAATGATGCCTAATCCAATAAAATACGACCATGTTTAATTCCATATAAAAAAGGAAACGTAAAGATAACATTTCAGCTATTCTTTTCGAGTTCGATCGATGGTGTTACAGACATAAAATTGATGGATACTCATGAGGTTCGATGTTCAGCTGCTTGATGCATGATATATAGATACAAATTTGGATATTTACCGAAGGAAAATGGCTAAGAATGGTAAAATATAATACAAAATTTGACAATAAAGGTATCGTGAAAACATTAAGACCAAGAAAGATAAAATAAAATTCTATTTTTGTCGAAAAATGACATTAAATTCAAATTTTATGTTGAGGAAGGATATTCAAATGTTGTTTTTGTCGGAAAAAGGACCATAAAAAAAGAGAGTTAAAAAGACATATTTGACCATCAAACTTTGAGATTTGTCCCATAATTTAACCACTAAATTATTTTTTCTAAATTTAACTATTAAACTTATTTTTGCGAACACATTTAACCACTAAACTATTTTTGCACATGTTTAGTCACCGAAAGTTGTACACATTTTGTCATTAAACTATCATATTTTGTACAAATTTGACCATTAAACTATCATATTTTGTACACATTAACCATTACTTTTAATTATTTTCCCAATTTCCCAAAATAAAACATTAGATTAAAGTTTAATGGCTAAATGTGTAAAAAAATAATTTATTGATTAAATGGGATAATACTAAAAGTTGGATGACAAAATGAGCTTAACCCAAACATAAAATTTTACTTTATTATTTGATCATTGATACCCTTTTTGTTAAAATTGAAATTTATGTTACATCTCTTGGCCCAAAAATATTCACGTTATCTTTATTGTCAAATTTTATGTATTATGTTATGCTTTTAGGTAATTTTTCCTTTATTGAATGTATATTTAAGTTTCAATTTCAAAGGCCGCAAAAGTTGTTTATGAACACAAAAATCTCAAATAAATTTATGTTGAGTTTGCCTTGTTGTTTGGTTTGACGTAGGTCTGTTTCTTTCTTTAAATAATTTAGTAGGCTATTCTTAGGTTTTTTTCTTCGTTCTTCGATGTTCTTTTTTTTTTTTTTTTTTTTTTTTTTTTTTTTTTTTTTTTTTTTTTTTTTTTTTTTTTTTTTTTTTAAGTTTGGATTGTTTCATTTCATTAGCTTTTTATTTCTCTTATATATTTACTACAAAATACTGATGTTTTTCTTAATTGATATATATTACATGTTGCCTTTTAAAATGATAATAATAAAATTATAAAAGTAATCGATGTCAAAACTCATTGTAGTTATGTAAAGCATTAAAAATCATATTTGTTCTCTTGGTTAAAATTTAGTGCTAATTGTAAGTCTATGTTATGGCCTTTATGATGTTCATACCTCATTTCCTTGATGTAATATTTTGCTACTATTTATGCTTTGCTAGCATCTTGCTAGTTCTTTATCTAATAAAATTGGGATTTCGGATTTTGGGGGTGATGGCAATGCCGTAGCTTCTGGCTTGTTTTCTTTTTGTTGTTCAAAAAAAAATAAATTTGAAAATCATATTTGATGGGTAACTTTTTTAATGATCCATCTATTTACAATATCCGGTTTTTAGGATTCATCACAATATCTATTAATATTTACAGGAATATTTAAACTATTTCGACGTTGATTTCACTCGGAAAATGGAAGGAGTGAATAACTTTCTACACATCAGCGGCACATCAATTTTTTTTTATCTCTTGTCATTCGCTCATCTTTCTATCCATTATCCCACTAACGTTTTTCTTTAATTTTAAACCTAGAAATATATCCAAACAACTAAATTTAAATTCTACATTATATAAATATATAATTAAACCAACACCCTTTCTCGCCCTTAGTTAGAAACGGATTGTTTTCCTTGATCTATTTGTATTCCAAGTAAAAGATTAGATTTTAGAGAGAAAGTATATATTGATTGTATGTTGGTGTAAATAAAAGGGGAGAGTCTAAATGGACCCCAATGTTCTCAATGGACCCTCTATTTCATTTTTTAAACATAATCATTACACAATGATTCTATGTTTTTTCATATGATGCATTACTTTTTTAGTGATGCATACTATTTTTAAACATAATTATTACATAATTATTATGTGAATGGTGTCAAAAAAGTAGGACCCAAATAAAATTAAGGGAATGAATTACATACATACACATATTATAAAAAACAAATTAAATTGAAACGGTAGGAAAAAAAAGGTCACCTAACGGTTACTTTATGTGTCTTCCATCGAGATGGTGGGATCGACGGGGTAAAATGGGACCTCGGCGGGAGATGGGGGCGGTGTTTCCGTCAGCAACTTTTGATTTTTCCCATCCATCCCACTCGACGGGGTGTACACTCCCTTCACACTCAAACCGCATATATGTACGAATATGTGTATGTTTGTATGTATGTTAGTTTTGTGCCATGAAGATAATTCATCCAGATATAAAGTGCAAAGATTCTGAAATTCTTGACCACTTATGCAAATATGGAAAATTTGATGAAATGTCAAAGAAAAGCAAAATATCTAGATATCAAAATCAAGAAGTGGAAGTTAAAAGTATATGAGTTTTGTCACTACAAGTCAACAAATTAAGAAGTTAGAAAGTTTCATGTCAAAAAGTGAGAATAAATGTATGTTAAAGCGAGCAAGTTGCAACTCTATCTCTAGGACTAGAGTTTGATTAACATAATATTCTTAACAAATAAATTGAAATATGGATAAATAAATATGTCAATTAGGGCATGTTTGTATAAGTCTTCCATTGTCACCTCTATGGACATAGGAGGATATATCTCTAGAGACATGACTTCTTGATTTTACTATTGAAATTTAATGTACAATTTTTTTAAGATTTAATTAATTTTAAATGTGGAATAAGAATAATATCATCATTATAAATGAATGTATAACCCTTAACCATGGAATTGAGTCTCATAAACTAATAACTTGCCATTGGAAATGTTATTGTTGTTGAGAGCTTTACTTACAAACATTCAGGGTGTGTTTGTTTTCAATTAAGAGCCTCTGAATTAGGTCTGAAGTCTGAATTTCAGATCTTAACATAATTTGTATTGTTTGTTTAAATTCAGACTTAAGAGGTTACAACCTCTGAATTTCCCTCTGAATTTTAAGAGAATGAGACTAGTCTGAATATCAGAGCCTATTAATTTCAGACTTTAAGGCCTCCTCTTAATTTCAGACATGGTTTTCAGACTTCAGACATTTAACCTCTTAAAAAACAAATACCACCTCAGTTGTTTTGAATTGTGAATCCATGCTTCAATTATATATTTCAAGGAATCTTAATATCCAATAAACTATAAGACCATCCATTAGACAGCAATCTTAATTTTTTTTTTAATTTTCTCAAATATAGGATATCAGTAGTTGCCTTAGCCATGAGGAAAAATGTCTCCTCATAAGTGTTAGTGTTTACGTGCTAAAAAGACCTCACCAAGCATAAAAACTGACGTCATAGGTCACTGGAGGGTCCCATCGATGAGTGTCAACAAATAAGTATGCATATTAAACGAGCATGAATGATAAGATGTCATTAATAATGTTTAATTAAGTCATCAAATGATTAATTAAAATAAACCAAATAAATAGGGATTTAGTTGCAATATGAGATATTGCAGGGGGTTAAATTGTCAAGCAGTAATAACTAAAGTGTCTTATTATATATATATATATATATTGCCGACGGAGCAGAGAGAAAAAAATCTTACGTGGCACAATATTAGTGGTTAAAATTCAGAAAATTAAGGCTTATTTGGCACAATATGATTGGTTAAAATTCAGAAAATTAAGGTTGCTGATTTGGCGCAATATAATTTGTTAAAATTCAAAAAATAATGGGATAACATCATCAGCAATTCTATCAATACTAACAAACCTTCATAAAATAATGGGTTATTTATTTACGTATACAAATTACAATTAATTAACATTAATTATTTAAAATTATTATTTTTATAGTTTTATAAAATAGATATGAATAACTGATTATTCTAAAATTTTCATTTATAAATATATATTTTAATTAATATAGATTAAAATTTTAGTTTATAGATAAAACAATATTTTATATTTTATTATAATAAACAAAATATTATGAAATATATTTTTATATATCGTTTGTTTACTTTTTTAAAGTTTAATAAATTTATACAATGTTTATTTATTTATAATAAATTTATAAGCAAATGGAAAAAAAATTATTAAATATATAGATAAGTATTCATGGGATAAAATTTACATTTAGATTTAAATTTTATTGATGATTCAGTTTAATAAACATATAAAATACGGCAGATAAACATATCAAAATAGTTTTTTAGTCAGCATATATTATAAAATAGGTAAACATGTGGCATTTATTATTTAGAAAAAATTATGTGCTAGCTTACTTTTTTACTACGAGCCATTTTTATCGTTCCGTCCGTTAGGTCAAAATTGTGTTATCCCTAATTCAAACCTTAGAAAAAACGTCGCATCGATATACTTTTTTTACATTTAAAGCTTCTCATTATTTTGTGTTGTTTATGTAATAATGTTCTAAAATTAACACATGTTTTAATATTTTTTCAGTATACCATGAATAACAATGAAGATCTCCGTTAATAATAAAGCGATAATGTTTTAAATAAATCTTTAGCCAATGAGATATGTCATTTGTCGTTTAAATTGTTCAATGTGATTTTATTAGGATTTATTAAATTTTTTTATTATAGCGCCTTTTGTTTAATAACATTTTATTAATTGTTTTGAATAAATTGTTATTATAAAATTATGTTAGACGATATTGTAAGTAATACTTTGCAAATACGTGTTTGTATATTAGTTGATGGAAAAATGATGTGTTTTCATTTTATTGTAAATTATTTTTTTTCCCTATATACTTCATTCTTATACACAATTTTTTTAAATAAAATCAGTCTTTTGATCAACTCACATGTATAAAACTAGATATATATAGACTTCAAGTATAATTATGTGTAATGATTAATATATTTCTTCGCAAACAATGTATAGTTTTCTTTAAAAAAATAAAATTTTGTTGTGTCGTCAATTAATTATAAATACCAATGGAGTTTAGCCCATTTGATATGAGAGGTGACGTGTAAGTGTTGGGTCACAGGTTCTATTCCCGCCGGAGACAAGTTGAAATTTAGGCAGTGGAAGTAACTTATGAAGTCTCCATTTGGGACAAAAGGGTAGTTTAGGAATAGGAGTAGGTTAATTTGTCATTAAAAAATTAATTATAAATATTAGTTTCATCACACATCACCCGAGCAACGCACGGGTATTCAACTAGTTAATTATTGTATGATAATAATTAAGAATCTAATTATTTCATCATCATTATTATTTAGATGATAAAAATACATCTTTTAAAGGATAAGATCAATTAAAAGATAAATGACACTTAAGGGGAAGTTTAAAAGGTTTAAAAGACTTTAACCCTAATCAAACTCTTCAACCCTTTCCCTATATATAGGAGCCGGCCTAGGGATCTGAAAATCAATGAAATTTCAGCCATAACCCTTACACATCATTAGGGTGCTCGTTTTTGTGATCCGGTCGAGAATCGGGTAACACACAAGTCGATATCTAGCTTTAAGTTTACCGACGACATCACCGGTAGATCCAAAGGCTTCCATTTTAAGGAATTGTTGATCACATTAGGGTACGATATGTATACTAACTTGTTTATCATGTTTAATTATCATTAGACGGATCCGATGACAGTTTATAGTGTTTTTAAGCTTCCGTTGTGCGAAATTGTTTTGCAAAGTGTGCTATACATGCAATAGTAGTATTACAGCCACATCTAAATGATATTAAAATGATTGTTATTGTGTTCTTACCTCTCATCCATAATAAAGTTCAATAAAGTTTTGATTTTTATTGAATAAACGCGTTAACCGATTCCGAAATTGAAAATCGTCAAATGGTTTTAACCCATTGAGGTTTTGGCCAAGCTAGGGTTATTGAACCCGATGATTTTGACCATGATCAAGGGTTTGAGATTTCGAAAGAGCTTAAATGCTTGACAACGGGTATGCGAAAATCAAAAACCGGAATCAAAAACCGAAAACGAAAGTGTCATTTTTGTGAGATGATGGATTTGGCCATGGTAAGGGTTAATCGAAACCTATGGTTAATCAAAATTCATCCTTTGATTATATTATTTGATTAGTATCTTGATCCATTGAATGATATCGATTTTAATTTTACGGTTTTAATCGAAAAATCAAAAAACGAAAGGTGGGATGAAGTTCAACGAATTGTATGGATTATGAACCCATATTATTCTGTTCTATATGATATTCGTTTTTGTGTTTCGATCATTATTGGTTTAAATCGTAAATCGAACAAATAATCAAAAAACGAAAAGGATTAACATTGGGGATTGAGATTGACCGAATTCTATGGTACTTGAAAACTGTATGTTTCTGGTTTTGAATGAATTGTAATTCCACATTGATTAGGTGTTCGTTTTGTCTTTTGATTATTATTTGTTTAAATCGAAAATCGAGTAAAAAATCGAAATCAAATGATTTTGGTTCTTAAGGCCGGTTTGATGGCTCGACCGAATGTGAGGGTTATTGAACCCACATGGTTCGATCCAAATAGAGTTTTAGAATATTACCTCATTAGCCAAGTGTTTGTCTTTCGATTAATTGCACGATTAAAATTAAATTTGGAATCATAATAGAAATAAAACGATTTTATCAAGGGTTATACTTTTGGTCGATTTTTTTGGAAATTGAAAACGTGTATTCTTTTATCTTCTGTAATCTTTATTAATCCCATCCCAATAACCTATGTATGTTACCTTCAATTGATGTTCGTTTAAATCAAGTTGAAAATCAAAATAAAAAATTAAAAATATTTATTTTTGAGAATTGCTAAATCAAATATTATTAGGGTTTTTGGAAATCCATCACGTGCGATCAAAATAAGTTGATCACAGTAATGTAAACATTTCAAGTAGCTCGAATTTAGGGTTTGATTGAAATTTAATGTTGAATGAATACCGAAAATGAGTTTTGGTAAACCCATTTATTTTTTGGATCTCTTGGATGGCTTTAGAAACCACATATTTATGATTAAAAGAATTAATCATGTAGATTTAAACATGTTTAATACAACTTTGAAGTTTAATCGAGTTGTTGATTAATTGAGTCAATAATCGATATGAAACGATAAATAATTTGAAAGTGAGAATTCCGACAATGATTATGAGTTAGGATATATATCATTCACAATGCTACTACCCCTAAAGCATTTATAACCATTACGAGACTCGGGCTTGAATCGGGTCAAATTTGGAATTCTCGTATTTTTAGAGTTTTGATTATTTTTCGGGTAAAATCGATATTTCAGATTAAAAGTATTTAATTGTGATAAATGTTAGGTACAAAATTATAGAGGTGAAAAACAATGTTATATAAGTTCAAGAACTAATGTTGTAATAATTAGAATGTTAGAAAACTTGTAAGAGAACTGTGTGTGTGGTTTAATGTGTAAAGAGAGTTAATCATTAAATAAAAAAAAGATTCATACTACAATGTACTGATTCACCTAGATCATGAATTGACAATTGGTATCAGAGCCTAGGGGGTGGATCAAAATAAAAAATCTTGCAAGAAATCAAGAGAGTTCAACCGAAAAAGTCGACTAAGAAGAGCTGTGATCTTCTGGAAATTTTTAAAAATTCATATGACGACGAAATGAGCTGAATTTTTGATATGTTTTGAAGATCAACAAAATAAAGATCTAGTAAAAATTTCAAGTTCTAATTCGACACGTTCATGTAGTGACCGAATTTTTAATTTCTGAAATTCGTTTTTTACGTTCTTGAGATCGATTTTTGGATTTTTTTTTTATTGGATTGGATTTAGATTCTGATTTTTTGAGAGAGTCTTAGGTGATTACAAAAGATTCCTGAAAAATTCAAAGTCTAATTCCAAATACATTGGAAGAAATCGATATTTAACGTTTCAGATTATTTTTCAAAACAGAGTTGTTGCCTTTGAAAATTCATAAAATCTTCTCTGTTTATCCAATTGATCTGATCTTTTGGATATGTTGTGCGTATCATATACATGTTTGTTGTCATAAAATTTCAGATTCTAATTTGAAAAATTGAGTGAGAAATCGTGAAATTCAAAAAGTTTTTTTTCACTGTGTGTGTCATTGGTGTTTTTAGTGCGTGTTCTTGATCAATTCTTGCTTAATTTGGTTGAATCTAGATATGTTGGATTCAGTTTTTGATGAGAAAGCAAGTATGATTAATTTTGAGGCTTAATTTCAAGATATGAACCTTCAAATTTGTAACATCCCTAATTTAATTTACATGTAATTTACCATTAAAGACCCAATTGATGTATTAATGGATCACTATTTCGATTAAGTAAATTCTGTTCACAAATTTAAATACGAAAAATAATGAGGAGAAATCCTCATTGTTGTTTTTCGAGCAAGCATAACGATAAGGAACCGTCATTTGGTAGGATATTCATCGATCATCGATCAATATTAAAAATTATGATGATGATGAGAAATCATCATCATCGTCTTTTGAGAGACAATAACAATGAGGAACCGACATGGTTGATGGAAACAAAATCTAATGTTTGGATAATTAAAAATGTAAAAGATGAAGGGTGTATTTTGCAAATAAGGCGAAAACTCAATAATTAGATGTGTGTGACCGTTCACACAATATTGGAAAAGAAATCACAACACTTTGTCTCTCTAAAAACACTCTCACCGTCCCTCTCTCTAAAAACCCACAATTCTCTCATCTTCAACAAATCAAGAACTCAAAATTCTGGAAATTAAAGGCTGAAAAGTTGGATTCAAGTTATCAGGAAGGAACTATAATCGTTACAACCAACAATTTAAGGTAAAATTTATTTAAAATTTTCAATTTTGTGAGTTTTGAGTTTGGTTTTTATAAAAACCGAATCACAGATTTTGGTTAAGTATATTAATGCATGTTGTTTATTCTTGTGGATATGTTCAAATCGAGTGTTATATAGGCTATGTACCAAAAATCAACCCCTAAGTACAACTTTCAGATTTTACTATGTGTTTTAGTGTGTGTGTTCGACGGGTTGTCTAAAATGGTCAAAAAGGGGCTTGATTTGGTACAAAACATGTTAAGAATGATGTTAATACGTGTTAAAAAGAAGGATATTGGACCATGCATCAAGAATTTCAGTCACAAAATAAGTATAAAAAGGACCAAATGAAATCTGGAAAATAATAAAAGTGTTCAAGTATAAACATGGGTCTGATGAACACAACTCGGATTCATCCGAATTTCGGATCTGATGAATCTCGGATGAAAAGCTTGGAAAATCATGTCAAGACATGAATTTCGGATATCAAGGCATCTGAATTTCGGATCATATAAGCATCCGAATTTTGGGTAATATAGTACAAAATAATAATTCTAAGGATGGAACCTCGGGCCATCCGGATTTCGGGTCTATCCGAAATTCGGATATGGTCCGAATGTCGGTTCATTTTAGCCAAATTTTAAAAATTAAGTTATAAGAAAAAACAGTTATTGATATTGATGTTCTATTACACTGACTTAACAGGATCATTGTGGTGTTGACTAACACACATTGATTTATAACTACGGTAAAGCCTACTTGTATTGTGTAAGACCCTGTGGTATCTTTCTAGGGAATCCTTGCTAAGTAAAATCCATTGTGAGTAATAGATTACTATTCAAGCATTTGTTTCCTTTGCATTCATATTACTGACATGTTCCTATTGCTCATAACATATCAATTGACACTCTCATATGATTTATTGTTATTGATGCACACTCGTACTTGACATGTTATAAACATGTAGCCTGCATTCACTTGAAAGTGCATCCTTTAGTACATGCTTTTGCCTGATGATTATCTCATAATCCGGTGTGACCTGGGCTTAGGATTGATGGCAGGCCACTGTCAGGGACTGATCATCCCATATATCTCATTCCTGCCAGGTTGTACATCCCCGATCGATATTTAAACTGTCAATCCATTCTTTCTCTGCATAATGAAAACTTGTTATCCGTGCTCTCCGCACGAAGGGGCAAGCTGCCCCTATTCACGTTTGGTTTGTAAAGAAATATATGTTGAATATGTAATTTGTTATCTCATCAAGCCTTAGCTTACTGTTGACTTTCACATGTTTTCAGGCAAAGGAATAAAAATTGAAGGGCCTTCTACTTAGGCTTTCACTTGAGTTCCCGGTGACCTTTAGAAGCTATTTGGTAATTTGATGATGTTGTAGCTTTGGGGCTGGGTATTGATGATGTTGCAAATGAACAATGATGTTGTTATAGCTAGATTATGACACCGTAAATAACAATGAGGAACCGACATGGTTGATGGAAACAAAATCTAATGTTTGGATAATTAAAAATGTAAAAGATGAAGGGTGTATTTTGCAAATAAGGCGAAAACTCAATAATTAGATGTGTGTGACCGTTCACACAATATTGGAAAAGAAATCACAACACTTTGTCTCTCTAAAAACACTCTCACCGTCCCTCTCTCTAAAAACCCACAATTCTCTCATCTTCAACAAATCAAGAACTCAAAATTCTGGAAATTAAAGGCTGAAAAGTTGGATTCAAGTTATCAGGAAGGAACTATAATCGTTACAACCAACAATTTAAGGTAAAATTTATTTAAAATTTTCAATTTTGTGAGTTTTGAGTTTGGTTTTTATAAAAACCGAATCACAGATTTTGGTTAAGTATATTAATGCATGTTGTTTATTCTTGTGGATATGTTCAAATCGAGTGTTATATAGGCTATGTACCAAAAATCAACCCCTAAGTACAACTTTCAGATTTTACTATGTGTTTTAGTGTGTGTGTTCGACGGGTTGTCTAAAATGGTCAAAAAGGGGCTTGATTTGGTACAAAACATGTTAAGAATGATGTTAATACGTGTTAAAAAGAAGGATATTGGACCATGCATCAAGAATTTCAGTCACAAAATAAGTATAAAAAGGACCAAATGAAATCTGGAAAATAATAAAAGTGTTCAAGTATAAACATGGGTCTGATGAACACAACTCGGATTCATCCGAATTTCGGATCTGATGAATCTCGGATGAAAAGCTTGGAAAATCATGTCAAGACATGAATTTCGGATATCAAGGCATCCGAATTTCGGATCATATAAGCATCCGAATTTTGGGTAATATAGTACAAAATAATAATTCTAAGGATGGAACCTCGGGCCATCCGGATTTCGGGTCTATCCGAAATTCGGATATGGTCCGAATGTCGGTTCATTTTAGCCAAATTTTAAAAATTAAGTTATAAGAAAAAACAGTTATTGATATTGATGTTCTATTACACTGACTTAACAGGATCATTGTGGTGTTGACTAACACACATTGATTTATAACTACGGTAAAGCCTACTTGTATTGTGTAAGACCCTGTGGTATCTTTCTAGGGAATCCTTGCTAAGTAAAATCCATTGTGAGTAATAGATTACTATTCAAGCATTTGTTTCCTTTGCATTCATATTACTGACATGTTCCTATTGCTCATAACATATCAATTGACACTCTCATATGATTTATTGTTATTGATGCACACTCGTACTTGACATGTTATAAACATGTAGCCTGCATTCACTTGAAAGTGCATCCTTTAGTACATGCTTTTGCCTGATGATTATCTCATAATCCGGTGTGACCTGGGCTTAGGATTGATGGCAGGCCACTGTCGGGGACTGATCATCCCATATATCTCATTCCTGCCAGGTTGTACATCCCCGATCGATATTTAAACTGTCAATCCATTCTTTCTCTGCATGATGAAAACTTGTTATCCGTGCTCTCCGCACGAAGGGGCAAGCTGCCCCTATTCACGTTTGGTTTGTAAAGAAATATATGTTGAATATGTAATTTGTTATCTCATCAAGCCTTAGCTTACTGTTGACTTTCACATGTTTTCAGGCAAAGGAATAAAAATTGAAGGGCCTTCTACTTAGGCTTTCACTTGAGTTCCCGGTGACCTTTAGAAGCTATTTGGTAATTTGATGATGTTGTAGCTTTGGGGCTGGGTATTGATGATGTTGCAAATGAACAATGATGTTGTTATAGCTAGATTATGACACCGTAAACTGATAAAGTTTTCATGCTTTAGTGTTGATGTACTTAAAACTCGTTATATGCTTGAAACTTTAATTATATTTAATGTTGGGTTTGCATGTTAATCCTGGAGTTTATCATATGTTACTAAAAAGGAGGATGTTTCAAATTTGGTGATAATATGATTTTTGTAGTTTAAGTGTTCTTAAGTGTTCTTGTTATTTTATGTAATAACTACATTGTTTGATTCTGTTATAAATGATTTCCCAGTAATACTATCAGTACTCGTATATAATCTCATAAATATTCAAGCAAACAGAATGATTACTCTATGATTGCAAGGAATAAAGAAGAAAATGTCAGAGAATGTTTTCTCTCAATACGCGGCGGCTGAATTCAATATTCGTATTACTAATTGTGAAACCCTAGGTGACCTACTTTTAATGGGAATTAATTCAACTTTCCAACTATTACATAAATGCCCCCTCTACTTGTAAAATAAAGAAACAACTAAACAAAGTCTTGAATTAAATTACAAGAAAATAAACTAATAATATTTATTACAAAAGAAAGCCACAAGATTGAAATTAAATATCTAACAATCTCCCCCTTTTCGATCGTTGTGGGTGAACTCGGGCGTGATCCGTAGTTTCTCGGAGGCCAAGGACGACGTCGAACCGTCTAGTCACTTGCCTCAAATGTAGCCTCTCGTTCAGTAGTTCTATGCCGCTGAGAATATCTTGAATCTCCTTAGGTTTGCATTTAAGTTCAGGATTTGTCTGAGCATCATTTTCTTGTATTCTTTTGGTGAGCTCGGCTCTGACTAATCTGATAGTTCCGTCGGAGTAACAAGGTAAATCTTCAAAGCGCATAAACCATTTCAGTCCTTTTTGGTTCAAAAATATAATTCCCGGCTGCCCTCCCAATAAAACTTTGAACGCCGGGTAGTGGTCTAGTTGAAAGATGTCTTGCTCTGGGGCTTTCAGACCTACTTTAACCAGCGCACTCTCAATCGCCATTTGAAAGTCTCTTAAAGACATCACAGTGGAGCGGCGATTCATGCTTCTGGTAAGGGCGGCAACTGCTCTCATGTGAGTTAGACGTTTTTTGATCCTATTTTTCAATCTATCGTGTAGATATTCAACGTCGTCCACGTTCACGAAGTCTAGGTCTTTTTCACGCAGTTCTTGAACAGATCCATCTTCTCTGAGCACTTCAAATGAGGGAATGAATACTCGTGCTCCTTTGTACATATGAATGTTGACAAGCTTTACGATTTTTGATTTTGACCAATATTTGTCCTTTGTCCTTTTCTCCCTGAGCATCATTTGATTGTACTCAGCCTGCTCAGCTTTTGATACATTAGTTAGCTCCTTAGTAAGCGTCTGCTGAAAGACCCAGGCCTCTTCCTGAACACCATTTTAAATCTTTCTTCCAAAAAGGGATTCTGAAACTCCTCTGCCGGGAACTTCTTCAAAAAATCTTTTAGGCCTTGAACAGGGGGTTCTTCTAGTTCAGCTGGAGGGGCTTCAAGTAGTTTAAAAATTTTCCCCCTTCGTTCTTGCCTTAGCTCTTCTTTCAATTCTTCTAGTAAAGCATGTACCCCGCCTTTTGAATACCAGCTAACCCAATATAAATCACTTTCATCATGGAAGCCAGGTTCTTCAAGCCTAGCATCAAAAGAATTCACAATTCTAGTGCCTGAAGACTCTGGTTCATGGGATTGAGGTTGGGGTATTGTTTGGACTTTGGGAGGACTTTGGATCAGTGGGGTTTCTTTGAGAGTAGGGGAGGAAGCTTGGATTGATGATAAAATATCTTTTTGTGGCACATGGGGTGGGGAATTTGAGAATTCAAAGGATGAAGAAGATTTTTGTGGCGACTCGGGTTCAGGCTATCGTTAATATCAGAGTCTGTATCAGACACTAATATGATTTCGACCTTTTCAAAGATAGGTTTGTACTCCACCATAGCCGACATAGGATCTAAAGGAGCCGACCCTTCAACCACAGGCTCGTCTTCTGAAATTTCTTGAGCCCCATAACTCTGTTCCCCAAACCCTTGTATATCTGCTCCCTCTGATTCTGCTCCCCCTACAATCATCATCAGGTCCTCAGAATGACCTCTTTGACGCTTCTCCCCCTCATGGCGATCAGTGTCGTCTTGATCGTCATGTTTTCTTTTGTGAGAGTCAGCTTGAGGACAACACCGTAGCTCTATAACTGCAGACTCAAGACGGTCCATTCTGGAGTTTATCTGTTCTTGTACTTGAAGGATTAGACGTGTGAGCGCATCCATCTTGTCTGATAATTCTGAAATTTGAGCTTGGACTGATTGGGTATCTGGTGGTGGCAGATCCTCAGATGCAACACCCTTACCCTTGATGAATGATAAAAGGGTGGTATGTCGCTCTTCGGCATCCTTTTGGGCGTCCAGGTCAGCCCGGGTGACAACACCAGCAGCACGGAGAGCTGCTGTTAACATCTCGAGATTGATCCCGGGATGGCCTGATTTTGACTGCATTTGTGTGGCAACATCAGGTCTTCCTTTCGTCACTTCTGGCTCCACTACGGGATGCTCAAATATGGAAGTTTCTGGAGCCGCCACGAAGGCAGCTCGTTCGGGGGTGGACACCACGGAGGCGTCATGCTGTGTATGTGGGGGTGGGGAGTGAGCTATGGTCGAGCGAATGATGGTCACTGGGGGCGACGTGTGACCTGTTTCAACATCATGTCTCGCTGAGTGAGAGGGTGATGGAGTATGTGCAATATCCCCGTGGAATGAAGTGATATCCCTTTGAAGGGATACCAAGTGAATGGTGGGGGTTGTTTCGACCATTGGACGGATGGTCTTATGGATGGTTGTCCGGCTTTGGGGGCTAAGATCTCTCTCAGATGTAACTTCTTGACCTCTCATTTGGACAGAGACGGTCCGTTCAGAATCGGCCGCCTCTGCCTCCTCACCTTCATCTCCCTCCCTCGCCTCAGACAACTCCCTCTCACCCAAACCCAGAATATGTTATACAACCACCTCTGCTCCCTCAGACTCACTCACTCTCGCCTCACCTTCGGATTGGTAAGGCTCAGTCGGTTCTGACTGAGCCTCATCCGGATAGAAAGCCCTTATATATTCCCTTACCCGCTCGCTTTGAACAGCTTGTTGTAACAATGACAGTGGAATTCTCATTACCGAGACACTGGGATTGCCCTTTGGGATGTTTAGACGTTGAAGTGCGGCTGTGACATATACGTCTGCTTCTGGACGCTCATGAATGTCATCGTTGTTTTGTTCATGGCGTACTGGATAATCAGTTGCAGAAACCGTTGAAAAGGTATGTACTTACGCCCGCGCTTGGTTCTTTTCTCAAGAATAGCTCTTTTCAATTCCTCAAAAATGAATGCCGCGTAGTCGTAGTGACGGTCGAACGCAAATGCGACAAACATGGAAAGAACTTGGATTGATGCAGAGTCGTGACCGGAATCTTTCCCAGTGAAACATTGGTTGATTATATCAAACAAAACCCTCCAGTGTGCTTGAAGGTTCTTTGTTCTGAATTCAGATGGCTTTGAGAGTGGGCCATCATATCCGAGTGATTTTATCTTATCAAGGGTTTCTAGAAGGGAAGGGATTCGTGCAAAGGCATATCTAGAGAGAGAAAAGGCTTCAACAAGGAGGCGGAGAATGTGGTGGATGGCTGCTTGGGTGATTTTGACTGGAACGCAGTCTATGGTAGTTGTAAAGTGGGGTTTGGCATCTGACACGAAAGTGAGATGATGCCAGAATTGTTGGAGGTATATGGAAGGGACAGATGTAGCGGTGGTTAGGGAGTAGAAGGGTGGGTGGACTGATCCTAACTCTAATCAATGGTGCAAAGGACTTGAAATATTTTTGGGATTTTTGATTTTTGATAAAAATGCAAAAATAGAAAAAATTTAAAAAAAAATGCTAAGTGTTGAAATTCGGATGAGCCGAAATTCGGATGGATAGTGATCCGAATTCGGATGAAAAAATGCATGAAAAATCTCAAGTATGGGGACCGAATTCGGATGGTGGTGAAAATGAAAAAACATAGAAAAATAAACTGAAATGAACAATGCTGATTAGGACCGAATTCGGATGCACAGTGGTCCGAATTCGGATGAATAGTGGTCCGAATTCGGATGGACCAATTAAAATATATGAAAATTTTCTAAGGGAAGTCATCCAAAGTTCGGACTTAGAATATTTTTCAGCATTTATGGTTCATGCACATGCAACGTGAACAATTAACAAAATTCATAAAAATGCAGATCCTAATGTAAAAACATTCAATGAACAATTTATATAACTACACTAAGCTAAATAGAACATATTAAAGGACCTAAAATGGATAAAAACCGAATGGAAAAACCTAACAAATTCTAAAATTAAAAAACACTATATAAGATGTTATAAACTGAAATAAAAGTGAAAGAGGTTACCTGAAGGTGCAGAAACTGAAAATGCAAGAAAAACGAGTAAAAAAGGTTGCTTGAGAAGCTTGGACGGCTGAAAATTGAGGTAACGACGGTGGGAGATCGTCGGTTGGCAGAGAGAAAGTGAGGAGGAAGATGACTTAGTGGTGAAGAAACCTTAAACCCGCTTATTTAAATGGCGGGTCGGGTCGGGTTCTGGAGGGATCCGTGCGTTTCACCAAGACTTGGGCCAACCGGATTGAAAATTTAAAATCAAAGTGGGCCTTAAAGAAACACACAATATTTTACCAGAATTAAAAAATTGAGCCCAAAAAAAATCTTTTTGATTTTTCTGAATTTTCTAAGAGAACAAACTTAATTCTGAATATAATAATTAAACTCAACATAAAGTGAATTAAAAATACTTTTGAGATCTTCTTTATAAATTAATTTAAGACAAAGATAGAGTAGAAAATATAAATTAAAAATATTTTTGACTTTTGATATATTTAAAACAAATAAAATCTTTTTGTTTTTTTTAACATATGATATTAAGATTAAAAATTAAAAATTTAAACAACCAAACACTTAAAAATTATAGAGAAGTTAAAAAACGACAAAATACATAAACTAACATCCTAAAAATATACTCCCCCTCAATTAAACACATATCTTTTTTTTCTTTTTCATTTTAAACTCTTGAACCTTTTCAACCTTTAAGATACAGACAAACCTGGATAAATTTACGTCCCACTCAATGATGAACAATTCATATAGTAATTTTTCAGGATCATTAATTAGTAAAAATGTACATAGATAAGGAAATACTGAAATTTAATTTTGTGACACACCCCTTAAATTTAAATAACAGTTATTTTCTAAAATAAAGGAATTTCAAACACGTATGTATGAAATAGAATTATTTTAGAAAATGTCTGATATTTAACTAGAAGGTGGATTCAACATGCCGATATGTGATACTAAAAAGTGAAAACGAGGTTCGTCTAAAGCTTTAGTAAAAACATCAGCAAGTTGATATTCCGTGCCAACAAAATATAATTCAATTGTTCCATTTTCTACGTGATCTTTAATAAAATGATACCTGATATCTCTATGTTTTCTTCGTGAGTGCTGCACGTGATTGCAAGAAATAGCAATCGCACTTCAAGAATCACAGTATATTGGGATGTTGGTGAGCGAGAAACCATAATCACGTAATTCTGTTCTCATTCACAACACTTGAGAGCAACAGCTTGCAGCTGCGACATACTCAACTTCAACTGTGGATGTTGAAACACAATTCTGCTTTTTGGATGACCAACTCACCGGTCTGTCTCCCAAGATTTGTATTCCGCCTGATGTGCTCTTCCTATCAACTCTACAACCTACAAAATCAGCATCTGAAAAGGCAGTAAGATCAAAATTGGTTCCCATTGGATACCAGAGACCAAGATCGGGTGTACCCTTAAGATAACGAAAAATGCGTTTTACCGCAGTTAGGTGTGATTCTTTTGGGTCGGCCTAAAAACGAGCACAAAGACATGTTGATAACATTATATATGGTCTACTGGCTGTAAGATACAGTAAGGATCCAGTCATTCCTCTATAAGTTGTATTATCGACACTTTTCCCAGAAGGATCAGTGTCTAACTTACAGTTTGAAGCCATGGGAGTTGCAATACTCGTGCAAGTGTCTAACTTATACTTTCTAGAGAATGTCAAGAGTATATTTCGACTGGTTCACAAAAATCCCATTTTCAGGTTGTTTGACTTGTAATACGAGGAAAAAATTCATTTCCCCCATCATACTCATCTCGAACCTGGACTCCATTAGGGATGAAAAATCCTTACAGAAGTTACTATCATTAGATCCAAATATAATGTCGTCGACATATATTTGGACTAGCATTATGTGTGGGCCTTCCCTTTTTGTGAACAATGTTGTGTCCGCCATACCTTTGCTGAAACCAGCAGAGATAAGAAAATTAGAGAGACTATCATACCATGCGCGAGGTGCTTGTTTCAAACCATAGAGGGCTTTGCACATAAACATGGTCAGGTTTATGTGCATCAACAAATCCTTGTGGTTGTTCAATGTACACCTCTTCGTTAAGTTTACCGTTAAGAAAGGTTGTCTTGATGTCCATCTGGTACACTTTGAAATCTTTGTGTGCCGCGTACGCCAAAAAGATTCTGATCGCTTCTATCCGTGCAACTGGAGCGAAGGTCTCGTCATAATCTATCCCTTCTTGTTGTCGGTAGCCTTTGGCGACAAGTCTCGCTTTGTTTCTAACCACAATACCGTTTTCGTGTCGTTTGTTCTTATAGATCCACTTTGTTCCGATAATTGTTCGGTCTTTGGGCTTGGGAACTAACCGCCATACTCTGAGCTGTTCAAACTGTTTGAGCTCTTCTTGCATTGCAACAATCCATCAGGATCTTTCAAGGCTTCATCCACACGAGCAGGCTCTATCATACTAAGGAATGACGCAAAGAGACATTCATTAGCAGACGCCCTTCGGGTTTGGACACCGGTCGAGAGATCACCAATAATTTGTTCGGTTGGGTGACTCCGGGTCCATTTTGTCACGTGTGGAAGGGGTGAACGAGATGGAACCTCAGTGGTGAGTGTGGGAATGGATGATGAGTCATGGTCAATGGTTTCGAAAGAAGGTACCACTGGTTCCGGTTCGGGTTCAAGGTGCTCAGATGAAGGAATGATGTTTGGCATTATGTGTGAGGGTATTTCTGGAGTAGATTCAGCTGCAGATTTATTAGTGGATGAAGTAGATGGATGTGGGTATAAAGTGGATGAAGAAGGATCAGATGGAATTTGTTGTGCACTTGAATCGTTGGATGAGTTAACTACAGAAGAAGAAACATTAGAAGTATTAGTACTAGGACCAAAAAATTCTACATAAAAAGGATAAAATAAATTAACTAAAGCAGAAGGAGAAAAAGAAGTAGATTGAGAAGAAGAGTCTCCAAGCATTGGTGTAATGCATGGTACTGATTGATCAACTTCGGGTGCCAGTTCAGCCATTTCATCAAATGTGACATGCACACTCTCATTGACTGTTCTGGTGCGAGTGTTGAATGCATGATATGCCTTCGAGTTGGATGATTATCCAATGAAGATCGCTTCATCCGCCTTCTCGTTGAATTTCTCGAGATTGTCTTTGTCATTAAGCATGTAGCACCTGCAACCAAATACACGTAAGTAGTTTATAAGAGGTACTTTATTCAAAAAAAGTTGATATGGAGTTTTTTTGAAACGCTTATGGATTATGGAGCGATTCTGCGTGTAGCAAGCTATTGACACGACTTTGGCCCACAAGAACGGAGGTAGCTTTGATTAAGTCAGCATTGTACATACAGCTTCCACAAGGGAACGATTACGCCTTTCTATGACTCCATTTTGTTGATGTGTTCTAGCAGCAAAATACTGATGCTGAATACCTTTGGATCGAAGGAAGCCCTCTACTACCGAGTTCTTGAATTCCGTGCCGTTGTCAGATCGGATTCCTTGAACGGACAGCTGCTATTGAGTTTCGACACTCTTAATAAAATCAATGATCTCTTGAGCTGTCTCATCCTTGGATCGCAAGAATTTAATCCAGGTATATCGTGAATAGTCGTCAATGATAACCAACACATATCGCTTTCCATTTATGCTTTGAGTTCGCATTGGTCCGCATAAATCCATATGAAGTAACTCCAACACTCTCTTCGATGATGGTTCGGGTTTTGATTTGTGAGATGATCTTTTCATTTTTCCTTACTCACATGTTCCACATAGATGGTCTTTTTCATATCTCAGTTCTGGGAGTCCTTTCACCAGTTGTTTTGCAGCCAGCTTGTTGATGTTCTCAAAGTTCAGGCGGGATAGCCTACGATGCCACAACCAAGAGTCTTTTGAAGAGGCTTTTGACAGAAGGCAAATGCTATCATTAACCATAAGCTTAGCTAGATCGATGGTGTAAAGGTTAGAGTTACGGGAACCGGATAATATTTTCTTTACCATCCATACTCTTAACACTACAGTTCTTAGCCCTAAATGTAACTTCTAATCCTTTATCGCAGAGTTGGCCTATGCTAAACAGATTATGTGATAATCCCTCAACATAGTCAACATCCTTAATGACTAAATTATTCAGGACTAAATTCCCGTATCCTTTTATGTGGGCATGATGGTTGTTCCCGAATTTGATTGTCCCACAATATTGTTCTACAATGTTGGACAACAATTCTCTTCTCCCAGTCATATGCTTAGAGCAACCCAAATCGATATACCAGATGGATTTTGCCTGAAACAAAGAATACATACAATGAAAATCTATAGGCATTTAAACAGATCCATCATAAATTGACATTCAAACCGTGTTCTGAACCGAGATGTTCAGAAAACATGATGACTTTAAACCGGGTCCTGAGTTGTGTGCACAGAAGCCAACCGTGTCGGTTTAAGCACAACCGACAAGCAGAAGAATGGGTCCTAGCCTATGATAACTAGAAGCCAATTCAGTGAAGTTCGGGTCTTGATCTGAAGTAACCAAGAACCATCTACATTAAAATCACACAACTTTGGGTACCCATCTTAAGATGGGTCTTTTTGGGTTTGGTGTTCCAGGTGAATATGGCACGTGTGCAGTCTTAGGAACCCATTTTGCAGTTATGTGTGGACCAAATGCAGAGCCTTTTGGAATCCATTGATAATTGGATTTAACAGGCTTTGGAACCTTAGGCGATAAAATTACCTTTGGTTTTTGACTTTTTGAGACTTGTTTGACATTTGCTTTGGTTTTGGGCCTAGGAAAAGTACAAGTCTCAGTTTTTGTGGAGGCCGATGATGCAACATTTTTTATTTTATTTTTACGAATTCTTTTAGCAGGATAAGGTACAAAAGCATTCATTTCAGGTACTTGACGTCTAAAACGAGTTGGACATAATTTAAAGAAGTCACTAAAAGAATACTTTAAACAAGAAATAGAATTCGATACATCATCACAAATATTATTTTCTGAGATTACATGCAACCTATCTCTAGAAACAAATTCATTTGGCATAACAGCCTTCTACACAAAAAAACTTGAAAAATCTTGCATAGATGATTTGGGCCCTCTTCTCACATGATCTGTAGGAACAAAACAACGAGAGTCAGTAGGCATGGAAGACTAAGATTTTGATGATTTTTCTTTTTCTTGGTGAGTGGGTTTCTTAGAAGACTTGGATTGAATCTGAGTCTTCTTTGAAACCTTAGCTTTGAAAGGTTTTGAGCACTCACCTTTAAAACTAATAGAATAAATTTCAACCTTAGCTTTACCTTTTTCAGACGACGTGAGTGGAATTTTGGTAGGATGAGAAACTTTTGGTTCTTTTAAACTTTCTGAAACCATGTCAAATTTTTCTTTGTACACAGTTAATTCTACAGTTTGTTGAAAACTTTGGTTTACCAATTTTTCCTCACTCTTAAGAAGAGCTTCTTGATAATCAAGAGCTTTCTTTCGAGTTGAGTTTAATTCCTTTTCTAAAACTTTAATTTTCTATTGAAGAACTTTTATAGGAATACAAAGATGATAATTAGTTTGACTGGTTCTTCTTTCATTTCAGCCTCTGAATAACTAGACAAGAAATCTTTCTCTAGAGTAGGTACTCTATAAGGATAACTCTCGTTTAGCGATTCATATTTAAATGATGTTTCTTTTTCTTTATTTTCATTTCGTTTCTCATCCTCTTGGGTTAAAATTTCTTCCGATGATTGATAAACGAAAGATTTCAACCCAACACCCATATATGTCATGTCATAATAAATAGGTAAAACTTGTTGAACCTTTTCCAAGTACTTAGGATTTTTAAAATCAATTCCTTGTTTGGAATGATAAAACCTAGTCTCTTCGGATTGGTTTAAGTGAATAGTTTGTTCTATTTGTCTCCGTTTTAAAAATTCATCAATAATGGTCTTTATGCGAGAGTACAAACCTATTCTTTCTTATTCTATCATTTTATATTTTTCTAAACTATCTATGTTTTCCATACTTACAGTCTCTAATTGTTTTGAAAGAACATATATTTCTGATTTTAAAGAGTTATTTTCATTTGATAGTCTATCCATACAAGATTCAAGATACGTATTCCTATCCTGAACAGCTACCTTTTCAATTAGCATCTGTTTTATCACGTCATGATTAGTTAACCACTTCTTTTGATATAACTCAGATGATTCTTTTAAGGTTTGGGCTAGATGTTCAGCCTTGACACACTTTTCCGTTTCAGCATTTAATCTAGCTTCTAGATCAAGTATTTGTGTGTGCAAGTTACATTCACTTTGTACAGATAAATTATTTACATGCTTTGGAATGTAAAAGGAATGTACCTCATGTGCCTCAGAATCTGACGATGAACATTCAGGATCCCCGGATATGGCCAACAGACATGCTGGTGGATCTTGCTGTGTCTCCCCCTCAGTAGCCGTGTCTGACTCTGAATCTGACGTTGAAGCATAGTCAGCCAGTCCAATATGATCCGCCATGTAGCAATTCTTTCCTTTGCCGTCCTCTTCGTCAGAATCCGCATCGTCCCAATAATCCTCTTGGGCAACCAAAGCCATAACATGTTATCTCTTTTTAGCGGCCTCCAGCTTCCGCTCATAATATCCAACGTCTCTTTCAAATTGGTTTTTGCATTCTCGAGCAAAGTGGCTCGATTTTCCACATTTATAGCACAGATGTTCGTCATTCCCTTTTGGCTCATCAGCTCTTGGTCTTTCATCTCTCTTTTTAACCGGCCTCTTTTCAGCTCTACGAGGTTCGCGGCTGTCGTCTCTCCTGTTGTCTCTACGATGATAGTCCCTTCGATCGTCTATTCTTTCATCCCTTCGATCATCTCTACGATTGTAGTCTCGTCTATCCTCTCTCCAATCATCCCTTCTATCGTCACGCCTGTCATAACGACGATCATCCCGATAGTCCCTCCTGTCATCATATCGGCGGTCATCTCTATCATCTCTTCTATAGTCATCCATCCTATCATATCTGCGATAGTCATCTCTCCTCTCATCTCTGTGATAGTCATCTCTCCTGTCATCCCTCCTTTCATCAGAAGACCTCCGCGGGCCGGTGTCATAGCGAAGCTGATTGTTTGTTTTGTTACGTCTTTGTTGAAGACGATTAGTCCATAAGGCATTCTGTTCCTGAATCGTTGCCTCTAGTCATCGTAAGGCTCACGTAGGGGTGAAACATATCTGCACTGAGATGATGAAGAACCTTGATCATAGGTTGCAGTAGATAAGTTCTTGTTGGAGATAAGGGCCAGAGAATCTGCTGGTTTGATGCCCGTGTTTGTAGAGAGTAACAAGGATGCTAACTGATTATCCATCTGCTTTTGATGATCGACATCTCCCTGATACTTTTTCTGTTCCTTGAAATCCACATTAATAGACACATTTGGAGTATCCAACACTCTTCTAGTGGCCCGACATGCAACTTGACATTCAGGGGCTAAGGAAGCAAAAAACTGGATGTTGATGCCATCCTTATCTTTCTTGATGTGAAGTTTGTTTAGCTCGTTCAGAATAGCATAGAATCTGGTGAATGTGGCCTGTAGAGATTCCCCATCTTTGGGTCTGAACTCAGTGAACTTAGCCTTTGCCTCCTCAATCTTAGCTCTGTCCTCTAAATCAGCCCCCAACGTTTGAACCTCCAGTTCATCCCACATTTCCTTGGTAGACATCTTGCTGTCCACCCCAACAAGAATATCAGTGGGAAGGGCTTGGTAGATCCGATACTCCGTCCTTTTGTCTGCATGCTGTCTGTCCTTTTCTGCCTCATTTGTAGGTTCACGTTCAACTATAGATGCGAGAACAGGTGGGTCGGCTTTGGGCCTGGCAGCTATTTCCCGATAATAGATGACTCGGCCTTCGGTAACGGATTGGAGCATAAGATTTCCATTGGGTTGCATACCGACGAATTTAATAAATCTGGACTTCCACTGCTCATATTCATCAGGATATAGAACAGGTGGTCTGTTCTCAGATTGTAAGGTCTACCACTACGAGATCTATCTAGACGCGGAGCCGTCAACGAGTGCGGAATCCTCGTTAACGGGTAGACGGAAACAACTCTCAACTACGAAACACGGAGACTATCAGAGGCTGAACGAACGACACACGAACGATCCTATGAACTGATTCTCTCCGAAAGAACACACACCAAGCTGATAAACTCGAGATCGCTTATTGCTTAATCCCTCACGAATTCTGCAAAAAGTCTAATAATATCTCGAGTCTATCCCTAATTATAGACCCTGATTCGAGTCTGTTATGGGCCAAACTCGAATCTGGCCCAAGGCCCATTCGAGTTTGTCCACAAAGGCACTCTCGAATCTGGGCTCATTCGAATCTATGACTACATTCGAATCTATCACAGATTCGAATGCCAAGCCTTATAAAATTCGAATCTAACCAATTCACTTAAACCCTAAGTGTTGAAACTTATGATATAACCTTATGATTGATTTTATCTTTGTACTTTATGTTTGAACTTCTTGTAATACGTTACATCAAGTTCAAACATACAAACACTAATAAATATCAACCATATATAAACATATATAACAAACACTTGCTAAAATCACAATGTAGGATCACTTAGACTGCTATCGTCACACAGGATGTACCAACAGACTCCCCCTTGACGATAGCTTCTAATAATTCACACATTTGACTTAAGAACTTTGTTTATTTATTGATTCAAACTACTTCCAGCATACAAACCTTTTTCAACACATACTTTGACTACATTTTCATATTTACTAGCTTCACTATCCATATGTGCATCACTAGAAATCTTACAGGCATGCAAAATATGAAGATCATCTTTAGAGAGGTTTACCAGGTGAAGAGGGTCGTAGACTCTAAGAATAACGTTTTCTTCAAAATCTTCCATGACCGCTTCCCCAGTCTCAGTGTCAGCGTACCACCAATGCAGATTCTTCAAAACAATCTGTGGCATAGGCTTGAGAGGCACCTTCCTAAGACATCTAGCTGGTTTATAGTGAATCCTCATCCAAGGTCGTCCAGTTAGAGGATCGATACGCGAAGGATCTTCTACTCTTCTTCCGACCCTTGGATTCAATCGCTCGAACTTCCTTGATCTTCCCTCTTTTCTTATGATTCTTTCAATTACGTTCGCGTAGGGATCATTGCCAATGTTAATCAGATCTTTCCATGCTAGCGCTGTGATTTCGATCTTTGGCAGGGAGTTGAAAGCTTTTAAGGTTCGCCTCAGGTACTGGAGCCCGTCTTTCCTTTTAATTATGAATAGCTGCAGTTCTCGATCAAAGAACCAGCTTAATATGCGTTCAGACAACTTTCCAGTACCCGGCACCCTCATTGTTTTCTTATTCTCTAATTCCTTCTTTTCAGCTCTGAACCATAACTTTCGTTTCTCTTCATTTGATAGCTCTCTAGCAGGTTCTTCTGTTGATGACTGAGCATTCAACGCAGCATTCACTACATCTATGTTGACAATATTATTCCCATCTATCATGTATGTATCCGTGATAGGATTCTGCTGTACAACTATCTCATCGGCTTCATCATCCTCATCAGCAACTACTTCGTCATCTGATTGCCAGTCTACAATCTCTTCTGGCACAAACTCACCTTCTTCTAGCTCTTCATCGTCATAATCAAAACCTACATCCATCGGATCATCATCAAGATCCATAAGAGCGTCGATCATCTCACTAATTTCAAAATCTGTAGGCTGCTTCGATGAACTTGCTTCTCCTGCTTCTCCTTCAGCTAGACTAGGCTCCCCCTGAGATTGAGCAGTCTGAGCAGTAAAAAAATCTACTGGCTCATTCTGGCTTTTAGGGCTGGGATCATTGCCTTGATTGTCCTCATCATCATCTTCTCTCGGCCTCTCAATCTCTTGATCACGGCACGATGTCTCCCCCTGAGCCTGTAGATTTTTCATTAACTACTCAATGAGGGAGCGCATCGACCTTAACTCAGCTGCCTGATCGCAGACAAACGACTTCAGCTCAACATTCTCTTCCTGAATTTGTTCTACAGTCTTCTTTAATTCAGCATTCTCATTATCAAGATTTGCATTATGCGCCTGAATTTCACCCATTGCCTTTGTTAGGCCTAGGATTTGAACATGTTGGAAGTCAACGCGAGCTTTGAGCTGCATAAACCTCTGGTTGTCAGCGTAGGCGGTCGAGGTAGATGGAATGGACTGAACAGGAGTAGGGATGAATGGTGATGGAATATATGGTTCATGTTGAGGTGGTGGTGGCGGTGGAGCAGTGGCTTGAGGTTCTTGAGTATGACTTTGGGGGATTTCCGGTTGTGCATCAGATGCTGAGGATGACCCTTGCATAAACCTGTGACGCTTGGCCCTTTGCCGAGTCACTAAGGGAGCAATCTCTTCTTCTTCAAAATCTGATTCATCAGATTCCCTTACTACTCCCCTCCTCGATGCTTCTTCATTAACTACCAATCTTGATCCATACGTTCCAATTTGAACAGTAGGTTCAGTCGAAACTGACTCAGGAGCCTCAACTTCTAACTCCTCCATCTCTTCCGATTCTGTGGCAGATGATGACAAAACATTATCAGCCTGCTCTGGCTCATACTCTTCAACATCTCTTAACACGTCTTCCTCTCCTTCTGGTGGCTCAAGTAATTCACCTACTAGCACTGCAGCCACATCTTCATTTGCATGAGGCCCTGCCTCCCAAATTTCATTAAGCGTTTGGCATAATTGTTCAGCTTCGCTTGGTACAATTGAGGGCCCGGCTTCCTGCACCTCTGGTTGCTGACTCGTAGAAGGCCTGGTCGCCTGAGTTTGACTCTCAGATGGTCTTTGTCTACGTCTTTGAGCACGCGGTTGCGGTGGCTGTTGTTGTTGTTGTTGAGGCTGCCCGGCTCGAAATTCAACTTCCCCTGCCCAGTTGGCAACATCTGGGGCTACAAAATTCCTATCCAGGATGGCTCCAAACAATGGACGCTCAACTGGAACAGCTAACCTTCCTCTGTGCGAGGAACAGTCAGCGAAGATCCTCTTATCCATAACAGCAACGCTTTGAATATCATTCGATGGCGGCAGATTTGGCAAGAAGTGCCTTATAAGCATCATGATGAACCGCGGATACAACAAGAATTGTTGATTTTCTGGAGCGGTGATCTGGTGAACAAATTCTGAGAAAAACATCTCCGAGAAGCTGTATGGTCGATTATACACCATCGCTACTATCCCAGACTGCATCTTCGCAACCATATAGTCAAACCCTGCTTTCTTTGGAGCAAAGCATACCATAAAAACATGCGCAAGAAATCTCCATTGTCCTATTAAGCAGCTCTTCATATATGACACCTTCGTCACATCGAGACTGTAACCCATTCTCTGAAAGGCCGCTTGCCTTATATTCAGAGGAAATTCAATCGGGCCAGATTCTTCTTCTTGAGTTCCAAGCTGCAACACTTGACGCAGCATATCCACCGAAAATACCAGCGGTTGTCCAGCTATCCGAGTTCGTAGCACTGTCGGGGTGACCGAGCAGTCTACTTGAAGATGGTCATAAAATTGACGAACATAAGGTAACACTAGCTGAACATTATGAGACAATGCAAAACCTATCGTAGATTCTACTAGGAAATCAAGCACTTGTCTGAATCCCTGCGCCTCAGGGAGATTATGATCCGGATGAAGCACCATATTGTGCTTAGGCACAAACGCTCGTACAGCCATTTCTGAACATTAAACAAAACTATTAGGTTCATTAAAAATCAATAAACTTGTTTAAATTCAAATCTGTTTTATTTTGAACTTGTTTAAGTACAAAATCCAACACAATTAAATTTCTACAAGTTTAATAAAATTTAAATTAAATAATGCAAATAAAAGACAGATTCGAATGTAACAGATTCGAATAAGTCCCTTTTCGAGTTTGTTGACAGATTCGAAGGTCCTGGTCTTCTCGAGTCTAATGACAGATTCGAGAACCCTCAGGAACAGATTCGAAGCCCCGTCGGCCAAGATTTCAACAAAAACCCAAGATTTTAACCATTTTGAACGTAGTAAATCACATACATTAGTTCAACTGGGTTCTAATCATTGATTTATGAGTTTAATTTAACTGTTTATTGGCCCCAACTTGGTAATTTTGTAAAAACCCTATTTCGACCTTTAAACCTTCAAAAATCGATGATTTAGCTTAAAATGGTGCATAAAACTACATGAATCTTCTACAATCAAGTTGATTATACCTAGATACATGAGTAGAATCGAACACTGTAGCAATAATCTCGACAAATTGTCGTTTATGAGAAAAACGATAGACTCGAGAATAGATTCGAAATCGCTGGATTAGATTCGAGAAACTAGATTCGAAAACAGTAAGTATTAAATGTCTTCACTGTTGACCTATATATACTACCAACCTTCGAATCTAAGGCCAGACTCGAATCTAATGACAGATTCGAGGCTTTCCAAATTCGATTCTATCCTAAACTCGAAAACACCAAACACTTAGAAAAATTTCAAAAATATTTGAAATAAACTTCAACTTTTTCAACCTTTTTCTACGGTATTGTGTAACAAGATAAACTATGCCAACTCTTTTACCCTAAGCACAAGATATTTCACGCAATGTTTACTTTATCCAACTTTGAATGCACCCTCAGTAATTTTTGACCTTTTACCTAAGTAAAAATTAAACTAAAATAAAATACAATGAAATAAAATAAACTAAGATAAAATAAGATAAAAATAAAATTTTGACCAAAAATTTAATCTAGACTTAAGCTATACTTATAAAAATTTTCACTCTAAGCTAAATATTTAACAAAATCTTTTTGATGAGTACAGTCTAAGAAAGGTTCAATCAGATAGCGATGTCTGATACTTACTTTCAGTACTTCAACTTTCACACTTAGGAATTTTTTTGATTCCTTTGATTGTTTGTCGTGACATACCTATTTAGCCGATTGTTGGTATTTTACCCCTTTAAACATTCTACATTTCGGAATATCCCTTGGCATTTTTATTTATCAGGAAATTATCTTACGTGACTCAGACATAGACATACTTTTATGATCAAGGCACACAGACAAAGATTCTAACTTGTTGGTATTTGCAAACTTTCTTTAAAAGACAAACATCGGACACAGGTCTGTATTTTCATACAAAAAAGTGTCTTAGTTTGACTTAAGGTTTATTCTTAAAGTTAGCAAGACATCGGTGACAGGTCTGTACTGACGTACAACAGAGCGACATATCTGCTAACCCGAATCTAAACAGAGGCAACAGGTCTGTACTTACGTACAACAGAGTTACATGTTTTCGACTCTTAATTTTGTATGATTTTTCTATTTTTTCCATTTTAAGATGTATTTGATGTTGTCATACATCCCCAGAAAGTTTGCATACCTCATTTAGACTCAAAGTTTGTATGTCTTGTACATAAAAATTAAGACCGATTGGTCGTACATCTAAGTTAGTGACACGCTTGACTTTTTCTAGATAATTTTATTAGCCTTGAGATTCCCTATATGTATTATGCCTACCAACACATCAAACTAAAGTAAAGTATAACACTTAGAATTTAGTTGCATTATGTGTGAAAGCCTAAACACTTAGAGTTTGTAACGACTGTGCTAATTTTCGTCACTATGAACCTATGCTTCTAAGACTTAACTTTTTTTTTCTGATATTCTCTTTTTTTGTATTTTTATAATTTTCTCTTTTTTTTTCATTTGTTTTTCATAAGAAATAGCAATAAAATAAGATAACCTACTAACCTATTAAAAATAGAAACTTACTAAAAATAGAAACTTTCCTAAATTAGCAGACTACTATAAAGAAAGAAATACTACGACTTATAAAAGAAAATAAGCTACTACTACTAAGGCCAAATTACTCTGGGTTGCGCATTCCATTCAGTTGAATTAAATACTCAAACCGTGACTTATCAAATGCTTTGGTAAATAAATCTGCATTATTATCTTCTGTTGCCACTTTTACCAATTTGATTAAGTTCTTTTCAGCACAATCACGAATAAAATGATGCCTAATGTCTATGTGCTTTGTTTTACTGTGTTTAACTGGATTGTTAGTTATAGCAATTGTAGATTGATTGTCTATCCTAATTGGAGTTTGAGTGTAAGCCAAACCGTAATCCCGCAATTGTTGTTGTATCCACAGAACCTGTGAGCAGCAACTACCAGCAGCAACATACTCGGCCTTGCACGTTGAAACGGCTACCGATGTTTGTTTCTTGCATTGCCAGGATACCAATCTCCCTCCTAGGAACTGACAACCTCTAGTTGTTGATTTGCGCGTCAAGCTGCATCCTCCGTAGTCAGAATCCGTGAACGCCTCCAACTCTAGATCTCCCTCCGCGTGATACCAAAGTCCCAGCTTCGGTTTCGACTTGAGGTATCGTAGAATCCGCTTCACAGCTTTCATATGCATCTCCTTCAGATTCGCTTGAAACCTAGCACAAATACACACAGCAAACATAATGTCAGGTCTTGAAGCAGTTAAATACATAAGTGATCCAATCATGGCCCGATATAAAGTCGGATCCACATCGGTATCACTTTCAGTACCCGGTCCGAGATTATGATTCACTTGAATCGGTGTGCTGAAATGGGCAGTCAACTTTGTTCCTTCCATCCCGAAACGTTCTAATATGTCATAGACATACTTAGTCTGATGGATAAACATCCCTTCCTTCTTCTGGTAAACTTGTAACTCCAAAAAGAAATTTAACTCTCCCATAGCACTCATCTCGAACTTAGACTTCATCACCTTCTCGAAATCTTTGCACATCTGTTCGTCTGATGATCCAAAAATGATATCATCAACGTACACTTGTACCAAGATAAAGTGTTCTCCCTTCCTCTTAACAAACAGAGTACTATCTATCCTACCCCTTTCAAAACCGTTCTCTAACAGATGGTTGGATAGAGTCTCATACCACGCCCTAGGTGCCTGATGCAATCCGTATAGAGCCTTATCTAAGCGATATACTCTATCAAGATATTTTGGATCTGTAAATCCGGGCGGTTGTTCTACATACACCAACTCCTTCACTTTCCCATACAGGAAAGCACTCTTAACATCTAACTGATATACCTTAAAGCCCTTGAAGGAGGCAAAAGCTAGAAACAACCTAATGGCTTCCAGCCTTGCTACTGGTGCAAATACCTCGTTGTAATCGATTCCCTCCTCTTGGTTGAAACCCTTTACAACTAATCTAGCCTTGTTGCGCGTGACTATACCCCGATCGTCCCTTTTGCACTTAAAAACCCATTTGGTTCCTATGGCAATTTCCCCTCGAGGAAATGGAACTAACTCCCACACTTCTAGTTTCCTAAATTGCGAAAGTTCTTCCTGCATCGCTTCAACCCAGGAGTTATCCTTAAGTGCCATTTGCACATTCTTAGGCTCTACTTGCGATATGAAACATGAATAGAGACATGTGTGATATGCCTCGGAGTCGTTTATCATCGACAACAACACTGTGTTGTTATTTAAACTACTCCTAGTCCTCACACCCTCGTTAGGATTTCCTATGATGCTTTCTAATGGATGGTTCTTGTTAATCGTAGAGGTCTCTATATCATCAACCCTTAGATTATCTCCTAAGTTAGATCCTATTTCACCTAATGGGGGAACATGCTCAGCTTCTACATTTTCCTCCTCATGGACGTTTTCCTCAGAGTTGGAACTTGATGCTTGAGTCTGATTCTCAGTGGTAGGTGCTTCAGGAACATCGACTTCTGGAGATCTATCTACAGTCGCAGTAGGCTCGGATGTGGATTCAAACGTAGTCCTCGGAAAGATATGGCCATCGTCGTTCAGGTGCAACGTCGCCATGTCTTTTTCGATTGTACCTGCATTATCATCCAAAGGAATGTTAAATGACTCAAATAACTTATCATAGTCAAATATCCATTCCGGACCAGTTTGGGGTTCATGTGTATAACTTGTGACTTCAATATTATACACAATCTCCACAGTACCATTTGTTTTGTTAAAAACCCGTTTGTTTGGTGAGTTCGGCACGTAACCTAGGAAGTATCCTTCGTCAGCCTTTTCACCAAACTTCGGTTGATGTTTTGTACGCAATAAAGTGCATGGTACCCCAAACGGTTCGAAACCAGTTAAATTAGGTGGCCGTTTATTCAAAATTTCATAGCATGTTTTGTTCAAAGATTTGACTGTAAGGACTCGATTTAAAATATGGCACGCGGTATTCACTGCCTCCCCCCAAAACATGGTAGGAAGCTTTGAATCCGAAAGCATAGTCCTTGCAGCCTCAATCAATGTTCTATTTTTACGTTCGGCCACCCCATTTTGTTGAGGTTCATATGGTGCACTGAATTGATGCACTATGCCCTTTGATAGGCAATATACACCAACTACAGTGTTTTTGAATTCAGTCCCATTATCACTACGAATATTTTTAACCCTTGTTCCGTAGGAGTTCTCCACTTGGTCTAAGAACCCGATAAGCTTGGAAGCCGTCTCGTCCTTTGTACCTAAAAAGAAAACCCAAGAAAAACGTGAGTAATCGTCAGTGATAACCAAACAAAACCAACTACCTCCGATACTCCTTTTGTTGATTGGGCCGAAAAGGTCCATATGCAACAAATCAAATGTTGAGGTTATTGAATTCTGCTTCTTGGACTTGTGTGTCTTCTTATGTTGCTTGTCCTTCATGCACGGTAGACACTTGTCCTCGAACTGAAAGCTCTTCATTGGCACACCCTGCACCAGTCCATTCTTCGTTATGTAGTTCATCTTTCTTAGGTGCAGGTGAGCCATGCGTCTGTGCCACAGTACGGATTCCGTCTCCGAAGCTTTGGATAATAGACAGATTGGCCCCATCGAAGTCTCCGGCTTGTTCATATCCAGCATGTACAAGTCATTCTTCCCTAGCGTCCGCATCAAAACCCATTCTTTAGGAATCTTGAATCCCGGCTTTAGCACTAACGCCTCAGTGTCAGTAAATAACACTGAGTTCTTCTTATCACAGATTTGAGGTACACTAATGAGATTGTGAACCGGTTTATCAACGTGATAAACTTGGTCCAACTTGATTGTCCCATTAGTGACCACTCCGGTACCCGTGATATTTTCACCTTTGTTACCCGCGAATGATACGAATCCCCGATTCCCACCCTTGAAGTCTGTAAGTAGACCTCGTTCCCCTGTCATGTGCCTGGAGCATCCACTGTCGATGAACCACTTGTTGTTTGGACATGTGGTAATCTCCTTTGAGTTATCAGATTCCACGTTGGCCATCTGAGCAGCAAACTCCAGCACTGTCTGATCATTCACCTTCTCTACCCACATCGGACTGCTGTCCCTTGTGGTCTGCTCTTCCCCATCACACCCAGTTTCTGTGACTTCAGCCATGAAGGCTCTAGCATTTGACTAAGGATGTGAACTCCAGTCATACGTACCATCTAGCTGTCTGTCTGAAGTGACATTGGATAGTAGACCCGCTAGGTTGGTTTGACCAGATGATGAACTTGGAAGATATCGTTGTTGGGACTGATTTTGGAACTGTCCCTGATGCTGACTCTGTCCTTGGTATGTCTCCACCTTCGGTCTCTGACACTCCCTGACGAAGTGTCCCAGTCCTTGACAGTTGTAGCATTTTACCTTAGACTTATCAAATCCTATCCCCTTGTTATTCATCTGCAGATTCCTCCCAGTTCGTTTAATGAATCTCTTAACCCGTTGGGTTACCATGGCCAGTTGCCATTTAAGATCCATTTCCTCAAGATCATCAGGGAAGACCTGATCGTAGTCTTCGTCCCAGAGAGCAAGATCGTTAATCTTCCCTTGAACACAATTCCCGTAAGCGGCCACAAAAGAAGCAAGCAGATTCAAATGTTCTTCCGCCGATTTTGCACTCATGGGCATCTTCGAATAGCTCTGAGTTGTCGATGCCTGTTGGACTTGAGGCTGCGGTTCTTCCGATCTACCTAATCCTAAGAACGCGCGATTCAATGTGTCATCAGACTCTGCTGGTGACGACGTCTCTCCGGTGAAAAACGCTGTAGCAGTCTTCGGTTCGGGTGTCAATGAAGGCTTTGTTGTCTTTCCAAAATACATTGCTGGATTCTGGACTTGTTCGTAATCGGTTTCGGCCTTCAGTAGCTCGAAGTGATATGACCGCAACGTTCCCACAATGTCATCCAGAGATTGAGTGTAATACTTGTCCTCGTTCAGCTTGATCATTGCCACATACATAGCCCATTTGGCTGGTAAGGCATCAAGAAGCTTGTTGTTCTTGTCTGTATCAGTAAACTCAATTTCGTGACTTTCAAGTTCTGTCAATAGATGATAGAACCGGGTGATGATATCATCCAACTGTTCATCCTTTAACGCCTTGAAGATTGCAAACTGTTGTTTCAACAGCTCAGTACGCTTTCTACGAACCCTAGGATTACCCTCACACCTTTTCTCTAGCGACTCCCAAAGTTCTTTTGACGTCTTTTGAGTCCTAAATGTGTGCAGTATATCCTGAGGCAAAGCCATTCGGATCAGTGAGAAAGCTTTGTTTCCGGCCTCATACAATTTCTTGTCATCCTCCTTCATCATTTGGTATGACAAGACTTTCTGACGGCCTTCAACTTCTGACACTGGTGGAATATACCCTTCGTCGATACACACTCACATGCGCATGTCATTAAAGCGCACGAAATAGGTAAACCGATCTTTCCACCAGTAGTAATCCTCGACTTTCATCAGCTTAGGCGGAGCGTTTGCCTTTCCGACCTCGTGGTCCATTTCTAGGAATTTCTGAAGATTTGACATCTTTTCGAAAGTAATTGAATATGAACTTAATTAATTTAATTCGAAACTAATTTGAATTAATTCGTTCGAATCTAGATAGATTCGAATATAATTAGATTCCAATTGATTTGGGATTAAATTCGATTAAGTGTTAGTGTTCAATTAGATTCAAAATTAAGTCAGATTCGAAAACTCCACAGATTCGAAGGTCAGAGCAAACTCGAAACTACAGCAGATTCGACACCCTTTTCGAAACTAAGCTAGACTCGAAATACACTCGAAACTAAGTAGACTCGAGATCCTATTCGAATGTAGCACAAACTCGAAATAGATTCAAAACCCTCTGTATCAGACTCGAAAGGAGCGGATTTTGGTTAGACTCGAGACTAAGTGTAACCCTAATTACCCTTATTAGATTCGAGCGCCGCAAACTCGAAAACGGCTAACATTTTGATTTTTTAACGTTTTGCAGATTAAATCAGTATTTTTCCAACGAAAAAATAAAGATTTCGATCAAAAACGTGAAAAACCACAAAGTGTTTCCCGAATAAGAATTTGCTAAGCTTGAAAACACGATTTTGAGAGAAAAACCGTCCAACTAGCGTCAAGAAACCTAGAATGTATCTAGATGAACACGAAGAACACGAAGAACACTCTGCAGGCTCTGATACCACTTGTAAGGTCTACCACTACGAGATCTATCTAGACGCGGAGCCGTCAACGAGTGCGGAATCCTCGTTAACGGGTAGACGGAAACAACTCTCAACTACGAAACACGGAGACTATCAGAGGCTGAACGAACGACACACGAATGATCCTACGAACTGATTCTCTCCGAAAGAACACACACCAAGCTGATAAACTCGAGATCGCTTATTGCTTAATCCCTCACGAATTCTGCAAAAAGTCTAATAATATCTCGAGTCTATCCCTAATTATAGACCCTGATTCGAGTCTGTTATGGGCCAAACTCGAATCTGGCCCAAGGCCCATTCGAGTTTGTCCACAAAGGCACTCTCGAATCTGGGCTCATTCGAATCTATGACTACATTCGAATCTATCACAGATTCGAATGCCAAGCCTTATAAAATTCGAATCTAACCAATTCACTTAAACCCTAAGTGTTGAAACTTATGATATAACCTTATGATTGATTATATTTTTGTACTTTATGTTTGAACTTCTTGTAATACGTTACATCAAGTTCAAACATACAAACACTAATAAATATCAACCATATATAAACATATATAACAAACACTTGCTAAAATCACAATGTAGGATCACTTAGACTGCTATCGTCACACAGGATGTACCAACACAGATCCTAGGACAAGTGCCTCTTGGGACATGGTTAATAGTGCTGATTAGAAAGAATGAGATCTTGAAGGTGGAAATTGAATTTCGGATAAACAGAAGTTCGGATGAACAGTTGACTTCGGATGGTCAAAAGTTCGGATGAATAGTTGACTTCTGATGGTCTGAAGTTCGGATGAACAATTGACTTCGGATGGGCTGAAGTTCGGATGAACAGTATACTTCGGATGTTCAGAACTTCGGATGAACATTATACTTCAGATGGTCAGAAGTTCGGATGAACAGAGAAAATGAGATGGACCGAATTCTGATTGAACAAACTCGGATGGACCGAATCTCAGATGAACAGTGATAGTTCGGATGGACACTTAAATGATTTTGCAACTTAAAATGACCGAATTCGGATTGGATCCGAATTTCGGATGGTCCGAGATGGAAATTTAAACTGAAGCACAAGTAATTTAAGTGTTTTAAAAATACTTTAACAGAACTTCGGATGGTCCGAAGTTCGGATGAATCCGAAATAAGGTCCGAAATTTTGTTAAAAATTGGTTCGAAATGTAACGAAATATGATCCGAAGAGGACTGAAGTGAGGTCCTAGGTGGTCTGAGATGGGGTCCGAAGTTCAACAGTTGTGATTTTCCAGATTTTTCACAGAATTAATATAAGCAGTTTTTGGCTTAAAAAATATTTCTAAATGATTGGAAAAATATTTTAAACACTTGTAGGTATTTAAAACACACCAAAACACCTAAAAATCTATAAAATATGGACCAAAACCGAACCAAAACCCATGAATTTTTTAGACGATAATAATCAGTTTTTAAGGATAAAAACACCGAATGATTGAACCTAAATAGCTCGAAATCACAATGTGATGAATACTAGATGATTATAGGATGAATAAACACTAAAAACAGAAGTATTATAAGTAAAAAAATGATCAAACCGTTGGATTTGAATGAAGAACACGAAGAACAACAGAAAATCCCAATGATTTGCAGTTGAAATCCACCTCCTGAGCTCTGATACCAATTGTTATAAATGATTTCCCAGTAATATTATCAGCACTCGTATATAATCTCACAAATATTCAAGCAAACAGAATGATTACTCTATGATTGCAAGGAATAAAGAAGAAAATGTCTGAGAATGTTTTCTCTCAATATGCGGCTGAATTTAATATTCGTATTACTAATTGTGAAACCTTAGGCGACCTACTTTTACATGGGAATTAATTCAACTTTCCAACTATTACATAAATGCCCCCTCTACTTGTAAAATAAAGAAACAACTAAACAAAGTCTTGAGTTAAATTACAAGCAAATAAAGGGATAATTGCGCAAAAACCCTCCAATTTGTAAATTTTTTGTGATTAAAACCCCAAACCATTTTTCGTTGCATAGAAAACCCCGAACTAACTAAAATTCAGTAAATTAAGGTTTTATCAATGGGTAACCGGTTATTAATCATACGTGGACCGGTAAATAACCTACATGGAATAAATTTTAAATGTTGAAACCGGTTGCCAAGTATTACACACATTAAATCACCCGTTGATGATGTAATTACCGTTTAAAAATTACAATTAAAAATTATCAACCGGGGGGGGGGGGGGGGGGTTTAAATGGTGTGTAACACTTGACATACGGTGTCATTAATTAAAATTTATTCCACGTAGGTTATTTACCGGTCCACGTAGGATTAATAACCGGTTTCAACCGGTTACCCATTGATATAACCTTGATTTAATGATTTTTTGTTAGTTCGGGGTTTTCTATGCAACCAAAACTGGTTTGGGGTTTTAATCACAAAAAACTGACAAGTTAATGGTTTTTTGCGCAATTAACTCGCAAATAAACTAATAATATTTATTACAAAAGAAAGCCACAAGATCGAAATTAAATATCTAACAGATCCTTTTGAATTGTCATTTCTTGCTAAAAGTGTGTTTTTATGTTTGTTTGCAGGTTTACAAGATCAAATAAACGGATAGTGAGATTCGAGTTCATGCATTAAAAGTAATTTTGAATTTTTTAAGTCTGAATCTCGAGTTTGTTTGAACTAAAACAAGTTTCTTTGAACTAAAATTCGAAGTTAAGCATCTAAATCTCGATTGATAAAAGCTAAATCTCGAGAAGATCATTAGATGAATTTCACAGCTCATTAGCTGAATTTTGATGTTTATAGGCTAAATTTCGAGTTATAGAGGATAAATTTTGAGTCATAGAGGATACATTTTGAAGTTAAGATTCTTAAATTCAAAGTTAATTGGCTGAAATTCGAAGTTAATAGCCTGAAATTTGAAGTTAATAGGCCAAATTTCAAAGTTGATAGGCTAAATTTCAAAGTTAATAGCCAGGATTTCAAAGTTAATAGCCTGAAATACGAGATTAATAGGCTGAATTTCGAAGTTTATAGGTTGAATTTCGAGTATTGAAGGCTGAATTTCCGGTATTGAAGGCTGAATTTCGAATCATAAAGCCAGAATTTCGATTATAAAAGGCTGAATTTTGATTACAAGAAGCTGAATTTCGATTACAACAGGCTAAATTTCGAATCATAAAGCCTAAATTTCAAAGTTCAAAACATACATTTTCATCTGTGACCTTTACTGCTTCAATTGGCCATAACTTTTAAACTGAAATATCGTTACTGAGCCTACTATACGCCAAAACGAAGCTTGAATCAAGTTCTACAGTTTCAAAAATGGGCAAAGCCAGTTCGGGCGATTTTCAAGGCACAATTCGACTCCAGAAATAAGTTACAGACTTTATTCTGAAAAGAACATAAAAAATCAACGTCTAAAAGTCACTTCGGAGCCGATTTTCACCAAAATATCAACTCCAAATGCATTTTTCAAAGCTTTAAAATTGGATATCTATCTCAAACAACCTTCAAGTCATTAAATCTTGGTCTAATCACAAACTTTGGATCCTTCGCTCATCATATAACGACTTGCTGATATTTTCTGAACTTATTTGATTTCCATTCAATTTCCACAAATCTAATCAGATGGAATCTAACATTGATTTTTTATGACATATATATTGAAGAGATGACGCTGGAATTACTCAAACTCCAAAAGTCATTTAAAAAAAGGTTTGGATGGCAGATATCATCAAGGAAGCACAGTTTTAAATCTAAAGAACAGAATAGGATGTATTGCTCAATGCTTCATGGTTACTATAGAAGAGGAGATTCTTATGCCCGATGATATGACTGTACAACTGAAGGAGTTTGAAGTTAAATTAAAAAGTGTGACAAAACTGGTTGAACAAGCATATTGTAGGTCCCAAAAGGTTTCCCTAGTGAATTGTTCTAAGCTGTAGAGGACAATTTAAAACCCAACACTCTTTTCTCATTGTTTGTGTATACTATTAACAAGTGTTAATTACAAACAAGCTTGACTGCGGAAAGGTTCAAGCTGAGATGACAGATACAACAGATGTTCAACTAATGTAAGACACACTCAGACTAGATACAATGAATACACTCACTTAGATGAACTCACTAATTTTACAAGACACAGATGGACAACTTGAATAAGAACAGCTTGGACACACATTACTGTATTATTCAAGCAGACTTGCATGCATGGAATAACACACTTCAATGCACGATCTGAATTTCTCACTCATGGTTATCTCACAATCCTTAGAAGCTTCCTTTTATACTCTCACTGAGAATCCCAGTGAAGCTTCTTCATTAGACGATGAGATAGTGGGATGTCTTTCTAAAAAGACAAAACACCTTTTCTGCACATTCTGATAAAGCAGACTTGTCTTCATGTGGCAGAATCTTTGTCTTTTCCTTTTTGTCTCTGTTGCATAAGGCTTTAACCAAAAGAGGAACGTCAACTTTGCATCTTTCTTCTTTTGTGAAGGCCATTTTGATATAAGAAATGGTCTGTCACCCATTTCAAATATCCTCTTTGTCTTCATGTAATAGAACAGCGTAGGTAGCTTTAGCATCTTCTGTTTTCCACTTTGTCTTCGAATTGTAAACTGATCTTGTAGTCCAAAGCAATACATGAGGACTTGGAAACATATTCCATAAAGTGTTTAGCCTGTTCACAAAGAACATGTTCTGTTCACAAAGAACAGGTTTTGTTCACAAAGAATAGAACACTTAGAATTTGTCCAAGCTGCTCAATAGAATAAAGCAGCGTAGACAGTTTATGTCCAGTCTGTTCAGCAGACAGAACAGCTTGGACAATCTGCCTTTGTTGCATCGAATGTAACAGGGTAAACAACTTTGACTTATATTGCAAATCACTTTTCAGGTTTCAGTAAGGCATAAACAGGCCTTAAATTATACCTTCAAGTGCATCAAACAGGTTTGATTAAAAATCTCCCACTAAGATGTAGAGCAGGTTTGACTGAGGCCTTTTTGTGCCTAACAATCTCCCCCTATTTGCAATAATCAGTCTAAGCTGATTTTATCAATAATCACTATATATTTTTACAATACATTTTGCTGAAATGAAATTACAACATTAAGGTAAAGTAAAAGATCAGTTTATATATACTGATTTTGATTACATAAACAACACATGTTTTTACAAGGGTACAACTGATGTACTAATGCAGATTACAACTGATGTAAAATAAAAGTTACAACTAATGTAACAAAGTACAACTAATGTACATAGAAATCTCAACATATTGGACTGTTGATGATGGGAGCAATTAATGGCAAGCCTGTCCAACTGATGGACAACTTCCATTCTTCATCTACCCAGATAGTAGATGGACTTCAAGGCAGTGGTGGCACTCCTTCTTCAAACATCTCTTCAAGCTATTCGCTAGTTTCATCCATTTTTTCCATTTCAACTCTTGAGAACATGAAACTGGGATATTGAAGCTCCCCTCTTTCATAAAAGCCTCTGAGCTGATCCCAGATGGCTGCTCTCCACTTTATAGATTGCCTAAAGGAATTAGCAAGTCTGAAAGCAATAAGCTATTTGAGACCAACCTTGTGCAAGTCTGATGCTCTTTGGAAGCACTTCTTCTTTGTAAGGGGATCTATAAAAAATACCCCCCAGCTCAGGTTCTTCAATCAGCTTATCTTCCTCATGTTCCACTCCTTTAGGCAGGCTGTGGTCTACTCCTTTGATTTCCACGGCTACATCACCTTCTTCAATCATTATCAAGAGTTCCTCTAGCTCTGTATCCTTTCTCTTTCTCTTGGCCTTTATCTTGGGTGTAGCCACTGAGATACCCTTGATCTGTTCTTTTATGATCAGGCCAAGATCCTTCACTCTCTCCATCAACTTTTTGACGTATGCCCTGATAGTTTTAGCTGTTCCAGACTTAGACTGGCTCAGGGCAACTGCCAACTCTATCCATTCTCTGTATTCATAGTATTTCTCCATTAAACCACCCATTTCTTTAGCTCTTGCCTCGTCAAAATTTAGCTATGCAGCTCTTAGATGGTCATGGTCGACAGATGCTTTATTCTTTCCTTTAGGTGTTGTAGTTTGAACAGCTTCAGGAACCTCTTCCTCTTCTTCTTCTTCTTGCAGAATCAGATGCCTCCTTCTGCTTGGCCTGTCCTAGGAATGGATTCCTCCCCCTTAGTTTGTGCAGGGTTTGGAGATCCAGCCTGAGTAGGCTGAGCAGCTTCAGTGGGATGGGAGACATCCTCAGTGGGACCTGCTAGTGATATACCTGCTGCTTGACCAACAGATGCTGATTTCTCCTTAGAAGGAGAAGAAGATTTCTCCCCCTTACTTAGACTTAGTCTTTGAGGCAGATAACTTTTTCCCCTTTGAAGGAGATGGCACAGAGCCTTCAACATGTGGTCTGCCCGGAGAAACAAATTCAGCAGGCTTAGCAGCAGTTTTGGCAGCAGGCTTGGGGCCAACCAGACTATGCACTAAGAAAGCCAGATTGTCCTTAACCTCTGCAAGCTGGGTAAGGCAGGTCTAAAGAGAGGTAGATTGAGAATCAGAAATGGAGGACAGCTTTGATAGGTTTTCTCTGACAGAAGCTGTGAACAACAAACTTTGAAGCTGTGCAAGATGTAGTTGAAGAGAGTCTTGCACATCATCAAGGTTTGATGACACAGAATTGGACAGAGAGACAATGAGAGTGTTTAAGATGGCCAATGTAGAGGGAAGGGTAGTAGTGCAAGTGGTGAGGAGAGTGGACAGCTGTTGAGAGATAGCTGTCATGGAGGACACAGAGTCCTGTTGAGTGGAAAGGATAGAGGAGAGAGTAGTGGAGATATTTTGCAGCTGTGCAGTGAGTGCAAGTAGCTGTGAGGACCGATCAGCTTGAGGAGGGGTTGGTAAGGAATTCTTGAACAAATCAAAGAATCCTTTGAGCTGTGCAGACACAGAGTCTGAGAATATTGATGGTAGTGAGGTCATGGAATTTTCCAAAGAACCAACTTTGTTGGTCAGCAAAGAGAGCTGATCCTTCAAAGGAAGATCTTTGGGGGATGGAGGAGTATGGGTGGACTGTTTGGATTGTGTAGATGGTGAGGAACGAGAATGGGATGAGGATGATGCAGGTGTTTGAGGATGTGAGGGAGAAGGTAGGGTTACTTTTGAAAGAAGCTCCATAGCCTGGGCATAAGTAAGATGCCCCAGCTTGGAAGGGTCAATGGATTCTTCAGCAGTGGCTGTAGCTGCTTCATCAGGAGAAAGGGTAGGAGATGGTGGCCTTTCAGATGTTGCTTGTTTTGCAGCACCCTCACCATAGTCTGGGGTGGTTCCCTCAGCAGCACCTTGGTTTATAGGTGCCTCATCATGGGGAGATGGTATGTGCATTTCAACATCATCAGTGGTGAAACCTGCTGATGGAATTTGCATTTGTGGAGCAGCCTCACCAGAGGAATGGTCTGTTCCCTGTGGTTCATCAGCTTGGGATGTTGGTCCTTCAACAGCTGTTGGGTGTACAACAGCTGTATCACTAGGAGCAGAAGTTTGAGGCTGATCTACTGGATGGTCTAGTCCAGTAGGTTTGGCACCTCATGCAGACTCAGGTTGTGTAAGAGAAGTATGGAGTGGAGACTGTGTGGACTCAGTGTTGAGTGGAGTGAACTCATGTCTTTCAATACCTTCAGCCTGTTGAGAGGCTGGGATAGTGGATGTGGTAGTCTCCATGTGTACAACTGGTTCCTGTTGGGAGGAACCAGAGGGTCTAGGTTGACTCAGGGTGGACTTATGTTGGAGTGAAGCCTGCTCCAATGATGCTGGACATTCTCCCAAAATAGGAGACGCAACATGTGTTGCTTCTTTTTCATCTGACTTTTGTTGAGAAGAGTTAGAGAGGCTGGATTGGGTAGGTGGTTTCTTCCTAGCTAAGGATTTTCTCCTGGAGTATTGTGATAGTGTGGGGGATTGAGGAGAAGTAGCTGGGAGTTGTGTTTGGACTGGTGTTGAGACTGGGTCAGAAACAGGGGGGTTAAGTTGTTCCATGGTCTTAGGTGCCATAGAGGCACCAGCCACAAAGGCTTCAGGTTCAACAGATGAACCAGGGTGAGAAGCCTGCTCCCCCTCAGCCACAGAGGCTGATGGGGCAGACTTTGACTTAGTTGTTTTTGCATTCTTGTGGACAGGCTCAGCTTGAGTCGATTCCAGGACCCTTTTTACAACTTTGGGTCTAGATTTGGATTTTCCTCTGGGAGCAGTCATTGGATCCACCCTCACAGTAGAGGGTCTTTCCACCATACCAAGCAACCTCCTCATAGGTGTAGAGAGAGGAGGCTCATTTGGGAGTACAGGGGTATAGAAAACTTTATTCCCAATCACTGGGAAAGCAGCCGATAGTAACATAGGCTGAGAGTTATATAGATGCTCACCACAGATATGCTTGAAGATGAGGCTCAGAAACCTTGGGTATCGAACAGCAGCTGAACGTGTTTCCTGCTGCACCAGGTTCCTCAAGTTCATGAAAATCCACCGAGCCATGTTCAGAGTAGTCCCATCTACAAGTTGTAGGACTATTGGGATTTCATCACGGCTAAGATGGTCAAAGGAACCAACTTTGCTGCTGAAGCACATTACCACAGAGGCAAATAAGAAGCTGTAAGTAGGTGAGAGATCCTTTCTGAACAGTGTGGCTCCAATTTTGGGTTCTGCTACACCACAGAAGCGTAGCAAGTTTCCAACCTGATCATTTTCAGGCTGTGGCTGGTCATACGTTTCAGCCATAGGGAGATGAAGAACTTCCCTGATAAGACCAGTAGTGATCTCAATGGTCTGAGTCCCATTGAGAATGGTTCCCCTAATGATTTTGGTTGCTGGGTCATAGGCACAGGTGTTCCAAAATTCATACATCATCTCCTGGTACAGGACAACAGGAGATGCAGTCATGGCGTAGTGTAAAGGGTGAACCTTTAGAAACTCCACCATATTCTCATAACCTTTCCCCACATAGTTTTTGGGAATGGTTAGGTTTGCTATGTAGTTTATGGGTTTCAGTGTTAGCATCGTGGTAACAGAAGGATGTTTTTGAACGTCCTTACCAATGAATACTGGGAGCAAAGGGTTGTTTTTATAAGCCATTTTTGGAGTAGTGGAAATATGAGTTATGGACACTTAGTCAATTTTAGGGTTCTTTGGGAGTTATGGTTGCAGTAGAGAAAGAAGAAGATGAAATAGTAGAGGAGGTATTTATAGGATTCGTATGTGAGTGGGTACGAGAGAGAAAGGGTTGGGCGGTTGATTTGAAATGTTCTTCAATGGAAAACGGAACGGTTGTCCATGTCAGAACGGTTGTCAGACCACTTGAACCTTTATATTCACTAACACACGTTAACACACATTATCCATAGATTATTAAGTTAAATAAATACAGAAATTAAGTAACTTAATTATGAAGAAAGATAATTAAAACTGATGTTCTAAGCTGTTGGTCAAACCTGTGATGAGCAGGGTTCATCACAAACTGTTCTTCCTCAAGCTGTTAATTCACCCTGTGCAGCTATGCAAGAACAGGTTATGTTCAATACGTGATCAGGTTACAAGACAATGTCTTGTATGACAGATTGAGAGAGTGAGCAGGTTGGGGGTTTAATCAATAGATCAGGTTGTAAAAACTGATGGTTTCAAACCTATTATACGCTCAAGCTGTTCAAGTTTTCAGAAATTAGCTAAGTGCAGAACATGCATAGCCTGTTCTCTCTAAGCTGTTCTGAGAAACTTGAGCAGTGTGAGACATATAATTCCTTAGAGCATTAAGGAGACTTAGTCACTTTTGTTTAACATGCCCAGCTTGCTTACAAGATAATTAAACCTGTTTTCATCAAGAGGCTTGGTGAAAATGTCTACAAGCTGTTCATCTGTGGAAATAAAACTTACCTCCACATTACCTTTCTGGATGTGATCCCTGATGAAATGATGTCTGACTTCTATATGCTTTGTTCTGGAATGAAATAATGGATTGTTGGAGATGACTATAGCACTTGTATTATCACACAGAATAGGAGTCTTCCTATATACAAGTCCATAGTTTTCAAGCTGATGCTGCATCCACAAAATCTGCCCACAACAGCTTCCAGCAGCAATATACTCATCTTCAGCAGTAGAAGTGGAAACTGAGATCTGCTTCTTGCTACACCAATTTATCAACTTACCACCAAGGAGTTGACACCCACCTGTTGTGCTTTTTCTGTCTAGCCTGCAGCCTGCAAAATCAGAATCTGAATATCCTGTTAGCTCAAGACTTGAGTCTTTGGGATACCAAAGACCCAAACCTGGTGTACCATTAAGGTATCTGAAGATTCTTTTTACAGCAGCTAGGTGTGATTCTTTAGGATCAGCTTGAAACCTAGCACATAAACAGGTAGCAAACATAATATCTGGTCTACTAGCAATTAAATATAGCAAGCTCCCAATCATGCCTCTGTAAGCTGTTACTGAAACAGCTTTCCACTGGCATCAACATCCAACTTTACATTGGTTGCCATTGGGGTTTTGATATTAGAACTTTGATCAAATTTAAACTTTTTCAAAAGATCTAAAGTGTATTTTCTTTGATTTATAAAAATTCCATTTGAGGTTTGTTTAACCTGCAATCTTAAAAAGAAAGTAAGTTCTCCCATCATACTCATTTCATATTTTGATTTCATGAGTAGTGAAAGATTCTTGCATAACTGCTCATTAGTAGAACCAAATATTATGTCATCCACATAAATTTGAACAAGCATAATATCAGACTTCACATTCTTTATGAACAATGTGGTATCCACTTTACCTCTGGAATAACCATTGCTCATAAGGAAATCAGTTAGAGTGTCATACCAGGCTCTAGGGGCTTGTTTTAGACCATAGAGGGCTTTGTCCAACTTATAGACAAAACCAGGATGATGTTCATTATCAAAACCTGGAGGCTGCTTGACATACACTTCTTCTTGCAGCTTTCCATTCTAAAATGCACTCTTTACATCCATTTGAAATACCTTCATACTCTTGTGGGCAGCATAGGCTAGAAAAAAACAAATTGCCTCTAACCTGGCCACTGGAGCAAATGTTTCATCATAGTCAATGCCTTCTTCCTGTCTGTAGCCTTGAGCAACCAGTTGCATTATTTATAATAACATGACCTTGCTAATCCATTTTGTTACTGAAAACCCATTTGGTGTCAATTATTGTTTTTCCTTTAGGAGCAGGGACCAGCTTCCATACTTTGTTTCTCTCAAACTGATTGAGCTTTTCTTGCATGGAAGTGATCCAATTGGCATCTTTCAGTGCTTCATCCACTTTCTTAGGCTCCATCAGGGACACAAAACTAGAAAACATACAAATGTTTCCTAAGCTGTACCATCTTGTTTGCTCCCCTTTGTTGATGTCACCAATTATTTGATCATTTGGGTGACTCCTGATCCACTTAGGATCATGCCTCAATGAAGATTTCCCTGAGTTATTTGCATCTTCAACAGGTCCTGTTGAGCAGCTTTCAAGATTTTCAGACACACTGTTATCTTGAGCCTGTTCACTTGTTGAACATGACACTCCATTTTTGAACACATCAGCAGAGGATCCAGGAAAATCAGCATTGATTGGTTCAGGACATGATGTTGTAGTTATGTCAATACACTTATTCACACAGGGTGTATCAACATAGTCATCATCATGTCCATCATGATTACCAGGTTCCACTCTAGATGTAGTGGAAACTTTTGAGTCCTTTTCTTCTTGAATGGAATGCATGAGATCATCAAAGCTGAACTCTCCTGAAACTGATTCAGGAACAACTTTGGTGGAAGCACTCCTTGAGTCTTCAAAGGTGACATTGATAGATTCATCTATCACCTTTCTTTTGTTGTTGTATACTCTGTAGGCTTTAGAGATAGCAGAATATCCAACAAACACGCCTTCATCAGCTTTGGGTTCAAATTCTGCCAGTTGGTCCCTCTGATTCAGATTGAAGCAGGGACATCCAAACACATGGAAATAGCTAATGTTTGGCCTTCTCCCTTTGATTAACTCATAGGGAGTCTTGTTGAATCTTTTAACCACCAAGGATCTATTTTTGGAGAAGCAGGCAGTGTTGACAACTTCAGCCCAGAATGATGAAGGTAAACCTGATGCACACAACATGGTTCTAGCAGCTTCAAAGAGAGTTCTATTTCTCCCTTCAGCAACTCCATTTTGTTGTGGAGTTCTTACTGCTGAAAAGTTCTATGAGATCCCTCTTTCTTCACAGAAGTCCTCAAGAGTACTATTTATGAATTCAGTTCCATGATCACTTCTAAGCTGCTTAACTTGAGTAGAGTTCAGCATCTCCATCTTTTTGATAAATCCAATGATTTCTCTAGCAGCCTCTCCTTTGCTCTTCAGAAAGATCACCCATGTAAACATGGAGAACTCATCAACCATTACTAGAGTGTATCTTCTACCTCCTAGACTTGGTACACTGACTGGTCCATGTGGATTGAAGAGAGGAGTATCAATAGAGAAATTATGCTTAGATTTAAAAGATGTTTTTCTCTGCTTGCCTTTCTCACAAGCTGTGCGGAGTTTATCCTTAAAAAAGGTTATAAAAGGAAAACCTGTTACCAACTCTTTCTTACAGAGTTTGTTGATGTTCTTGAAGATCAGGTGTGATAGCCTTTTGTGCCATAACCAGTTCAGGTCTGCATTGCTTCTGGAGATAAAGCAGGTTTCAGTTGTGGGATCAGCAGATTTCATGTCCACAACATATACACCTTTCTTCCTTTGTGCACACAACACAACTTTGCCTTGGGGATCCAATATGTAACCCAGGTGCTCATCAAAGTTAACCTTGTAGCCAGCATCAGACAGTTGACTTATGCTTACAAGATTATGTTTTAGCCCAGACACATAGGTTACTCTTTTGAGTACAGCAGCACCAGCTTGAAGAGTTCCATATCCTTCTATGGATCCCTATACATTGTCACAAAATGTGACTTTTGGCCCTTTTTCAGGCCTGAGATCACTCAGTAGATCCTTACAACCTGTCATATGTCCTGAGCAGCCACTGTCCAAGTACCAAACCTGGGATGGTTGTTTGTCCTGTAGGGTGTCATGGGAAAATATTAGTTATTTTTAGGGGAACTCATCAAAGGGATGAGTTCTCCTACTTCATCAGCATTTATTGATGGGCAAGTGATATCCACACTAATATTTCCTATTTGGATTGTATCAGCTTGGATACTATCCTCATTGACCATGTTACTTCCAACACTGCTTGTTTTTGCAATGATGGAACTAGCAGAGTCAACAAGATTCATGTCCTCAGTTTCAGGACAGTCTTTGGCCATATGTGTCTTCTTCCCACACTTATAACATTTTCTCTTTTTAGCCTTTTTGGAAGAAGAACTTCCAGAAACATATTCTGAATTATTTTTGTTGATCCTATCAGCAGGTTTTGTTATTTTAGAAGAATCAACAGTTTGGGTGGAAGGCACATTGGCAACAGCTTTGCCTGTATCCTCTGTCCTCTTTTTAGGAGGACAAGTATCAAGTACAGGTAGCTTGATTGCCTTTGACCTTCCACAGGTTTGAGAAACTTATTCCCAAATTTCTCAGGTTGAGCAATGGCTTTGCCTTTGCCCTTACTGAGATGTGATGGATGTTGCCTATCAACATAATCACTGCTTTTGGTTTTGAAAGGCTTACCTTCATTTATAACCAATTTTCCACTATGATTCAAAAACTTATTTGAAATCACAGCAGATTTGCTTTCAACATAAGACTTACTCTTGTTGGAAGCAGACTGCTTACCTTTTGAAAACTTTTTCTTAAAATGATCAGCATCAAAAGGATTAACAGGTCTCTTACCATCAGCTTTAAACCCAGAGCCTGTCTTGTCAAGAGCTTTGGTGTCTACAGCTGCAGCTTGAGCTTGTTTTCCTTTCTTTTGCTTGTGTGAACCAGCTGAGCACTTAGCAGACTGATTTGATGGAGAACACATTCCATCATTAGCTTTTAGAGCTTTTTCACACAAGTTGTCAGTATTTTGAGGTCTGACAAACCTATTTGTTAAGACTAGCTTACCATTCACTTTCTGAATGAAAGTGCTTGGAAGCTCACCAAGAGTGGATAAGTCATTTTTCAGATTATTTATCTCAACAATTGAAGCTGCTTTATCAAGATCCCTTCCAAGATATGCTTGGATTTGAGCAGGGATCTGTTGACTGATACAATGGCTGACTTTTTGTGCAGATTGGCTCCAAGAGTCAACAATCTTTTGACGCTTTGCATGTTTTATGTCTATTTCTCTCTTTTCTTCTAATAAAATGGAATTGATGTGTTTTAATTCATCAAGTTCAGTTTCCAACTTATGGAAGTTGTCCAGTTTACTAGTTTTTATTTCAAGATCAGTTTTTAGCTTGAAGATCTCAGACAACAAAACATTGTGCTTCTCAATCGCAGCTTTTAAGTCAACAAGCAGATATTCAAACATTTTTAGTTTTTCATTAGAACTGTAAGCCATAAAGTTTTGTACCTTGTACATCATTGTTGGATTCCAATTCTCTAAGCTGCTGAGGGCTACAGCTTCAGCTAGGTCTTGTTTGAAGTTGCTTGTTGATGGGACATCAGTGTTGGCCATTAGACAGTTGTTATTTTCTTCATCTGAAGATGAGTCAGATTCCTCCCAATCAAATGTTTCAACCAAGAGTCCCTTTTGCTTGTTGGAAGCCACTGAGTCTTCCAACTTCCTCAGCTTAGCCATGGCCATAAGGTAATTAACCCTGTAGCCATCGTCCCTGTTTGTCTTGAATGGTTTGGATGATTGACCAACAGCTTTAGACACACAGTCAGCAGCTATATGGCCAGTTTTGCCACATTTAAAGCACTCAGCCTTAGTTTTATCAAATGCCTTCTTTTTGATGGCACCTGACTTCTTTTGCTGCATTCTTCCACCAAACCTTTTCTTGTTGAACTTCTTGACAAGCATATCAATCATTTGCTCATCATCTAGTTTAGCAAGATCTTCACAGTCTTCCTCTTCAGACATTTCTTCCCTTTCATCATCAGCCTGTTAATCAGGTTGTGTGAACACATCAGATACCTGACCAACACGTTGTCTCACGCTGGCCACAAAGGCAGCACCTCTCTTAGACATTTCCAAGGCATTTCTTTTCTGTTGCCTTAACTGCTCATCATTTAGTAAGGATCCATAGCAGATTTACAAGATCCATACCTTTGATGATGCCTGAATTTCTTAAGATAGTAGAAAAATAATTCCATTCCTCAGGCAGAATGTCCAAGAACTTGTTCACCAGAGTCAAGCTGTCCTTAGTGATCCCAACAGCTTTGAGATCATTGATAAGAGCAGTGACCCTGTTATAGGTTTCTGTGAGAGACTCCTTTGGTTTTTCAAAGAAGAGTTCATACTGTCTAACAAGGTTGTTAATCCTGTTATCCAGTGTGATAGTGGGACAATCATAGACGGTACACAAAGTATCCCACATCTCCTTTGCAGTCTTCATTTTCTCAACCTGTTTGAACACATCATCAGGAAGAGAAATGACCATGTTATTCCTAGCTTTTGCATCAAGAGCAACCAACCTTTTGTCTTCATCAGACCATTGAGCTTTGGCCTTCTCAAAGGTTCTGATCTCAGGGGCAGCTCCTTCAACAGCAGGAGTGATAGTAGTAACAGAGATTGGCACATAGGGACCTTCCATTACTATCTCTGGCAGTTGTACATCCAGATTCTCTAAGTAGAGCATCATTCTGCACTTCCAACCAAAGAAATTTTGATGATTGAACTTGGGGGGTTTGGCCATAGAACCATTGTTATAGTTAGAGGAGGAACTGGCAGCACTGTTGTCCATGGGAAAGTAGGGAGATTGAGGGATCTAGAGTTAACACACACTCTATCTGCTCTGATACCAGTTGTAGGTCCCAAAAGGTTTCCCTAGTGAATTGTTCTAAGCTGTAGAGGGGGGGGGGGGGGGTTGAATACAACAATTTAAAACTAAACACTCTTTTCTCAATGTTTGTGTATACTATTAACAAGTGTTAATTACAAACAAGCTTGACTGCGAAAAGGTTCAAGCTGAGATGACAGATACAACAGATGTTCAACTAATGTAAGACACACTCAGACTAGATACAATGAATACACTCACTTAGATGAACTCACTGATTTTACAAGACACAGATGGACAACTTGAATAAGAACAGCTTGGACACACGTTACTATTTTATTCAAGCAGACTTGCATGCATGGAATAACACACTTCAATGCACGATCTGAATTTCTCACTCTTGGTTATCTCACAATCCTTAGAAGCTTCCTTTTATACTCTCACTGAGAATCTAAGTGAAGCTTCTTCATTGGACGATGAGATAGTGGGATGTCTTTCCCAAAAGACAAAAAAAACCTTTCTACACATAATGATATAGCAGACTTGTCTTCGTGTGGCAGAATCTTTGTCTTCTCCTTTTTGTCTCTGTTGCATAAGGCTTTAACCAAAAGAGGAATGCCAACTTTGCATCTTTCTTCTTTTGTTAAGGTCATTTTGAAATAAGAAATGGTCTGTCACCCATTTCAAATATCCTCTTTGTCTTCATGTAACAGAACAGCGTAGGCAGGTTTAGCATCTTCTGTTTTCCACTTTGTCTTCGACTTGTAAACTGATCTCTTAGTCCAAAACAATACATGAGGACTTGGAAACATATTCCAGAAAGTGTTTAGCCTGTTCACAAAGAACAAGTTCTGTTCACAAAGAACAGGTTCTGTTCACAAAGAACAGAACACTTAGAATTTGTCCAAGCTACTCAACAGAATAGAGCAGCGTAGACAGTTTATGTCCAGCCTGTTCAGCAGACAGAATAGCTTGGACAATCTGCCTTTGTTGCAACGAATGCAACAGGATAAACAAATTTGACTTATATTTCAAATCACTTTTCAGGTTTCAGTAAGGCATAAACAGGCCTTAAATTATACCTTCAAGTGCATCAAACAGGTTTGATTAAAAATCTCCCCCTAAGATGTAGAGCAGGTTTGATTGAGGCCTTTTTGTGCCTAGCACATATGTTAAACTACAAGATGAGAAAATGAAGGTAGTTTCTCTGGAACTTAAGCAGACAAATGAACATGATCAGGTCTTTAATCTCACAGCTTAGAATTCTAAACTAAATGAGAAGCTAAACTCTATGAAAATCAAATGACTAATCATGATTCCGTTTCAAAATTAACATCTGAGAAGTCTGAGCTAAATGCTAAACTTACAGAATCTGAACAGATTCATAAGAACAATTATGACATTCTTGTTCAACTAAATACAGATAACACATTTGCTTTAAATGATCTCACAAGATTGAAAGATGAAGTTTTGAGTTTTGATGAAAAACAAAATGTTATGAATTCTGAGAATCATGTTCTTAAAGTGAGAATATCTGAACTATCAAACTAACTTAGAAATTCTAAACAAGAGAATTTTTAGAATGCAACTCAACTAAAATATCTTTTGCCTAAATAATTTGATTTGTACAAGAAAGTTAAAGATTTTGAAGAGACACTTTCAAAGACAAATCATCCTGATCAAAGTTATGTTTCAAACAAATCTGAAGAGTTTTTTACTCTTAAAAAGGAGTTTCATTAACTAAAGAATTAATTGAGAACGAAAGAAATAAGTTATTACATAAAGAACAAGATTTGAAAGCTTCAGTCGTTGGACTTTAAATTCATAGTCTCATATTTAATTATATTGAGATGAACATGGCCAACGATTTCCTTAGAACATTTCATTCAAGGTTCAATGGTTATAATTGTCATATATGGAGTGTCATTGTGTTGTCTTTATGTCTAATAAAATGTGCTTCTGAATTAATTATGTCTTTTCATGGACATGTGTGACTTTATTAAGTCATTTTAAGCTTCACTTGCACGTAAAAACTTGTATGAATACATTTAAAGACATGCCATGAGCTTATTTATTATTTATATGTTTTTACAATTGTATGTTCGTTCATTTAAGCATGTACATGATCATGGTACTTACACATTGTGCATTATAACATAAATATGCTTTCAAATGTATTTTGTACTCACATTCTAATATACATATGCTTAGTTATGTCATTCATCATAATGCCTTTGTTTAAACTATAAGCTAAGTGTTTATAAACTTGTATATAAGCATATATTGATCATACACACAAGTTAATCCATTTCAATTTGATACAAGTATATAAGCTTTGATTGGCATTAAATGATCACACATATATGATCCTACACTTTAATTTGATGCTATTTTGTGCATATATGTATGCATAAGGCTGCTGTGATATAAATCACAACATGAATACATGATCAAAACTCCTATATACCTGTATTTATGTGCTCTCGTTACAAGTTTGTTGCTTAATATTTATATCCCTCACAACATAATCCTCATACTTGCACTTGAAACATGTTTATGCATGAGTACTTGCACTTTGATGATGTTTAACACATATGAAATACAAGAGCAAGGGGCTGCTACATTAGAAACTTAGATTTACTTGTGTTGTGGGCTGTTACTATGGAATACCTACATCCGAGGTTCTCACCAAAGAGAGTCTCAGATTTTTTCACAACAATACACACATAACTTGTATGCTAGAAAGGTAATGGACTGCTGCTTTATGCTTACTACATCCGAGACTCACTACCTGTGAGTCTTGGATCTTTTGCAACACAACACATAAGAGACTTCTTGACTTAGTTAACTTTAGGTACTGCAACTGTTTCTGTCACACACGACAACACACACATCCGAGACTTTTAGATGAAAGATGGGACTCTTATTTGCTTGTTAACATCCGAGATTCACACCCTTTGTGAATCTCGGTTCTTTCATCTATAGTACATATACTTAGCATAAATTAAAAGGAATCAAAAGGCGTTGCTGTATTTTACAAAACATCCGAGATCTGTGTGCTGCTGATTGATGAACTGATACATCCGAGATTCACATTTAAGTGACTCTAGGATATCTCACAAACCAAACACACATACACACACACTTAGCTTTTATAAGGTTTAATAGAGGATGCTTGCTGCTTCTTGAATAAAAACATCCGAGACTTGCACCATCTTGGTGGTTCGCGGTTCTTTCTTCTTTTTCATGCAATGTACACACACACAACTCTGCACATATTTCATGTTTTTCCTTAACTTTCAGCAGCCATTCAAGAATATTGAAGGGTGTTTGATGCTCTTAATTCATGACTAAACATACACCACAGGCCGTGCACATGAATCCTCACTCGAGCTTGGCCTTGCACCAGCTTGAACCCATAGCAGCTACGCTCTATCTATTGCGATCGCGATCACGACGGGTTGCAGGTCCTCTGCTTCTGTCCAGGGAGGTTTTTAATCTCCCAACTCGTTTTCTAGCCATAAGAATTCACAAAAACGATACACAAATACTTCCAATACTCTTGCTAATCAATTCACGACTTTTAGCCTCATATAACACGATCAAACATATTCAAACCAATGATTTCTTACCTTTCAAGTTAAAGAACACAAAGATGAACTTAAAGCTTGGAGCTATGACCCTTTAATACGGCCTCTGGCCTCTAAATTCGTCAACACACACACACACACACACACAACCCTCAGATCAGTTCTTTGAAGTTAGGCAAAGTGAAACAAGCGATAAGAACGCAAGTATAATATACGTTAAGGTTATATTGCGGGTTCGACGCCCGATACCGATCTAATTATCACAATTTCACAATTAGTGTCAATAAATATAATCCAATCCCGTAATCTCATAATTAACAATAATCCGCTAGAATTATAACCCGGTGGCATGCATACTCAACCCCGACACGTGTTAGCTCCATTAATCGCAATATCGTTGGCTCAACGCAATATTAGTAATTTAAATAGCCAATAAATTTAAATCCACGTAATATATATTAAAGACGGGGTGTTACATATTCAGTAGAAAAGGATTTTATTAATAACTAGTCTTTATGTGACATTTTTTGCAACACTTAAATTTTTTGAGGGCCAATTACGAAAAATAGAAACAATTTTATGCATTTTTAGCATTTATAACAACATTATTTATTTATTATCATTTACAGTATGAACTTATATATATATATTTTTTTTATCATTTAGAGCAAAACTTAAAAAGGTTGTTGCTATAAATGATAAAAAGAATGCAAAAGTTAATGTTATTAATGATACAAAATACAAAAGTTCATGTTATTAATGTGAAAAACATTAAAGTTGATGCTATTATTGACAACAAAAATAAATAATGTTGCTATAAATGATTTTAAAAATTTGTTCTTATCTTTAGTAATTGATTATTTTTTGAAAGACCAACAATAAAAACAAATATATTGTTTTAAAATTTTCACATTTAAGTTTATACAAATACTTTACCCTGAATAAAAACTGGCGTAAAATATGCTTTTTTTTAAAAAAAAAATTTATGATTATAATAAATTTAAACATTTATTATTATTTAAAAAGAAAACAAATTTATGTCAAGCATACATAAAATTTTAAAACTAGTTGTACTTTTTCGGACACACACAGAGAAAACAAATTTATTTTATTTTTTATTTTACTTCTAAAAATTGGTCTTGCTCGATTAGGTAACCGTTAAATTTTTAAAAAGAGTAAATTACATAAATGGTCCCTGTGGTTTGTATGGAATTATGGATTTAGTCCCTAAAAGAATTTAATTACACCAAGCATCCCTACTTTTGCAAACCATGCACACCGGTAGTCCCTCGGTTGGACGGACGTTAAATGTGGACGTTACTGTCCAGATTGCTAGGGGTATTTTGGACATTTCCCTACTCTCTCTCTTACAGTTAACTCTTGCCGCCAATATTAATTACCCATCATTTCATTTATCGTCCTTTTATGTCATATATGATGACACTTCGTTTCCCTTACTGATCTTTTTCTTCTACCTCTATAACCCTGAAAGATTGAAGCTAAGAAGTTTGAAGATAACATTGAAGCTAAGAAGTTTGAAGATAACATCAAATGGTGGGATGCACAATGTGGAGCATTCGACCAAAAAGAGAAATGGTGGATGTTGCAGAGATGTATGGTATGTATTCAATTGTCATTCTGCCTACTTATTTATCTCATTTGTAAACAAGATTTTGTATCTCGATTATATATTGTGTTACAAGTTTTTTATGAGATTTGTGTGTAGAAATATCAATATTTGTTTATATTTTGCAGCTGGTTCTCCTACTCTGTTTTCCATTCATCTTCATCATCGCGGGGTTTTTACAAGGAAGCCTGGTAGGACTTACGTAAATGATTTAGAAAATTATGTTGATTTGATCGATATTGATGAATTTTCAGTACATCAGATTAATGCTATGATGACAGAGTTAGGTTATGATGGTCTTAAACCAATGTGGTATCACTTTAAGATACCAAATAGTGACCTAGACTTTGGACTTCAAGCGTTAGGGAACGATAAAGATGTCCTTAATCTGTGTAAGTATGTACAATAGCATAAGCTTATTGAGGTGTACACCGAGCATGGTATCACAACGTTGGAGACCTATTGGGAATCACCAGAGTCTAGTAAGGTTGTCATTGAGGAATTACCAAACGATGTATCCCCAGAGCTTAGTAGAAGTAGACAAAATGTAAAGAAAGGTGTCAAAGTTTCTTCTTGTAGGAGACTACTTTTAGAATGGAATGATGAAGGTGGAGCACCTGTTAATGATATGGGTGGTAACAAGGAAGTTGGGAATGTAGAAGAATCAAATAATGATGGAGATGTGCAAGAACCAATTGTTGAGAGTGATTTGCAAGAACCCATGAATGATCCTGATTGTCAAGCAGCACAGACTTCTGATTATCATGTGCAAGAACCAATGGTTGAGAGTGATTTGCAAGTTGGAAGACGTTAAATGTCCATGGGTTATGCACGTGAGTAAGCTTCCTAATTGTGAAACTTGGATGGTGAAAACATTAATTGAAGAACATTATTGTCTTCAATCAAGGAAGATTAAGGCTTGCACTGCTGGTTTTCTTTCTAAACAGATTGTCGAACAAGTTCAAGCAAACCCAAATGTCCCAGTGAAAACTATTCAAGATCAGATACAGAAGAAGTTTGAGGTAGGTGTGTCCAGAATGAAAGCATTTAGAGCAAAGACAAAAGCTTCAAATCAGATAAGGGGGGATTACAAGATGCAATATGCAATGTTAAGGGATTATGTTATGGAGTTACAGACAACTAATCCAGGTACCACCGTTAAGTTAGATGTTGAAGTGGCTAATCCAGCTGATGAAACTAGGGTTTTCAAGAGAATCTATGTATGTATCGGTGCCTTGAAGGAAGGGTTTAAGGCAGGGATGAGGGATCTACTTGGTTTGGATGGCGCCCTTATGAAAGGGCCATACCCTGCACAAATTCTTACTGCAGTTGGTTTGGATGCTAATAATGGTATTTATCCTGTGGCTTATGCAATCGTGGAAGCGGAGACTACTCAATCTTGGGTTTGGTTTGTTACATGTCTTGGGGGAGATCTTGATCAGTCAAATAACTCAAATTTCACTTTCATTTCTGACAGGCAAAAGGTACTTGTAGAAGTTTAAGTTTACTTTTCCAATTACTATTTTGTTTACCAATCTATGATTGTTTGTTGACAGGGCATCATACCAGCCATAGCAAAGGTTTTCCCATGTGCAGAACATAGGTATTGCCTTAGGCATATACATGAGAACATGAAGCAGTCGTGGAAAGGGAAAGCCTACAAGGATCTATTATGGAAATGTGCGACGACAACCACTGTCCAATATTTTGATCAAGCAATGAATGAGTTAAAGAATTTCAAAAAAGAGGCCTTTGAATGGCTCAAACACATTCCACCACAACATTGGTCCAGATCTCATTTCTCAGGTAACTTTATTACAGTTTGTAATAATATTGTGGGAGTGTTATGGTTTCTACTTGCATATGTATAGAAATGTTAACTCATGCTTTAAGTTAATAACTGCACTATTGTTAACAGGGAGGTGTCATTCAGATGTTTTATTGAACAACTTATGTGAGGTGTTCAATAGTAAACTAGTGGATGGTAGGGACAAACCTATCATTACAACATTAGAGTTTATTAGGGAATATTTGATGAAAAGAATTGTGAGTGTGTCGAGAGTGATTGAGAAATCTGAAGGCCCCCAGACACCAACTGCCAAAAAGATGTTTGACTCAATAAAAAAGCAAACAAATGAACACAACGTTTTGTGGAATGGAGGAGTTAAGTATCAGGTTAGTGGACCATGAGGTGAACAATGTGTAGTTGATATGAAAGAAAGAGAGTGTAGTTGTAGGAGATGGGAATTAACAGCCATACCTTGCAAACATGCTGTTATTACCATGTGGAGTATGGCAATTAATGGACATGAAGTTGGTTTGCCTTAAAGCTGGGTTCATCCATGTTACTGGATCGACACTTGGAAGAAGGTTTATAGTTTAAAGATCAATCCCATTAAAGGTAAGATAATGTGGCCTAAGTCTCAATGTCCATCTAGACTCCTTCCACCATTACATCACAAACAAGTTGGGAGACCAAAAAAGAAGAGAAGAAAAGGTTTAAATGAAGGTGTTGATGCTGGAACAAGTGAAGATATGATTAAAAGAGGGAAGCTGTCAAGGAGTGGGAAATCAGTGACATGTACAAAGTGTGGTAAGCAAGGCCACAATTCAAGGACATGCAAAGGACAACTTCCAAGTAATTATACCAACTTATTGATTTTTATAATTTTCACTGTACTAATCCTAAAAACTATGTTACTTGATTATTTTAAGGGGGTGAACATGGGCTTAATAATGCTTCTAGAGGATGGAGAGGACAAAAGGAAAGAGTTGCTGCTGGAGTAAGGGAGATGAACCCTCCTGGTACTGGATGATCAAATGATGTTAAAGCAAGATGGGAATAACAATTACTTCTTGTGCTTCCTTGTTTTGATTTGGAATTTAAACTAATGTTTTGGTCAACACTATGATAATGTGTTAGGATGGATCTTACACATCCATATTTTGGTTTGGAAATTAAACTTATGCAAGGTGATGTAATTAGGATGGATCTTAGACATCCTTATTTTGGTTTGGAAATTAAACTTATGCAAGCTGATGTAATTAGGATGGATCTTAGACATCCTTATTTTGGTATTTATGCACTAAAACATTAAATGGGTTTGTAAAACAACCTGGATCATGTAATATCTATTATGTATTTTTTTTTAATGGTCATTTATTGTGTTATTTTAAAGATGTTCGTTTTGATTTCACAAGCAAAGCCTGTCAAATAATTTAGTTGTATGGTTGAGCACAACAAAGACAAAAAAAAAATTCATTTTCAAAGGAAACAAATTCATTAATAACATATGATTCATTACATTAATTAAACTTGACCTTTACAACAACTAGGTCAAATTATTTAAATAAACATAACTTAAAACTCCCAACCATGTAATAATCAGATACAACTTCATCCTCCTACTTTCTTCCTCTTAGCTTTGACCAATCCTTCAAGCTTGTTTTTTGACCTCAATAAACCAGGAATTATGTCCATACAACGGTTACACATTGTTGGATCAACCCACACAATGAATCTACACCGTGATCCCTGTGTAAAAAAGTGGTGAAAAATGCTTAGGTATCGGGTAATACGCAAAGACTCAAAAAAACCAAACTTACCATTGTGGGGCAACAAAAAAAACCTCCGACCAGGGTTTTGAGAGGTCCACGATGTTTGAATGATAGCTTCTTTTCCACACGAGCAGACAACCATGGATTTAAAGTTCCCCTCTCTATGTTGATGAAGACGACAGAGTTTTGGAACACGAGGAAGAGAGGCACGGGAAGGAGGGAGAGGTAGAATTAAAATGATACACTCATCCATTTATTAATCTAAGGACAATAGAGAGAGAGTAGGGAAATGTCCAAAATACCCCTAGCAATCTGGACAGTAACGTCCACATTTAACGTCCGTCCAACCGAGGGACTACTGGTGTGCATGGTTTGCAAAAGTAAGGATGCTTGGTGTAATTAAATTATTTTAGGGACTAAATCCATAATTCCGTACAAACCACAGGGACCATTTATGTAATTTACTCTTTTTAAAATGATATTTTTACTTTTTTAATTTTGGTTCTCAACTATCTAATTATTTTCGGTTTTGGTCCTTTTCAATTATTTTCCTTTCCCTTTTCTTTTTTAATTTAATTAGTTATTTACAAACTTATGATTTATTTACTTATAATTGATGCTAAATTTTTATTAGGTACTTATATTTGGCTATTTATTGTCTCTCTGTTTATTTTTTGTACTCAACAAATATTTAAATATACATGGTTTGAATTACACCTATTTTATTGACATTTTTTTTATGTTTCTTTAATAAAAAAGATATATTTTTCTTAGTTTAGCAGTATGTTATATTTTATTTCATAGTTTTATATATTAATATTTTATTTGGAATGTTTAATTATTAATAGTAATTAGTTTTTATTAATCTAAAACATATGTTAGACTTTAAATTTCAATCATGTGGATTAGTTTTGTATTGTAATAAATAGTTTTACTTTGTGTTATTTCTTTTAACTCTAGAAGTTTAGGATTAATTCTTGTAAATGGTTAGGCACAAAGAGACCTATATATGAGGAGGAGATCCTTGATCAAACTTTTTATATACACTTAGAGGAGATTGTTAGGCTGTTTAATGTCTCAATCAAACCTTGTGATGATTTGCAATACTAAGCCTAAGTCTGTTTTACACTATTACATAAATTGTAACCTGACAGTATATCCAAACTGTCATAATCTATTGGACAGGTTTGACAGCCTGTGTCTGAGCTGTTCATGTCTCTTAGACATGTTTGACATAGTTAAGTGATCTGTTCTTTGTGAACAAAACATGTTCTTTGTGAACAGCTTTTACACTTATTGGAATTTGTTTCCAAGTATTATGTAATGTTTTGAACGTTAGGATCAACCTCAAGCTTCAAGACAAAGTGGAAAAACAAAATTGGTACAACCCTCCAAAAGTTGTTCGGCTACATGAAGACAAAGAGATATTTGAAATGGGTGACAGAAAATCTTATATCAAATGACTTTACAAAGAAGAATAAAGATCATATGCTGACTTTCTCTTTTAGGTTAAAGCTAGAAACGACAGAGCTAAAAAAAAGGCAAAGATTCTGCAACAAGAGGACAAAGTCACTTTTGTCAGTCTTGTCTTGATGTAGAAAAGTAAGCTTGTCTTTTAGTGAGACATTCCTGCCTTAATCTACAACCAATGAAGAAGATTCATAAGGATTCTCTGTGTGACAATATAAGAGAAGTTTCCAAGGATAGAAAAAGAGGGATAGAAATCACAAGAATTTGAGAGCAAAAAGAAATTGTGTTTTCCATGCATGCACGTTTTGCTTCAACTTGAGTGAAGAAAAGCTACTGTGTCTAATATGCTCTAAGTGAACTATTCCTCAAACCGGTTCAGTATTTCCAAAGTTGTTCAGGTGTGTCTTGTGTTGGAAATTAGTTTAAATTGATGAAAATAATAAGTCTAAGGGTCTTTTTGTAATTAGTTAATAGATTTAACTTTTTGTGTAAATAGGAAAAGTTGTACTGTGATTGTACATTTCGTACATTCACTTTTCCATGGAAAATACTGTACGGCTAGGTCAACTTCTTGGGAATTGTGCTCTCATTCTTTCGTATTGTAATTTCCAGATCTTGATCAATATAATCATTTGGTTAGTGTTTCTTGTTGTTCTTAATTGTTTAATACTTATTTGTGATTGATTAAATCAGAATATCAATTGGTATCAGAGCCTAAAATGGCAAGCTTGGATTGAATTTGAATTCTGAACATATTTTTTGAAGAACGCAGTTACATAAATTCTTTCTCAAAAATCAGAAAAACCCTTGAGGTTTTTAATTGTGTGTGGTTGATTTTGATAATTGGATCGAAGGATCGACTTTTAAAGACGAACAAATTGAGTATAATCTCAGTTTGTAATTCAAAACACAGAAAAACTTATTTGAATTTCATGGATTTTTGAAAAAGTTTGGTGTTCTTGAATGTTTTTGAAAAATTCAAGTGTTTTGATCTAAATTTGGTCAAGTTGTTTTCACAAAAACTGTTTGTGTGTGTAAAACACACCTTCGATTGCAATTTGGGATCAAATCATCAATTTTTGGTGAAAAAGTTGGAATCTAGACTTAGAACATTTTAAAAATGTTAAAACTCGAATTATATTGAATTTGATGTTTTAATCGAGTTTTACAAAGAAGGATTCGAGTTGGATAACTATTTCAATCGAGTTGGATAAAGACTTACTCGAGTTAGATAAGTACTTTATTCAAGTTTCATCAATTATAATTGTGACACCCTCTTGTTTTGATAGTATAATTGAATCACCAGGATCAACAAACAACCCAATGTTTAACATGATAATTGAAATTGAATACTTAAAATAGATTAAGCAGTTCCACACTAAAGCAATGAAAGTACATGCCTACAGTGATAAAGTCTAACTATTACAACATCACAAATTGTTTTGAAAGTAGTAAATCCCAGCCTAAAGCTATTACATTCAAGTACTAATAGCTTCTAAGTCTCCGGGATATGAATTGAATTGCTTAAGTAGAAGGTCCTGCTACACTTTTGCCTTTGCCTGAAAACATGGTGAGTCAACAGTAAGCTAATGCTTAGTGAGATAACAGATTATGCAAACAACAAATATTTCTTTACAAGCAATGCTTAACCATGGGCAGTGTAAGCCCCATGTATGTGAAAACAGGCAGTGTAAGCCTCAATATATGTGAAAACCATGCAGTGCTAGCATGGGGTTGGCAGTTCAAATGCTGATCGGGGATGTGCCGAACCTGACGGGATAACGAGTGGGATGATCAGTCCCCGACAGTGGCCTGCTGTCAGCCCCAGTCCAGGTCGCATCAGATTGTGAAGTAATGATCATGCAGTGCAAGCATGATGTAAATAGATGCACTTTCAAATGAACGCTGGCTACATGTGTGTTACATGTCAAGTACGAGTGTGCATCATAACAACAAATCATGTACGAGTGCCAAATTATGTATATGAACAACGTGAACATGCCATTGAATATATAAACATGAATCCAAAAACAATAAATGTTAGAATGACAATCTGTTACTCACAGTGATTGGTATAGTGTATCGTGTCTCTGAATCAATGTGTGTTAGACAACACCAAAATGATCTATAAAGTAAGTGTAATAGTGATTTTGTGTCAGTAGTTGCTTAAGACTTGTATTCTGTAATTTTAATGAAATTCTAATTGAATTCGGACCACATCCGCATTCGGATGGTCCGAATTGAGTGAGATCCGAAGTTGGGGTAGGTCCGAAATAGGGTTATTCCGAAATGAGTGTGACTATCCGAATTAAGTATGGGGTCCGAAATTACTAGTGGTCCGAAATTGTGTATGGTCCGAAATGAACATGTCCGAATTCACTGTTGGTCCGAAATTGAGTATGGTCCGGATTGGTTACAGACCGGAATTGCTATTGGTCCGAACTGGGTACGGATCCGAATTCGGATGAATCCGGACCGAGTTCATCAGTCCAAGTTCATACTTAATAATTTCCAGATTTTCCAGATTATACATTCTGGTCAGTTTATGCATGTTTTTGAATCTAGCATTGTAAATATGAACTTATATGATATCTTTGAAATTAAATCATAACACTAATGTACCAAATTAACCCATATTTGTTCCTTTTTCATCATGTATCGATGAACACACACACTAAAAACACACACTTACTTCAAAATCATACTTAGGGTGTGAATCTGATTCTGAAAGTTGGTATACTACATCATACATGTTCGATTTTAACATTTCATCAATAATATATAACATGCATAAACATTTGCATCTTAAATCTATGATTCAGTTTCTTATAAAAATCGAACCCAAACATCAAAATATTGAAATTTTGAGTGATTCTTACCTCAAATCGTTTGTTATAGTAGTTATAGTTCCTAAATTGCAACTTAAAATCCAACTTTTGCACTTGAAATCGTTGATTTCTTGAGTGTTCCTTGGATGAAGCCGAGAGAGAGAGAGTAGAGAGAGGAATCAGTGAGAGAGAGAGTAGTGAGAGAGTGGATTTTGAAAAATGAAAGGTATTTCCCCTTTTTATTTCTATTTTGACTCACTTGCATATTACACCCCTCAACTTTGTATCTTTTTATTTAACTGATAATATGATCAAAACTTTCTTAACTTAATATAATCATCAAAAAGTACAACAATTTAGTTCTTAAAATTTGCAAATTACAATTAATTAAAATTTGGGATGTTACAGCATGGGCTCCACCACGCCTATACTTCGTCCGCGAAGTCATGCTGCGCTAAACAGACTTGGGTACTTAGTCTTCATGTCTTCTTCCGATTCCCAAGTATGATTAGCTCCCCGATGATGCTTCCAATTGATCAGCACCATCCTGATCTCTTTGTTCCGTAACTTTTTGACTTTTGTTTCCAGTATACACTCCGGCTCATAAACAAACCTTAGCCATTCGTCAATCTTTATCTCTGAATGATCAGTCCATGGTTCCCTCTCGGGCACCAGACTCTTTCTTAAGTAACCAACATGGAAGATCGGGTGATCACCAGACAATTCCTCCGGCAAGTCCAAATGATAGGACTGGTTCCCAACTCTTTCTAGTATTTTGAAGGGTCCTATGAACCGAGGCGATAACTTTCCTCGCTTAACGAACCTCGTGACACCTTTCATTGGGGACACCTTCAAGTATACCCAATCATCCTTCTGAAACTCTATCACTTTATGACGGCGATCGTGGTAATTCTTTTGTCGATCTTGCGCCGTTTTCATGTACTGACGAATGAGCTGGATCTTTTCGTTTGTTTCTTGCAATAAGGCGGGACCGGCTATTAGAGTTTCTCCTATTTCCCTCCAACAGGTTGGAGTCCTACACTTTCTGCCATACAGGAACTCGAATGGTGCCATTTTGATAGTGGAATGGTAACTGTTGTTGTAGGAGAATTCAACCAATGGGAGGTGATCGTCCCAGTTACCACCCAAATCCATGACACAGGCTCTGAGCATGTCTTCGAGAGTTAAGATCGTCCTTTCACTCTTCCCATCAGATTGAGGTCTGTAAGCAGTACTCATTGTGATACGAGTACCAAGACCGTTTTGCAGAGCAGCCCAGAAGTTGGAAGTAAATCTACTATCTCGGTCAGAGAAAATAGACTTAGGCACACCATGCCTAATGACGATTTCATTCACGTAAATCTGGGCAAGACGGTCCAATGAATATGTTTCCCGAATGGGGTGAGCAGATTTTGTTAATCGATCAACAATGACCCAAATGGCATCATGTTGACGACGCGTCTTGGGTAGATTTGTTATGAAATCCATAGTAATATGATCCAACTTCCATTCCGGGATAGGAAGAGGTTGCATACTACCATAGGGTTGCTGGTGTTCTGCTTTGACCAATCTGCACGTTCTGCACTTCTCTACATATTGACCAACGTCTCTTTTCAATCCTGGCCACCAGAAATCCGCTTTCAGGTCATTGTACATTTTTGTGCTACCAGGATGAATTGAGAACTTGGATTGGTGAGCTTCCTCAAGAATTACATCTCGCATGTTCCCGAACTTAGGAACCCAAACTCTGCCGTACACACCTTTTATTCCGGTTCCATCATCTTGCATTAAAGGTATTTGAATTCTGACATCTTCATTCTTTACATTCTCCTCCTTTAGGGCCTATAACTGAGCAGCCCTTACATCGCCTATGATAGTGGACGTCAGAATTGTATAAGTCAAGGCATAACAATATGCCTTGCAGTAAGCTTTTCTGCTTAGGGCATCGGCCACTACGTTGGCCTTCCCTGGATGATAGAGGATTTCACACTCATAGTCTTTTCTCAGCTCCATTGACCTTCTCTGCCTCATATTCAAGTCCTTCTGACTGAATATATACTTTAAACTCTTGTGGTCGGTGTAGAGCTGACACTTGGTTCCGTACAAGTAGTGTCTCCATAACTTGAGAGCAAAAGTCACAGCAGTTAGCTCTAGATCATGAGTAGAATAATCTTTCTCATGTGGTTTGAGCTGTCTAGAAGCATATGCTATGACATTTCCTCTTTGCATTAATACTGCTCCCAAACCCATGCCTGATGCATCTGTATAGACTACGAAGTCCTCGTTCCCTTCAGGCAGGGCTAATACTGGTGCTTCACTTAGCAGTCTCTTCAATCTGTCAAAAGCCACTTGTTGTTCTTCATTCTAAAAGAAGGTTGCGTTCTTGCGAGTAAGCTTTGTAAGCGGAACGGAGATTTTGGAGAAGTCCTTGATGAATCGGCGGTAGTAACCAGCCAATCCCAGGAAGCTACGAATTTCTGAGGCGTTGCTGGGTGATTCCCAGTTCTGGATAGCTTCGATCTTTGCAGGATCAACAGCAATCCCAGCACCAGATATCACGTGCCCCAAGAATTGGATCTGAATTGAATATTGAGTAAGTACAGGTTAACAACAAGTTTATGATTGAGTATAAGGATCATCAAATTGTTTCGAACGTTGAGACGTACCTGCCTCAAGTAGAATTCACATTTCGAGAATTTGGCATAAAGTCGCTCTTTACGCAGCAACTCTAACAATTCTCGCAGATGTGTAGCATGATCCTCTTTGGTCTTTGAATATATGAGAATGTCATCGATGAACACGATGACAGATTTGTCAAGCATTGGCCGGCAGACTCTGTTCATGAAATCAATGAAAGCAGCCGGCGCGTTCGTAAGACCGAATGACATTACTAGAAACTCGTAGTGTCCGTAACGAGTTCTAAAAGCCGTCTTTGGAATGTCATCTGGATGTACCTTGAGTTGATGATAACCCGATCGAAGATCAATCTTCGAGAAGTAGCTTGCGCCTTGTAACTAGTCGAAGAGATCATCAATCCGGGGCAATGGGTACTTGTTCTTGATTGTGACTTTATTGAGTTCGCAGTAATCGATGCACATACGTAATCTGCCATCTTTCTTTTTAACAAACAACACAAAAGCGCCCCAAGGAGATGAACTTGGGCGTATGAAACCCTTGTCGAGCAACTCCAGTAATTGCTTCATCATTTCCTGCATCTCAGCAGGGGCTAAACGATAAGGAGCCTTTGCTATTGGGGCAGCTTCAGGAATGAGATCAATGCGGAATTCCACTTGACGATCAGGTGGCAATCCCGATATATCTTCTGGAAAGACATCTGGAAATTCAGAAACGACGGGAACGGTAGAAGGAGATTGAACTTCAGCCTTTGCATCGACAGCGTAGGCTAAATATGCAGAACAACCCTTGGCAACGTGCTTTCGGGCTTTTGCAATTGAAATAAGGCATAAATCGCCTTTGTGTCTGTCACCATATATGCAAATGTCTCGGCCCTCAGGAGTGGTGATCTTAATCATCCTTTTCTTACATACAATCTGGGCCTCATTGTGAACCAACCAATCCATACCTACTATAACATCAAACTCCCCAAACTCCATAGGAATTAAGTCTATATTGAACACTACATCCTCTACAAGGAATGTGCAGTTCCTATATACTTTGTCTGCTTTAACTAACATGTTGCTAGCAGTCTCAATATCAAGCACGAATTGCAGTTTTGAAGTAGGCATATTGAATTGATGAGCAAATGTAGTGGAGACAAACGAACGATTGGCTCCGGAATCAAACAATATACGTGCAGGAATGGAATTAACATAAAACGTACCAGTGACCACCTCCGGGTCATCCTTTGCTTCTTCAGCTGTGATTTGGAATGCCCTTGTTGGAGCCCTTTGAGATTGATCCCTGCGAGCAGTGGAAGCTGCAGAAGATCTTGCCGTTGATTGCTGAACACTTTGATCTCGTGGGGGTTTCAGGCAGTCCCTTGCAAAATGGCCAAGTCTATGGAAGTTGTAGCACGCATCGTCTTTTCGAGGACAATACTCCCAGTGATGACCTTTCTGCCCACAGCAGAAGCAGTACATGTCTTGAGTCTTGCACTCCTCAGAGTGCACTTTTCTGCATCGCCTGCAGTCTCTCATTTCAGAACTGGCCGAAAAGGCCCTTCCCTTCTTGGGTGATGAAGATGGTTGAATGGATTGAGGAGAGAATTGAGATGATCCAGACTCCCGCTGCCTTTTTGGCGCGACGGTTGAGTCGGTGCTACGACGGTTGACCCGATAACATACCCAGATAATAAGACGATCTGCTCAACATTCCGAGCAGCCTCAAGCAATCCAGCAAAAGTTGTATACCGAACCTCACTCATGGTTCGGCGTATCTCATAGTTTAATCCGGCCTCAAACCGGGCTATCTTCCTTTCCTCTGTGTCGACTTGATGTGGTGCGAACAAACTTAAACGGGTGAACTCGACGGCATATTGTGTAACCGTCTTCGTTCCTTGAGTCAGGTTCAGAAATTTCGCCTCTAAACGGCGCTTCTCATCAGTAGGACAGTATTGCTGAGAGAATACTTCCTTGAATTAACTCCAGGACATGTGTGACACTACCTCCATCGTCAACACATGTGTCATTGCATCCCACCACATAACAGCGTCTCTTGCAAACATAGCGGTTGCAAAGCGGACCATGTCCTTGTCAGCGCAATTGCTGATTCTGAAAGTTCGTTCAGTGGTGGTGATCTATTCCAATGCTGTGACGGCATCTCCAGTTCCATCAAAAGTAACAGCCCCGTTACTTTTGAAATCCTTAAACCTACAACCCCTTGATCTGTTAGAAGACCCAGTGTCTTGTCTTTCCTCATGATCATCTTGTTGCTGCTCCTTGTTCTTTCTTTTATCGGCCTTTCGTTTCGCTTCGTCCTCATCTCTGGCCCTTAACTGATCTGCAAATGACTGAGCCTGCTCAGCCATTCGTTTGGATTGTAGCTCATTGTTCTATTCCATAAGAGCTTGCATCATCTGGAACATCTGTTGAGGAGTCATATCGTCTCCTGACATGTTCTGAAATATAACAACTTATATTTAGAACATTTAGTTGTAAGTCCTAAGCGTTTACAGTTACCGTTTAATTGTCCCTGTGTGCATGTCAATCCTATCTTAGTTCGGATCATTTCCTAGGAGTCCATTCTAATATCATAACCTAAGTTTGAGTCCAAGTCCTCGCGGACACTTGAAACCTCAAACTAATGCTCTGATACCAAACCCTTTGACACCCTCTTGTTTTGATAGTATAATTGAATCACCAGGATCAACAAACAACCCAATGTTTAACATGATAATTGAAATTGAATACTTAAAATAGATTTAAGCAGTTCCACACTAAAGCAATGAAAGTACATGTCTACAGTGATAAAGTCTAACTATTACAACATCACAAATTGTTTTGAAAGTAGTAAATCCCAGCCCAAAGCTATTACATTCAAGTACCAATAGCTTCTAAGTCTCCGGGATATGAATTGAATTGCTTAAGTAGAAGGTCCTGCTACACTTTTGCCTTTGCCTGAAAACATGGTGAGTCAACAGTAAGCTAATGCTTAGTGAGATAACAGATTATGCAAACAACAAATATTTCTTTACAATCAATGCTTAACCATGGGCAGTGTAAGCCCCATGTATGTGAAAACAGGGCTGTGTAAGCCTCAATGTATGTGAAAACCATGCAGTGCTAGCATGGGGTTGGCAGTTCAAATGCTGATCGGGGATGTGCCGAACCTGTCTGAATAACGAGTGGGATGATCAGTCCCCGACAGTGGCCTGCTGTCAGCCCCAGTCCAGGTCGCATCAGATTGTGAAGTAATGATCATGCAGTGCAAGCATGATGTAAATAGATGCACTTTCAAATGAACGCTGGCTACATGTGTGTTACATGTCAAGTACGAGTGTGCATCATAACAACAAATCATGTACGAGTGCCAAATGATGTATATGAAAAACGTGAACATGCCATTGAATATATAAACATGAATGCAAAAACAATAAATGTTAGAATGACAATCTGTTACTCACAGTGATTGGTATAGTGTATCGTGTCTCTAAATCAATGTGTGTTAGACAACACCACAATGATCTGTAAAGTAAGTGTAATAGTGATTTTGTGTCAGTAATTGCTTAAGACTTGTATTCTGTAATTTAAATGAAATTCTAATTGAATTCGGACCACATCCGAATTCGGATGGTCCGAAATCCGGTTGGTCCGAAATCCGGATGCTCCGAATTGAGTGAGATCCGAAGTTGGGGTAGGTCCGAAATAGGGTTATTCCGAAATGAGTGTGACTATCCGAATTAAGTATGGGGTCCGAAATTACTAGTGGTCCGAAATTGTGTATGGTCCGAAATGAACATGTCCGAATTCACTGTTGGTCCGAAATTGAGTATGGTCCGGATTGGTTACAGACCCGAATTGCTATTGGTCCGAACTGGGTACGGATCCCAATTCGGATGGATCCGGACCGAGTTCATCAGTCCAAGTTCATACTTAATAATTTCCAGATTTTCCAGATTATACATTCTGGTCAGTTTATGCATGTTTTTGAATCTAGCATTGTAAATATGAACTTATATGCTATCTTTGAACTTAAATCATAACACTAATGTACCAAATTAACCCATATTTGTTCCTTTTTCATCATGTATCGATGAACACACACACTAAAAACACACACTTACTTCAAAATCATACTTAGGGTGTGAATCTGATTCTGAAACTTGGTATACTACATCATACATGTTCGATTTTAACATTTCATCAATAATATACAACATGCATAGACATTTGCATCTTAAATCTATGATTCGGTTTCTTATAAAAACCGAACACAAACATCAAAATATTGAAATTTTGAGTGATTCTTACCTCAAATCGTTTGTTATGGTAGTTATAGTTCCTAAATTGCAACTTAAATCCAACTTTTGCACTTGAAATCGTTGATTTCTTGAGTGTTCCTTGGATGAAGCCGAGAGAGAGAGAGTAGAGAGAGGAATCGGTGAGAGAGAGTAGTGAGAGATTGGATTTTGAAAAATGAAAGGTATTTCCCCTTTTTATTTTTATTTTGACTCACTTGCATATTACACCCCTCAACTTCGTATCTTTTTGTTTAACTGATAATATGATCAAAATTTGCTTAACTTAATATAATCATCAAAAAGTACAACAATTTAGTTCTTAAAATTTGCAAATTACAATTAATTAAAATTTGGGATGTTACCATAATCCAAGTTGAAACAGGAGTTATTCGAGTTTTATCAACAAACTTTCAAAACAAGAGTGTTTTTCGAGTTTGTTAAAAGAACATTCAAGTTTGTTAACACCTTCATTCGAGTTTGTTAACACTTTCATTCGAGTTTGTTAACACTTCCATTCGAGTCTGATTAAAAACCAAGTGAAATTCAAGTTGATTCGAGTTTTATCATACAACATTCAAGTTTAATCGAACACAATTCAAGCTGATTCGAGTTTATTGATTCTTCATTTGAGTTAATTGACTTGGCATTCGAGTTTCATTGTCTTGTCATTCGAGTTTCATTGACTTGTGATCCGAGTTTTATTACTAACTTTTCGAGTTTGATCACTTTAGATTCGAGTTTCATAAGGATTCATTCGAGTTTTACACTTCATCATTCGAGTTGATCTATTCTTTGTTTGAGTTTCATATCTCTTTCATTCGAGTTTGATCCTGTTAGGCACAAAAAGCCCTCAGTCAAACCTGTTATGCATCTTAGGGGGAGATATTAATCAAACCTGTTTGATGCACTTGAAGGAATAATTTAAGGCCTGTTAATGCCTTATTGAAACCTGATAAGTGATTTGCAATATTAGTCAAAGCTGTTTACCCTGTTGCATTTGTTGCAACTAAGGTAGATTGTCCAAGCTGTTCTATTCTGTTGAACATGCTGGACATAAACTGTCTACGCTGCTCATATCTGTTGAGCAGCTTGGACAAATTCTAAATGTTTTGTTCTTTGTGAACAGATGCTGTTCTTTGTGAACAGGCTAAACACTTTATGGAATATGTTTCAATGTCCTCATGTATTGTCTTGGACCAAAAAATCAGTTTACAAAGTCGAAGACAAAGTGGAAAAACAAAAGCTGCTAAAACTGCCCATGCTGTTCTGTTACATGAAGACAAAGTGGATATTTGAAATGGGTGACAGGCCATGTCTTATATCAAAATGGCTATACAAGAAGATGAAAGGTTTAAAGTTGACATTCTTCTTTTAGTTAAAGCCTTCTACAATAGAGACAAAAAGGGAAAGACAAAGATTTGGCAATGTAGAGACAAATGCTGCTTTGTCAGAATGTGCAGAAAAGTATGTTTGTGTTTTTGGAAAGACACTCCACTATCTCTACATCCAATGAGGAAGCTTCACTGGGATTCTCTGTGAGAGTATAAAAGGAAGCTGCTAAGGAATGTGAGAAAACCAAGAGTGTGATATTCAAAACGTGCAAAGAAGTGTGTTTTCATGCATGCAAAGTCTGCTTGAATAAAACAGTTGAGTGTGTCCGAGCTGTTCTTGTTCAAGCTGTCTGTCTGTCTCGTAAATAGTGAGTCCATCTATGTGAGTGTATTCATTGTAACTGTTCTCAGTGTGTCTGAGATTAGTAGTCTATCTGTATCTGTCATCTCAGCTTGATCGTTTTCGCAGTTCAAGTTTGTTTGTAATTAACACTTGTTGATAATATACATACAAACATTGAGAAAGTGTGTTGCAAATTTAAAAAGTTGTATTCGCCCCCCACCCTCTACAGCTTAGAGAAACACACTAAGGAAACCTTTTGGGACCTATAACTGGTATCAAAGCAATTTAGAGTGTGTGTTAACTCTAGATCTCTCATTACTCCTAATTTCCCATCATGGACAACAGTGCTGTCAGCTGTTCCTCTTACTATGACAATGGTTCAATGGCAAAACCTCCCAAGTTCAATCATCAGAACTTCTCTGGATGGAAGTGCAGAATGATGCTCTACTTAGAGAATCTGGATGTACAACTACCAGAGATAGTAATGGAAGGTCCCTATGTGCCAACCTCTGTTACTACTATAACTCCTGCTGCTGAAGGAGCCGTTCCTGAAGTCAGGACTATTGAGAAGGCAAAAGCTCAATGGTATGATGAAGACAAAAGGCTTGTTGCTCTTGATGCAAAGGATAGGAACAATCTTGTTATTTCTCTCCCCGATGATGTGTTCAAACAGGTTTAGAAAATGAAGACTGCAAAGGAGATGTGGGATACTTTGTGTACCGTCTATGATGGTCCCACTGTCACACTGGATAACAGGATCAACAATCTTATTAGACTATATGAACTATTCTTTGCAAAGCCAAAGGTGTCTCGCACTGAAACCTATACCAGGTTCACTTCCCTGTTCAATGATCTCAAAGCTGTTGGGATCACTAAAGACAGTTTGACTCTGGTGAACAAATTTTTGGACATTTTGCCTGAGGAATGGAATTATTTCTCTACTATCCTAAAAAACTTAGGCACCATCATAAGTATGGATCTTGTAAATCTGTATGGATCCTTACGAAATGACGAACAATCAAGGAAACAGAAAAGAAACGCCTTAGAGATGTCCAAAAGAGGTGCTGCCTTAGTGGCTAGCGTGAGACAACCTGCTGGTCAGGTGTGTGATGTGTTCACACAAGCTATTCAACGGGCTGATGATGAAATGGTGGAAATGTCAGAGGAAGAGGACTGTGAAGATCAAACTGAGTTTGATGATGAGAATATGATTGCCATGCTTGTCAGAAAATTCAATAAGAAGAGGTTTGGTGGAAAGATGCTGCAAAAGAAGTCAGGTGCCATCAAGAAGAAAGCATTTGACAAAACTAAGGCTAAGTGCTTTAAATGTGGCAAAACAGGCCATATAGCTACTGACTGTGTGTCTAAAGCTGTTGGCTCCTCATCCAAACCATACAAGACAAATAAAGATGATGGTTACGGGGTTAAGTACCTAATGGCCATGGCTAAGCTAAGAAAGTTGGAAGACTCAGTGGCTTCCAATAAGCAAAAGGGACTCATGGATGAGACTTGTGAGTGGGAGGAGTCTGATTCATCATCTGATGAAGAGGACAACAATTGTCTGATGGCCAACACTGATGTCCCCTCAACAAGCAACTTCAAACAGGACTTGGCTGAAGCTGAAGCTCTCAGCAGCTTGGAGAACTGGAACCCAACTATGATGTATAAGGTACAAAATTTTATGGATTACTGTTCTGATGAAAAAGTTAATATGTTTGAATATTTACTTGTTGATTTAAAAGCTGCTGTTGAGAAGCATGATGCTTTGAAGTCTGAGATCTCTAAGTTAAAAACGTATCTTGAAACAAAAACTAATGAACTGAACAGTTTTCATAAGTTGAAAACTGAGCTTGATGAAGTAAAGCACATCAACACCATTTTATTAGAAGAAAAGAGAGAGACAAACTTAAAGCATGCTAAGCTTCAAAAGATTGTTGACTCTTTGTGATAATCAGCCGAGAGTGTCAACCACTATATCAGTCAACAGATTTCTGCTCAAATCCAAGCCGATCTTGGAGGGGATCTTGATACATCAACTTCAATTGTTGAGATTAAAAATCTGGAAAAAGACTTATCCACTCTTGGTGAGCTTCCAAGTACTTTTATCCAAAGAGTAAATGGAAAGCTGGTCTCAACAAACATGTTTGTCAGGCCTAAAAACACTAACTATTTGTGTGAATAAGCTTTAAAGACTGATGATGGAATGTGTTCTCCATCAAATCAGCCTGCTAAGTGCATAGCTGGTTCACATAAACAAAAAGAAGAGAAAACAAGTTCAAATTGCAGCTTTGGATACTAAACCTGTCAACAAGACAGGTTCTGGATCTAAAGCTGATGGGAAGAAACCTGTTAACCCTTTTGATGCTGAACATTTTGAGAAAAAGTTTTCAATAGGAAAGCAGGGTGCTTTCAACAGGGGTAAGTCTCACGTTGAAAGTAAATCTGCTGTGATTTCAAATAAGTTTTTAAATCATAGTGGAAAACTGGTTATAAATGAAGGAAAATCTTTTAAAACCAGAAGTAGTGATTATATTAATAGGCAACATTTATCACATCTCAGTAAAGGGAAGGGCAAACCAATTGCTCAACCTGAGAAAGATAATAATAAGTTTCCCAAACCTGTGGAAGGACAAAAGCCAATTAAACTACCTGTATTTGATCTCTGCTCTCCGAAAAAGAGGAAAGAGGACACAGGCAAAGCTGTTGCTGTTGTACCTTCCATTTAAAATGTTGGTTCTTCTAAGAATATTGATAAGTTTGCTAAACTTGTTGAGAAGACCAACAAGGATATCCCAGAATGTGTTTCTAGGAGTACTTCTTCTAAAATGTCTAAAAAGAGAAAATGCTATAAATGTGGGAAGAAGACGCATATGGCCAAAGACTGTCCTGAAACTGAGGACATAAGGCCTGCTGACATTGCTAGTTCCAATATTGCAAAAAAACAGTAGTGTTGGAAGTAACATGGTCATTGAGGAGAGTATCCAAGCTGATACAATCCAAATTGAAAATATTAGTGTAGATCTTAGTGGTCCATCAATAAATGTTGATGAAGAAGGAGAACTCATCCTTATGATGAGTTCCCCTAAAAACTAATATTTTCCCTATGACACTCTGCAGGTTAAACAACCAAGCCAGGTTTGGTACTTGGACAACGGCTGCTCAGGCCACATGACAGGTTGCAAAGATTTGCTGAGTGATATCAGGCCTGAAAAAGGGCTAAAAGTCACCTTTTGTGACAATGTTCAGGGATCCACAGAAGGATATGGAACCCTTCAAGCTGGTGCTGCAATTTACAAAAGAGTAGCCTATATGTCTGTGCTAAAACATAATCTTGTTAGCATTAGCCAACTGTGTGGTGTTGGCTACAAGGTAAACTTTGATGAGCACCTGGGGTACATACTGGATCCCCAGACAAAGTTGTGTTGTGTGCACAAAGGAAGAAAGGTGTATATGTTGTGGACATGAAATATGTTGATCCTATAACTGAAACGTGCTTTATCTCAAGTAGTAATGCAGACCTAAACTGGTTATGGCACAAAAGGCTATCACACCTGAACTTCAAGAATATCAACAAACTCTGTAAGAAAGAGTTGGTAACTGGTTTGCTTTCTATAACTTTTGTTAAGGATAAACTCTGCACAGTTTGTGAGAAAGGCAAGCAGAGAAAAACATCTTTGAAATCCAAACATAATTTTTCTATTGATACTCCACTCTTCTTAATCCATATGAACTTGTTTGGACCTGTCAGTTTCCCAAGTCTAGGAGGTAAAAGATACACTCTAGTAATGATTGATGAGTTCCCCAGTGTTAGTGCATCCTGTGTGACGATAGCAGTCTAAATATAGACAATATTTTGTAAAAGTCAATTTGCTAGTTATTGCATATTAACAAGTGTTTGATATATGTTTGTTTGTTATATGTTTGATTATATATGTTTGATATTGATTGTATGTATGTTTGAACTTGGTGTAATGTTACAATAAGTTCAAACATAAGTTCAAAGATAAGTTCAAACATAAGTTCAAAGCATAGGATTCGAATTTGTGGAGGACAAGTTCGAAAGGCCTTGGGCATATTCGAACTTGTCTTGGGCAACTTCGAACTAGGTGTTATAATTAAGGGTTAATTCGATTAATTAAGAAGTTTGTTAGCAGAAGTTAAGCAGAGCTTTAGCAGAGGCGATCTCAAACTTGCAAGTGTTAAAGAGTTTGTTCTTGGAGAGAATCACGTGTCGGGTTGTTCCGTTGTTCGTCTATCACAGTGTGTGTCTCTGTGTTTCGTGTGCGTGGTCTATCCGTCAAGCCGCTAACTAGGATTCCGCACTCGTTGGACGGTGTCGCGTCAAGATAGGATCCGTAGGAAGGCGACCTTACAAGTGGTATCAGAGACATAAGGGTGTTCGTGGTGTTCTTCGTGTTCACAAGTAACATTTGTGGTTTCTTGGCGTTTTTGGACGGAAAAATCACTTTTTGGATAAGTTTTCGAGCTTTACAAGCAAGATAACGGGGAAAAGTTCATATTAGTTCTTCATTTTGGTCAAAATCATAGTTTTTAATCCTAAAAACTTTGGTTTAAACTGAAAAGTTGAAAAAATAAACTTTTGGCCGTTTTTCGAACTTGAGGCGCTTGAACAAAGGGGGTATTAGGGTTTGTTCGATTTAGTTAGAAATTCGAATTTGTCAGAAAATACGCTCCTCTCGAATTAAATTTAGGGTTTTCTTCAAATTTGACTGCTATTCGAATTTGCCTAGATTCGAACTTGTCAGAAACTTCGAATTTGTCATATTTTCGAATTTGTTGATTTCAAACTTAATTTCGAATGTAATTTCAAACGAGTTTAATAGTAATCAAATTCAAACTTACTCATGTTCGAAAGGGTTTATTTCAATTAATTTCAAATTAAATTAATTAAGTTTTAATTCAAAAAGTTTAAGAAAGAATGACTAGTTTGAAAAAGTTTATTGAAATGGACCATGAAGTCGGTAAGGCAAATTCACCACCCAAGCTGATGAGGTTGGAAGATTATTACTGGTGGAAGGATATGTTTGCCGACTTTGCTCGCTTTAATGATATGCGGATGTGGATTTGTATCGACGAGGGATACATTCCACCTACTCACGAGTTTGAAGGTCGTTAGAGAGTTCTAACTTATCAGAAGATGAATGACGACGACAAAAAACTATATGAGGCTGAAAACAGAGAATTTTCCATTATCCGCATGGCACTACCTCAGGAAATCCTACACACATTCAGAAATCATCGAACAGCGAAAGAGTTGTGGGATGCACTAGAGAAACGGTGTGAGGGAAATCCAAGGGTTCGGAAAGGTAGAACGGAGATGCTTAAGCAGCAGTTCGCTATTTTCAAGGCATTGAAAAATGAAAAGCTGGATGAGACTATCACCAGGTTCTATCACTTGTTGACAGAGTTAGACAATCATGACGTCGGCTATCGTGAATTAGATAAGATTGAGAAACTTCTAGATGTTTTACCAGCAAAATTGGGAGATGTACGTAGCACTGATAAAGCATGATGAAGAGAAATTTGAGACTCTAACTCTAGAAGGAGTCATAGGAACACTGAGGGCTTATAACTTTCAGTTACTCAAGAAGGAACGGGAATATGTCCAAGTACAAGATCCGGACATGTATTTTGGGAAGTCCAAACCTTCAGCCGCCAATGAACTAAAGATAGCTACATCATTCTATAAGGGTGAAACATCGACTCCAGTAGAAGTAGACGACTCAGGGAGTCGGCCTTTCTTAGGGTATTCCAAACCAGAAGAGAAACCCACTCAGTCAGCATCTACATCTCAGGGATACACAAGGATGCCAATGAGCGCGAAATCAGCTGAGGATCATCTGAATCTGTTGGCTTCATTAGTCACCGCGTACGGCAATTGCGTTCAAGGTAAAATAAACGATCCTGCATTATGGGACGAGGACTATAATCAGGTGGATCCTGATGATTTGGAAGAAACGGATCTTCAATGGCAACTGGCCATGGTAACTCAGAGAGTCAAGAGATTCATAAAAAGGACAGGCAGAAATCTGAACATTAGCAACAATAAGATTGGATTCGACAAATCCAAAGTTAAGTGCTACAACTGCCAGGGGTTAGGACATTTTGCTCGAGAGTGTCAAAGACCCAAGGTTGAAAACAATTAGAATCAATCTCATGGGAGATATCAGTCTGCTAATTCGGGAAATCAAGCTGCCATCGCTGGTCTGTTAACGAATGTGACATCTGACAGACAGCTTGATGGGACATACGATTGGAGTACACATCCAGAGACTAATGCTAGAGCCTTCATGGCTGAAGTAACAGAGTCTGGGGATGTAGGAGCAGAAGAAATAACTGAGGACAGAGAACAGAGTGATACAAGTCCTATGTTAGTGGAGAAGTCAGATAATCAGACAGTTCTAGAGTTTGCCGTGCAGATGGCTAACGTGGAATCTGATCATGCAAAGGTAATTCTGAAATTTTTTACATTCCATGATTTATGTGTTACTTCTAACGATAGATTAAATCTAGTGCTGGAAACACATAATAATTTAACTGCTCAAATTGAATCATTAAAATCAGATAATGCTAGCCTTCTAGATATCAAAGAGGATCTTAGGGATAAGCTGAAAGCAGATGCTCAAGATGTAATAGTTCTTAAAGACAAACTAAGTGAGCAGTGTGTCAGGATAGAGTTGATGTAGAGCTAGTTGAAGCAAAGGTAAAGGTTGAAGAGGTAAATAGTAAGTTAGAAAAGTTTAGGAACTCTTCACTGAATCTAGGGAAAATCCTAGATGCACAACGTCAATCTAAGAAACCAGTAGGTTTATGCTATAAAGAGCGTCCTCCACCTTTTAATGATAACTATGTGCCTCAGCCTCAGGATAAAACTGATAAGCCAGTTGAGTCAGTGGTAGCAACTGAACCTGTATCTGAATCTGATAAGGATAGAGTAACTAAGGTGACGAATAACAACGCTACGATTAAGAAAGTCAAATTTGTGCAGTCTTCTAGTGATAAAATTCTAGGAGAAGCTAGACCTGAGTTTAATAATTAAAAAGAGGAAACAGTCACGATAGTTGAGAAGAAAGAACATGACACTAGTGAGACACCAAAGTCAAAGAGCACTCATAAGAAGTCAATTGATAAAATGTCTTGTTTTAGATGTCATGAAAGGGGTCATGTTGCTTCTAGCTGTCCATATAGGAAGATAGAATCTACACCTAATGTTGGAAAGCCTGAACAACATAAACCTTCACCAAGTGTAGCAAGCACAAGTGGTTCTCAACACACTGAGAAGATTGTGCAAGTCACACCAAAGGCTGCTGTTAGACAAACACCTGCGTCAGGTAGACCAAATGAAGTGATTAGGACTAATTCACTGAATAGAGTCCCGATTCAATCTAGGTCAGGACCTCAACAAGTCTATAGGAGTACAACACCTAGAAGAGCTTACACTCCGGTTAGGTCACACACTCTTGTAAGACATCGGACACCAGGTAGAGCCAAGAGTGAATTTAAATCACTCTGCACCACAACAGGTTCTCAATCAAACACCCAAGTCACCTGAACGGAGAGATGGGTTTTTGAAAGAGTTCAAGTATGTGGATGAGAACGGTATTACCAAGTCAGTCATGGCTTGGGTTTCCCGTGATAACTAACTTGTTTTCTTTCATGTGCAGGAGCTGACTACAGGTCTCAACAACAACTGGTTTGTCGACAGCGGTTGCTCTAGGCAAATGACTTGGGAAAGCAGTCTGCTCACAGACTTCAAGGGAGGGAACAAGGGTTTTGTATCATTTGCCGAGAACAAAGGAGGAAATATCACTGGAACAGGAGTGATTACTAATGGGACTATTACACTTGATCAAGTATATCAAGTTGATAGACTTGCTCACAATCTTATTAGTGTATCTCAGATTTGTGATAAGAAGAATTTGGTGTTATTTACTGATTCTGAAGCGTTAGTGCTGAAGCCGGGATTCAAGATACGTAAAGAGTGGATTATGATGAGAGCCCCAAGGAAGAACGATTTGTACATGCTGGACATGAACATCTCCGATTCGTCGATGGGAACTATCTGTCTGTTATCCAAAGCTTCAGAGACCGAATCAGTCTTATGGCACAGACGCATGGCGCACTTGCACCTGAGGAAAATGAATTAACATAACTAAACATGGACTAGTGCAAGGTGTCCCAATGAAGAGTTTTTCAGTTTGAAGACAAGTGTATACCGTGTAAGAAAGGCAAACAACACAAGAAGTCACACAAGTCAAAGACTCAGAACTCTGTAGCTGCCACTTTCGATTTGTTGCATATGGACCTGTTTGGACCAATCAACAAAAGGAGTATAATTGGTAGTTGGTACTGTTTAGTTATCACTGATGATTTCTCACGATTTTCATGGGTTTTCTTTTTAGGTACGAAGGACGAGACAACTGGAAAGTTGATTGGGTTCTTAGACCAAGTCGAAAACTCCTATGGGACGAGGGTAAAACGTATCAGGAGTGATAATGGAACAGAGTTTAAAAATACAGTAGTCGGTGTATATTGCCTATCTAAAGGCATAGTGCATCGATTTAGTGCACCTTATGAGCCACAACAAAATGGGGTGGCAGAGCGGAAAAACATGACTTTGATTGAGGCAGCAAGGACCATGCTCTCGGATTCAAAGCTTCCTACCATGTTTTGGGGGGAGGCAGTGAATACCGCTTATAATGTTTTAAATCGGGTCCATACTGTCAAATCATTGAACAAAACCTGTTATGAAATTCTGAATAAAAGACCACCAAATTTAACTGGCTTCAAACCGTTTGGGGTACCGTGTACTTTAATGAAATCAAAACATCAACCTAAGTTTGGTGAAAAGGCTGACGAAGGGTATTTCCTAGGTTATGTTCCTAACTCACCAAACAAACGGGTTTTTAACAAAACAAATGGTACGGTAGAAATTGTGTATAACATTGATGTAACAATTTGTACACATGAACCCCAAACTGGTCCGGAATGGATATTTGATTATGATTCATTATTTAAATCATTTAACATTCCTTTGGATGGAAATGCAGGTACAATTGAACATGACTTATCGTCATTAAAACTGAATGATGACGATCAAGGTTTTCCAAAGACGAGCATTCCATCAACTTCTGAGCCTACATCGACAGAAGATGAGTCTCTAGTAGTTTGAATAACAACACAGTGCTGTTGTCGATGATTCATGACTCCGAGGCTTTTCACACTTGCCTTTATTCGCGTTTCATCTCGCAAGTAGAGCCGTAGAATGTGCAAATGGCACTGAAAGACAACTCTTGGGTTGAAGCGATGCACGAAGAACTGTCACAATTCAGAAAACTTGAAGTGTGGGAGTTAGTTCCGTTACCTCGAGGAGAAGTTGCAATAGGAACCAAGTGGGTTTTTAAGTGCAAGAGAGATGGTTGGGGTATTGTGACTCGCAAGAAGGCAAGACTTGTAGTAAAGGGTTTCAACCAAGAGGAAGGAATCGATTACAATGAGTTGTTTGCGCCAGTAGCAAGGCTTGAGGCAATCCGTTTGTTTCTGGCCTTTGCATCCTTCAAAGGCTTTAAAGTTTATCAACTTGATGTAAAGAGTGCCTTTCTATATGGAAAGGTGAAGGAGCTGGTGTACGTTGAACAACCGCCTGGGTTTACAGATCCAAAGTATCCAGACAGAGTGTATCGTCTTGATAAGGCTCTATATGGATTGCATCAGGTACCCAGGGCATGGTATGAGACACTGTCAACTCATCTTTTGGACAACGGGTTTGAAAGAGGGAGAATTGATAGTACATTGTTTGTGAAGAGAAAGGGTGAACATTTTATCTTGGTACAAGTGTACGTTGATGACATTATTTTCGGGATGGAGGGAACAAAGTTGACTGCTCATTTTAGCACACCGATTCAAGTGAATCACAATCTCGGACCGGGTATAGAAAGTGATACTGATGTGGATCCGACTCTATATCGGGCCATGATCGGGTCACTCATGTATTTAACTGCTTCTAGACCTTACATTATGTTTGTTGTGTGTATTTGTGCTAGGTTTCAAGCCAATCCGAAAGAAATGCATATGAAAGCTGTGAAGCGGATTTTGAGATAACTCAAGTCGAAACTGAAGCTCAGACTTTGGTATCACGCGGATGGTGATCTTGAATTGGAAGCATTCACGGATTCAGACTATAGAGGTTGCAGCTTGAATCGAAAGTCAACAACTGGAGGTTGTCAGTTCCTTGGAGGGAGACTCGTATCCTGGCAATGCAAGAAACAGACTTCGGTAGCCGTGTCAACGTGCGAGGCCGAATATGTAGCTGCTGTTCACAGGTTTTGTGGATACAACAACAATTGCGGGAGTACGGTTTGAATTACACTCATACTCCCATTAGGATAGATAACCAATCTACTATTGCTATAACTAATAATCCAGTTAAACCCAGTAAAACAAATCACATAGACATAAGACATCATTTTATACGTGATTGTGCTGAAAAGAACTTAATAAAGCTGGTAAAAGTGGCAACAGAAGATAATAATGCTGATTTATTTACTAAAGCTTTTGATAAGGCACGCTTTGAGTTGTTAGTTCAACTGAATGGTATACGTAATCCAGAGTAACTTGACCTTAGTATATTTTCTTTCTTTTTATAGTAAGTTAATATTTAAGTAAAATTTATTTTCTTTTATAGTAAGCTTTGTAAATTAAGTTATTAGCTTACTCTTATTTATGAAAAACAAAAGAAAAAAGAGAGAAAACCGTAAAAAGCTAAAAAAAAAATAGAATATTAGAAAATAGAGTTAAGTCTTAGATACATAGGTTCACAGTGACGAAAATTAGCACAGTCGATGCAATCTCTAAGTGTTAAGCTTTCACAGATAATGCCCCTTAAACTCTAAGTGATATACTTTTTCTAGTTCGATGTGTTGGTAGGCATAATACACAAAGGGAATCTCAAAAGCTAATAAAATATTCAAGAAAAAGTCATATGTGTAACTAACTTAGATGTATGACCAAATGGTCTTACTTTTTATGTTAGAGACATACAAACAATGATTCTAAATGAGATACGCAAATTTTCTGGGGGATGTATAGCTACATCAGATACATCTTAAAGAAAAGAAAAGAAAAGCAAAATCATGACGGTAAGGAGAGAGTCAAAACAAGTCACTTTGTTGTACGTAAGTACAGACCTGTTACCTCTGGTTTGACTCGAATTAGCAAGATAAGTCGTTTTGTTGTACGTCAGTACAGACCTGTCACCGCTGTCTTGCTAGCTTTAAATAAACCTTAAGACAAACTAAGACACTCTGTTGTATGTAAATACAGAACTGTGTCCGACGTTTGCCTTTTAAAGAAAATTTGCAATACCGAAAAGTTATAATCATTGTGTGTATGCCTTGATCATAAAAATATGTCTAAGTATGAGACACGTAAGGTAATTTCTTGTTAAATAAAAGGCAAAGGGATATTCCAACGTGTAATATGTTTAAAGGGAAAATAATACCGACAATCGCCTAGAAATGTGTCTCACGACAAACAATCAAGGAATTAAAAATTCCTAAGTGTGAAAGTGTAATGCTGAAAGTGCGTATTGACACTGCTATCTGATTGAACCTTCTTTGACTTTCTTGCCAAAAATATTCTGTTAAGTGTATGTCGTAAAGTTTGTAAAAGTATATTTGAGTAGTTTAAGTTTAAAATTTTTTAGTCAAACTTTATTTTACTTTATTTTAATTTATTTTATTTTTATTTTTATTTTAATTTATTTTATTTTAATTTTATTTTATTTTATTTTATTTATTTTACTTTAAGTAGGAAAAAGGTCAAAGTTACTAGGATGCATTTTTGGTTGACTAAACAAACATTGCGTGAACATCTATTGCTTGGTGTGAATAATTTTGCAAGGTTTGTTCCGTTACACGAAAAAGTTGAAATAGTTGAATTTTATTCAATGATTTTCAAAATTTTCAATTATATTCGAATTTAAGACAAATTCGAATTAACCTTCGAATCTATCAGGAAATTTTAATTTTAATGCAAGTTCGAATGTAGTTGGTATAAATAGGTCAACAGTGAATCATTCAATTCACCAACCTTCGATTTTATATCTTCGAACTTATGTCCAGGCGATTTCGAACTTAGCTTTTCGAACTTGCCGTTTCGAGTTTATTACTATTTCATGAAGTTTTGCTTATTGTATTCGAATCTACCAACACACTTAGGTATAATAATCAGTATTATACAAAGTTTGCATAGTTTAGGACTCATTTATAACAAAAAAATCGACTTTATTTGAAGGTTTTTGGGTTTAAACTTTGTGGTTCAAAATCACAAGTTTTAACCAGTGAAAGTTCAAATAAAGCACATATAACTTCGACTAGAACCCAATAGGACTAGATTATACTATTTGTTAAGTCAAATAGGATTAAAATCTTGGATTTTGGGTTGAAAGTGACCGACTTCGAACATGTTCATCATGTTCGAACTTGTCAGAAACTTTGAATTTGTTAAAATCTCTACAAATTCAAAGTCAGTCAAATTCGAACATAGCCTTCGAATTTGTTATAAATTCGAATGCCTTTATAAAATAAATTCAAACTTGTAGAAATTCGAATGTGTTGGATTTCGGACTTATGTAAGATCGAAATAAAGCAAATTCAAAATTAAACAAGTTTCAATTTTATTTTTTTTGCTAATATTGGTTGTTGTTTCTATATGCAGATTTGGGTGATCGCGCATTCTTCAATAAGCATAACATGGTGATGTCCGTCGATAGAGCGCTACCTGAAGCTCAACCATTCCGACAAATGGTTGAATTTTTGACGCATTCAAGGGTTGCTTATGCATTGACCATAACCTGGAGATAATCTTTCCATATGTATGACAATTTTGGGAGCACCTCCAGGTAGACTGTTCAGTGACGCCTACAGTATTGCGAACAAGAGTTGGGGGGCAGCCCATTGTATTCTTAGCTGATATGCTTCGTCAGATACTTCAGCTAGGCTCCGAAGACCAGGAGGCGGGGCCTATTGATTTTCCAGTCCATATAAGGCAAGCGGCCTTTTTACGTACGGGCTACGCCCAAGATATATCCAAAGCCTCGTATGTGAAGAGTGGCTTAATCGGGCAATGGCGTTACTTGGTGCATGTATTTATGGTCTGTTTTGCGCCGAAAAAGGCCGGATTCGATTATATAGTATCCAAGATGCAAACGGCGGTGATGGCAATGGTATATAACAAGCGCTTTAGTTTTTCGGATATGTTCTTCGGTGAGTTTGTGCATCAAATCACAGCTCCCGTTAGAGAAAGGTTTTTGATCTACCCGCGCTTCGCGATGATGCTTATCTGTCACTTTTTGCCAAATCTGCCACAACTTCCGGATACTCATGGTGTGGCTATAATAGATAAGAGGATTTTTGCTGACTGCCAGTCGCATAACGCGCGAAGGGCTGAGCAGGTCAGACTTCAGGTGGCACCTTTGTTCGGAGCAGTCATTGACCCAGATTTTGTGGCTCCGGAAGGAGAAAACTGGGCAGGTTAAGCTCCACAACTGCAGCAACCGCAGCAACAACCACCTCAACAACAACAACTACAACAGCAACCGCACAGGAGGCAAAGAGCTCCAGCAAGACAAATTTCGGTAATCAGGCCATCCTCCAGTAGACACTCCGAGTCTACGGAAGCAGGTCCATCAACGGACGCTACAGGCCCTTCAACCTTGGCCCCAGAAATTGATCAAAGGGCAGAGACCCTAGAAGAAATATGGGCTCAAGGAACTCAGGCCCAGCAAGACGTTGCGGCAGAACTAATTCATGAAATCTTGGAGCCTCCAACTGATCTCCATGATCTTCTAAGAGATGTTGATGAATACTAGCCACCCGAGGGTGAGGAAATGGACACTGAGGTCCTAGGTGAAGAAGAAGAAGAAGGAGCACAGGCTGAGACTGAGACTGAGGGGCTCAATGAAAATGCCTTAGAGTCTAGTTCTGATAGCGAGGATCCAAATATTCAAATTAGTAGATATGGATCTAGGCTATTGGTAACCAGAAGGAGACAAACTAGGCCGGCTCTGATTGACGAAGAGACCGAAGATTCAGATTTCGAAGTGGAAGATGCAACTCCACTCGTGCCTAGGCATAGGGCGAGGAGGCACCGATTTATGCAGGGAGCTCCATCCACTTCAGCTCCTGAACCTGTAATACCAGCTGCTCAACCACCCATCGCTCCATCACCATCACCATCTACATCCATTCCATCAACATCATCGACATTCACCGAAAATCAGCGTTTACAGAGCTGAAGGGAAAGGTGGATTTCCAGACAGTCCAAACCTTTCAATTGTCTACAGCAGTGACAGAGCTTCAAGCACACAATGCCAGACTTGATTAGGAAAATGCTGAGTTGAGATCAACAGTAGAAGATCAAGCATCTGAGATCAAGACAATGAAGACTCTCCTGGAGCAGTTAATGAAAAATCTAAAGGCTCAGGGGGAGAGTAGCTGCAGAGAAGCTGAAGTGTTAAGAAGAGATGATGACGGTAATGATCCCGATGCTGGAAGAGAAGGCGAGCTAGCAGATCTTTCGACTGCTCAGCAGACATCAATTCAGAGGGAGCCCAGTCAGTCGAGAATGGAAGAAGGAGTTGAAGGTGAAACTTCAAAGTCTGTTGAGAGTGAAATGATTGAAGCTCTAATGGATATTGAAGAAGAAGAGGTGATATTTGATTTTGAGAATGAAATTGAAGATCTTGAAGAAGTGGAGTTTGTCCCAGAAGATGTTGCAGAGTGGAAATCTGATGACGAGATAGTGGTTGATGAAAAAGATGAAGTAAATGAGATCATCATTCAACAAAATCCTATTACTGATACATACACTACAGCTGAACAAAATTTGATAAACATCAATGTGTTTAAAGATGCCTTTAATGTTGAATCAGAGAGTGAGGAGCCTGAAAGGGAACTCACAAGTGATGAGAAACGACAGCCGTGGTTTAGAAAGGAAGAGAAGAGAGCTGAGCTGGCTGTGAAGAAGAAGATAAGATTGCCAAGTCCAGGAAAGTTGTCTGGAGGCATTCTTAGCTGGCTTTTCGATAGAGAGCTACAACTCCTTATGCTGAAAAGACGAGATGGGCTGCAATATCTAAGGAGACCTTTGAAAGTATTTAATACTTTGCCCAAATGCGAGGTCAAAGAACTAGCATGGAAGGAGTTGATAAACCTAGGAGATGACCAATACGCTGAAGTGATAGCAAGAATCATAAGAAAAGAAGGTCGATCGGGAAGGCTTGAGAGGATGAAACCAAGGGAAGGAAAGAGAGTGATGGATGAATCTAGAATAGATCCATTGACTGGAAAACCTTGGATGAAAATGTTCTATAAACCAGTCCGATGCTAGAAGAGAGTTCCGTTGAGAATAATGCCACAGGTCGTTCTTGCAAACATGAAATGGTGATACGTTGACAATGAAACAGCAGAGCCAGTCTTGGATGATCATGAGGACAAGGTAATTTTGAAAGTGTATGATCCTTTGCATCTTGTTAACCTATCCCAAAGCGACCTGCAGAAGCTTCATGAACAACCTATCTATTTCCATGAAGGTTGGAAATCAGAAGGCAGGAAGTATGAAAAGGTAGTCAAGGTATGTATAGAGAAGGGATTGTATGCAGGTAGTAGTTTATATAGTTCTAGTACTTAGACAAAATATAAATAGTTAGAAGCTATCGTCAAGAGGGAGTCTGTTAGTGCATCCTGTGTGACGATAGAAGTCTAAGTATAGACAATATTTTGTAAAAGTCAATTTGCTAGTTATTGCATATTAACAAGTGTTTGATATATGTTTGTTTGTTATATGTTTGAATATATATGTTTGATATTGATTGTATGTATGTTTGAACTTGGTGTAATGTGTTACGATAAGTTCAAAGATAAGTTCAGACATAAGTTCAAAGCATAGGATTCGAATTTGTGGAGGACAAGTTCGAAAGGCCTTGGGCTTATTCGAACTTGTCCTGGGCAAATTCGAACTAGGTGTTATAATTAAGGGTTAATTCGATTAATTAAGAAGTTTTTTAGCAGAAGTTAAGCAGAGCTTTAGCGGAGGCGATCTCAAACTTGCAAGTGTTAGAGAGTTTGTTCTTGGAGAGAATCACGTGTCGGGTTGTTCCGTTGTTCGTCTATCACAGTGTGTGTCTCTGTGTTTCGTGTGTGTGGTCTATCCGCCAAGCCGCTAACGAGGATTCCGCACTCGTTGGACGGTGTCGCGTCAAGATAGGATCCATAGGAAGACGACCTTACACCCAGGTTTACATGGGTGATCTTCCTAAAGACCAAATGAGAGGCTGCCAGAGAAATTATTGGATTTATTAAGAAGATGGAAGTTCTGAACTCTGCTCAAGTCAGGCAACTTAGAAGTGATCATGGTACTTGTAACAACCTGGAGTTTTAACTTTTTGTATTTGACTTAATAATTTAATTTTAATTACATTATTTGACTAGTAATTTATTTTAGTAAAGAGAAACTATATAATTGAGATAAATACATGTTATGTGTTTATTATAAAGTAACAATTTCAAATAATGAAAAAAAAACAAGTTTAGGGGTCAAATGGACAATTTATCAAACTCTAAAATATAAATACTCAATTCATTCATTTAACCATTTTATCACATAATTTGAGAAATCAATTTCTCGGCGCTATTTCATCATCGACGAGTCATCTCAAGAACACCATAAGAGTTGGCTTAAAGGTCAAAACTCCAAGCAAGAAATCCATCAAGCAAGCACCAAGTATCAAAATAACAAGATTTTTAAGGTAATTTTAATGTTTAAAGTGTTCTTTGGTCTTATCTGGAGCCCAGGGCTTCAATAGGTTTAAGAAAACAAAATTTTATCTTCAAAAAAACCATAAAATTGGACAAAGATTAGTGCTATAAATCTGAAATTGAAAGCATGCATGTATTGCTAAAGAGTTTAATTGTTGATTGTGCTGTGTGTATATATATGATGTATGTGTGCTGCGGATATATGTGTGCTTTGATTAAAATGACAGCAGTAGACATGTATATATATGTACGAAGTGTGTGCAACATGTTTAATATTTCATAGCAGCAGCCTATTAATGAGTAAATAAGAGTAAGTAGTGTGTAATGGTTGCAGGAAAAATAAAAAAACATTAGCAGCACCTCAACGTAAAACAGAATGATGTATCTAGGTGTTGCGTGTAGTGTATGTGTGTGTGTTATCGAGCTGCAAAACAGAAAGAAATAATGCAATGTTTGTGCGTATGTGTGTTCAGCATATGTATGTGTTTATATTCTGTTTTTGGTGCTGTGTTTTGATCCTAGAAGTGGCCAAAGAAGGCCCATGGTCTTCGGCCATTGCCTTATGATCATCTTTGGATGTTTTTTGTTCATGTAAGTCTAAAATCGCCATTAATCCTTGCAATTAGTTGCTGGAAAATTAAAGAAAATAGTAAGAAAGTGCAGTCCATATTTTTGTTTTTCAGTTCGAAAGAAGGCTATTTGGCCTTCGGCCATGAATTTTATGCATATGTGTGTTTATACGTTAATAAGAAGCATGAAGCATCCTTAATTCTATTAAAAATGGCTACTGAAATTAATAAAAATGGAAAGAATAAATAGCACAGGTATGCTTGTGTTTGTATGCATCAAAATGGAAGATCCGAGATTCAGATTTTTTGGTGTAAATCTCGGATGTTTGTGACACAGCATAGCAGCAAAATTCCTTCCTTTAAGCTTGTAAGTTATGTGAGTGTTGTAGATGAAAGGACCAAGATTCATCACTTGATGAATCTCGGATGTTTAAGTATGCTGTACAATAGAATCAGTCCAGCAACATTTCTTTCCCATTTAATTGTTGAATCTCGGATATGTGCAGTCTTAATAAAACAGAAAGTAGCAGCGCTCAACATTCACAAATAAATTAAGTACATGTGTGTGTCGATGCAGGATAGATACAGATACAACAATTAAAAGCCTGTCAAGTCCATTTCATTGTTGTATGTGTGTCGACGAGGACTAGCAGAAACAGAAACAATAGCAATAACAACTTTTCCTTTCTATTTCCTACACATATTTCGGTTGTTTTTATTCCCAAAACAGCAGCCCCTTATTTGTATAAGACAATTCACAGCAACTGTATGTCTTTTCTTTGCATAGAACAGGAAGTAGAATCAGTCACATCAACCAATTATTTTCTTTGTAATTTCTTTATGGTGAATTATGTGTGTGTGCAGCTTGGTATAAACAGAAACAACATATGTATACATCTCTGATTCTCTGATGTATGTGCTGTAAACGTAACATAAAGGTATAATTAAGCACATATTTATGAAAATTGAGTTATAAAATACATTTGAAAGCATGTTATTGCACTTATTTCATCAATAAATGAGTACCATGATTAAGTGAATACACATGTAACATTATGAACATATATGCATCAATTAAGCTTATGGTATGTTTTTATATGCCTTTATGTGAATTTAATGTGCAAATGAAAGCTTAAAAGACTTGAGGAAGTCACACCTACCCATGAAAAGACAACACAGCGACTCTTTACATATGTCAAGTATAATTATTGAATCATGAAAGAAATGCTCTAAGGAATTGATGGCCATATTCATCTTAATATAATTAAAATATGAGAATTTGTAACAACCTAACTTTTGGCCAAACATGTAATAATTGATTTTGAGATAATAATGTAATTTTATTACGTTATTTATGTTGCAATTTAATTAGTTATGAAATTATAAATTTAAATTAGAGTAAATTACAGAAATGGTCCCTGTGGTTTGTTCAAAATTATGGAAACGGTCCCTCAACTTTCAAAGTTGCAGTGGCGGTCCCTCAAACCACTTTTTACTTGCAGAATTGGTCATTCTGTTTCTAAATTTTTTAAAAATGACGATTTTGCCCTTTTTTCAATTACAAGTTTGGTAATTTTATTTTTGGTCCTTTCTTAATTTTTCATATTTGGTTTTAAATTTGAAATAATAATTTAATAAATTATGATATTCATTATTAATTTTATTATTATTATTATTATTATTATTATTATTATTATTATTATTATTATTATTATTATTATTAATTTTACCTATTTATTTTGTAAAATAAATCTATATTTATTTACTAAAAAATATTTTTATTTATATACTTAATTAGTTAAGTTATGCATCTTTTTATGTATTCAATTAATTTATTAAAATTTTATTGGTTAAACTATTTGTATAATTTTATTATTTATACTTTTCATCAAACTATTTCATTACTTTTAATAATTTTGAATTTGTGTAAATTTTGATTTAAATTTACTAATTCATTACGTTTTGATTTATGTTTGCTAATTATTATTTTTGATTTAAATATTTTGTTACGCTAATAAGTTTTTATTTAAATTTATTATTTTATTTGTTTGGATTTAAATATTTTGTTATGTCAGTACGTTTTGATTTCAATTTATTATTTTATTTGTTTTGATTTAAAATTTTGCTACGTTAATACTTAAGTGAAAATTAAAATATTTAAGTGAAAACGAATAAAACATATTAATGTATAAACAAAACTTGTAAATCAAAAAGACTAAACACTATATTGAAATCAAAGCGTATATGCATAACAAAATATTAAAAATTAAAAAATTTAAATAATAAATTTAAATCAAAACGTATTAATGTAACAAAATATATTATTTTAAATAAAATAAACTAAAAGATAAATATTATTCATTATTTTTTCTAATATCTATAAAGATTAATAAATATAAATTATAAATACAATATATTATTTTTACTATCTTTAAATATTAATAAATAGATAAGATTTAAATCTATATTTAAATTATATGTTATATGTACTTTATCTATAAATCTAATTTAAAAAAATATTATTTGTTTGTTTATGAAATGATTTGTAAAATTATTTATTTTTAATATATATTAGTAATTTAAGGCATTTTTTTAAAACCAAACAAATAAAATAATAAATTTAAATAAAAACATATTAGCGGAACAAAACATTTAAATAAAAAATAAAAAATTAGCAAACTTAAATCAAAATGTAATGAATTAGTAAATTTAAATCAAAATTTATCAACATAATGAAATAGTTTGATGGAAAAGTATAAATGATAAAATTATACAAATAGTTTAACCAATAAAAGATAAATAAATAAAACTTTAATAAATAAATTGAATACATAAAAAGATGCATAACTTGACTAATTAAGTATATAAATAAAAATAATTTTTACTAAAGAAATATAGATTTATTTTATAAAATAAATAGATAATAATAATAATAATAATAATAATAATAATAATAATAATAATAATACTAATAATAATAATAATGATAATGAGAATAATAATAATAATATAATTAATAATGAATCAAATCATAAATTATTAAATTATTATTTCAAATATAAAACCAAAAATGAAAATTAATAAAAGGGACCAAAAATGAAATTACCAATCTTGTAATTAGAAGAAGGGCAAAATCGTCATTTTTAAAAAATTTAGAAACAGGAGGACCAATTCTGCAAGTAAAAAGTGGTTTGAGGGACCTTCACTGCAAGTTTGGAAGTTGAGGGACCGTTTCCATAATTTTGAACAAACCACGGGGACCATTTCTGTAATTTACTCTTTAAATTATATTTATGTTACGAATTATTAAAGATGATCAAATTAAAAGAGATATAAGATACAAAAGTTTAGTGGGTTAAATAGCAAATATAATTAAATTAATATATAAAAACCAATTTAATGATCACTTAACCACCATTTATATAAAATTACTCTCTCTCTACATTGAGCATTCTTCACAAAATCCATCCAAATTGTTCATTAAAGTGCAATTAAGTGAAGAATTAAAGACAAAGAAGTTACAACAATTATCATTCATCATCAATCTACAAAGTATTCAAGGTAATATTCTGTTTAAAATTAAAATTTGTGTATATTGGTTCGGTTTTTATGAAAAACCGAAACCAATAATTTGAAACATGAATTTTATGTTGCATGTCTAAAAATTTAGTAGATTATAATGAATTGAAACTATTAAATGAAACAGAAACAAAATTTGTGGATTGGATCATCCAAAATAGCAACATATCGGAATTTTTGATAAAATAGGTGTTCTTGACAAAATTGGTATATTTTGGATGATTTTGATCCATTTATAGTGTTTTGATAGGGAAAAATGTATAAAATCGATCCAATAAATGATAATACATCAATAGATTAAGTTGCATGTTAATATAAATGAGTTTGGTAAATTTTTGACAAAAATCCGTATGAATGTATGAAGAACATCAAGAACATTTCTGGGAAAAATATAAGTTTAAGGATCCGAATTCGGTAGGACCGAATTCGGATGGTACCCAATTCGGATCTCAATTTCGGATCTTGCCTTGGTCCCATTTTCGGATGAAGCTTATTTCGGATGCTTCTAATCCGGTTCCAATATCCCAATTCGGATGCTGCCTTTCGGATAAAGCTCATTTCAGATCCTAATTCGGACGCCTCAATTCGGATCATTTCGGTCCGAACCTAGATGGTCCGAATCCGGGGGATCCGAAACCAAATTCTGTATTTTGATATTTTAATTAAATAAATGATTATATACATATAGATGTTGTTATATATATATATATATATATATATATAAATATATATATATATATATATATATATATATATATATATATATATATATATATATATATATATATATATATATATATATATATATATATATATATATATATATATATATATATATATAGAACTTTTTAGAATATTAATAAAACAAAGAATGATTTATGAACGAACATGTTATCAGAATCAGATAAAATAAAGACTTTAAAGATAAAAGATGATGATATTGACATGATTGGACATGATAATTCTGGACAGGTTCAGTGAAATTCTGAACGTAGATACAAAGATTTAAAGATTTAAAAGCGGGTCAAAGACTTGATTTGACAGAGAACGGATTGACAAAGATAAAATCCTGAGATAACTCAGGTGGCAGATTTTACATCTGTTTGATAAAGACCCAGATCTGTGAGTTATAGATATTCAGATTTAACATGCTTGAATTTCCGGTTGAGACATATTGTTGATGCTAGATTGATTTGACATTCATATTATCAGCTGGATTGTGACATGTGCACACCATGGTTGGGTGTTGCCCAGTGGATCATGATAGCTATTTGATCATCATTTCTTATGTTATTGCATTTATAGTTCATTTCTGATACTGCTTTGAGACTACTGCTATCATGACTTGATTACATACGCTTCATTGTTGCATACACTTTGACATTTGATTCAGCTTGACTAGCCTTGTTGGTCTATTGTTCTAGACCTGGCTATTTCACCAGTTCTATTGAATTGGTAATGACCTCCGATGTTCCACCACGTTGACTTACTGGTAGCTAGCCCAGTATGTGGCTGATCCCCACGATTTAAGCGTGAGCGTGGCCTGAGCAACATCTGACTCTATGACTTCTATGTCTCAATCATGAGGGCTGAAGCGGCAGCCAAGACATATCACGCTAGACTTATGATGATCCGCTTGACATTGCATGTTAATTTGAAAATCTATTTACTCACTAAGCATTGCTTACGGTTGCTACATTAACATTTTTACAGGAAAAGATAAAGGAAAGTCACCTGCAGGACCTAGTACTTAGGCCATACAAGAATCAAGTGAAGTTTTCATAGACCTCTACTCAGCAAACCATTTTGGTACAGATTGGATGATGATATTATGGTGATGTTGGGTAGACTTGATATGATTATATGATGTAATGTAGTAGATTAGATAGTACCCTTTATAAGTTTAATTTAAAAACTATAATTTGTATTAAACTTAAATCTTAGCATGTTTGTACTTGTAATTTCAATTCCGCAATATAAATTACTTTATCTTAGTTATGATTGATATCGTGTTGCATAATGTGGGACCTAGACTTGTGAGAACTGCCTCGTGAGGGGTGGTCTTCACAGAATTTGAGATCAAAGGCCAACGAATGAACACCGAATATACTATTCAGATGAATCAAAGGCTAATAAATGGCAGAAATGTTATGAATAACAGATCGAGCAATACAAGAAGCTAAAAGACAAATTAAAGATCATCAGTGAAGGCTGTAGTAAAGTGGCAAGCTATCTGTAAATCTGATATAAGTCAGATAGTGGTTCTAACCCACTGCAGATTGTGAGCAACAGAGCCAAAGTCATAAAGCACAATTAACTAGTAACTGTGAGTTGTAGATTTTACTTTAACTACAAATTATGTGAATTGAGACTTTTGTTGCATTATCCTGATTTTATTGGCATTCAGATTATATTGAGCATATTGTTATAATTGTCATAAACTATGAATTGTAGAGTCGATCTTTCCTTCTTGTAGCTTCTATTCTTTGAAAAGTCATTGATTGTTAAGCTTAACACCAACACTATTGCTCAGTGTTGGGTTATTGTTCGGCTTATGATGTGCTGATTTACATGATGAAAGCACAGAGGGTAACTAGAGCTGAGCATTCTGATGATACCCATACAACAATTACTGGTAGCTAGCCCAGTACGTGGCTGATCCCCACTAATGATGCGTGCGTATGGTGTTATCATTATCCAAGCATTCCGTATAAATTTGTCTAAAAGTCTCAAGAGCAACAACAGTTTTATAACTGAGAGCTGAGCAAAGACGCGCATCAAAGAGCATTTAATTGGCCAATAACCCTTCGAGATTTGAGCTGTGCATGAGCCTAGTGCAATGCATGTGCAATAGAGCTGAGTTGTGCATGAGCCAAGTGTAGTGCATGAGCTTTCCGCGTTCATAATTGCATGTTAAATGTGAAGTTCTACATTCTCACTAAGCAATTAAGCTTACCCTGTTGTTGCATTATTTTTTCAGGGAAAGGCAAAGGATTGGCTGGACCTAGTTCATAGGTCAGGACTCTGAAAGAGCTTGAAGTGCCTTAGAACCTGTTTTAACACCTTGGTACTTGACTGATGATAGAGCTTTGGGGTTCAGGGATAGTCTATATTATGTGATTTGATGTAATAGTCTAGTAGTTTGTACCTTGCTACTTATAATTGTCTCTGTTTGTAATTAACTTTAATTCCACACTGTTAATTATTATCTTAGTTTCCTGATTGATATTGCATTGCTAATGGGGCCTAGTCTTTAGACCTTTGAGAAATCTTGGGTCTTACGGTATTGAATTCAGAAACAATACTCTTGAGGATTTCTGTGAAGAAAGAGGGATCTCTCAAAACTTTTTAGCTGTAAGAACTCCACAACAAAATGGAGTTGGTGAAAGGAGAAATAAAACTCTCATTGAAGCTACTAGATACATGTTGTGTGCATCAGGTTTGCCTTCATCATTTTGGGTTGAAGCTGTCAACACTGCCTGCTTCACTCAAAACCGATCCTTAGTGGTGTAAAGGTTCAATAAGACCCTTTATTAATTAATCAAAGGGAGAAGGCCAAATATAAGTTACTTCCATGTGTTTGGATGCCCCTGTTTCATCCTGAATCAAAGGGATCAGCTGGCTAAATTTGAACCAAAAGCTGATGAAGGTGTGTTTGTTGGATATTCTGTTGTCTCTAAAGCTTACAGAGTATACAACTACAAAAGAAAGGTGATAGATGAATCTATCAATGTCACCTTTGAGGAGTCTAAGAATGCTTCTACCAAAGCTGTTCCTGAATCAATTTCTAAGAGAGTTCAGCTTTGATGATCTTATGCATTCCATTGATGAAGAGAAGGACTCAAAAGCGTCCACTTCATCCTGAGTGGAACCTGTTAATCACAATGGGCATGATGATGATTATGTGAGTACACCCTGTGAGAATAAGTTTACTGATATATTTACTGCACCATGTCCAGAACCAATCAATGTTGATTTCCCTGAATCCTCTGCTGATGTGTTCAATAATAGGGATTCATTTTCAATGGGTGAATAGGCTCAAGACATCTCTGTGTCTAAACATCTTGAAAGCTGTTCTGTAAGACCTGATGAAAATGAAAATGATACAGGCTAATCTTCATTCATACATGATCCTAAGTGTATCAGGTGTCACCCCAATGATCAAATAATTGGTGACATCAATAAAGGGGTACAAACAATATAGGACAACTTAGGAAACTTTTGTATGTTTTCTAGTTTCGTGTCCCTGATGGAGGCAAAGAAAGTTGATGATGCACTGAAAGATGCCAATTAGATCTCTGCCATGCAAGAAGAACTCAATCAGTTTGAGAGAAACAAAGTATGGAAGCTGGTCCATGTTCCTAAAGGTAAAACTATAATTGGCACCAAATGGGTTTTCAGAAACAAAATGGATGAGCAAGGTCATATCATTAGAAATAAGGCAAGACTGGTTGCTCAAGGCTATAGGCAACAAGAAGGCATAGATTATGATGAAACACTTGATCCAGTGGTCAGGTTAGAAGTAATTCGTTTGTTTCTAGCCTATGCGGCCCACAAGAGCATGAAGGTATTTAAAATGGATGTCAAGAGTGTATTTCTGAATGGTAAGTTGCAAGAAGAGGTATATATAGCAGCCTCCAGGTTTTGAAAGTGAACAACACCCAGGTTTTGTCTTTAAGTTGAACAAAGCTCTCTATGGTCTAAAACAAACCCCTAGAGCCTGGTATGACACTCTTACTGATTTCCTTATGAGCAATGGTTATTCCAGAGGTAAAGTGGGTACCACATTGTTCATAAAGAAGGTGAAAATTGATATTATGCTTGTTCAATTATATGTGGATGACATAATATTTGTATCTACTAGTGAACAGTTATGTAAGAACTTTTCATTGCTCATGAAATTCAAATATGAAATGAGCAAGATGGGTGAACTTACTTTGTTTCTAGGATTACAGGTTAAACAAACCTCAAATGGAATTTATTATTCAAAGTAAGTATACATTAGATCTTCTGAAAAAGTTTAAATTTGATCAAAGTTCTCCCATCAACGGCAACCAATGTAAAGTTGCATGCTGATGCATGTGGCAAAGCTGTTTCAGTATTAGCTTACAGACGCATGATTGGGAGCTTGCTATATTTAACTGCTAGTAGACCAGATATTATGTTTGCTACCTGTTTATGTGCTATGTTTCAAGTTGATCCAAAAGAATCACATCTAGCTGCTGTTAAAATAATCTTCAAATACCTAAAGGGTACACCAGGTTTGGGTCTTTGGTATCCCAAAGACTCCAGCCTTGAACTAATTGGCTATTCAGATTCTAATTTTTCAGGCTGCAGGCTAGATAGGAAAATCATAACAGGTGGATGTCAACTCCTTGGTGGAAAGTTGATCAGTTGGTGTAGCAAGAAGCAGAATTCTGTTTCTACTTCTATTGCTGAAGTTGAGTACATTGTTGTTGGAAGCCAGATTCTATGGATGCAGCATAAGCTTGAGGATTATGGCCTTGTATATAGGAAAACTCCTATTCTATGTGATAATACAAGTGCCATAGCTATCTCCAACAATCCAGTCTTCCACTCTAGAACAAATCATATTGAGGTCAGACATCACTTCATAAGGGATCACATCCAAAAAGGTAATGTGGAGGTAAGTTTTATTTCCACAGAAGAACAACTTGCAGACATTTTCACCAAACCTCTTGATGAAAATAGGTTTAGTTACCTTGTAAGCAAGTTGGGTATGTTAAATAAAAGTGACTAAATGTCATTGATGATCTAAAGATCACTTGTTCAAATCTGTCAAAATTTCTATGAACAGCTTGGATAGGACAGGTTTTACTTGTCGTATACTTTGCCAGTTTTTGAAAATTTAAACAGCTTGGACGTATAACAGGCTTGACAAAATAAGTTTTCATCTCAATCCTGTTCTGTTGTATAAACTACCAACTTGCTCACTCTCCAAATCTGTCATACAAGGCAATGCCTTGTAACCTGCTCAGCTATTGAACAAGTTTCACAATGAAACCTGTTCTCATATAGCTGCACAGGTTGCATGAACAGCTTGAAGAGTGATCAGCGTGTGATGAAATTGAACAACAGCTTAGATCATTAGTTTTTAATTAGCTTCTTCACATTTAAGTTACTTAAATTATGTATTTATTTAACTTAATTACTTACGGATAATGTTTGTTAACGTGTGTTAGTAGCTAAAAAGGTCAATTTGGTCTGACAACCGTTCTGACATGGCAAATCGTTTCGTTTTTCGTTAAGAACATTTCAAATCAACCGCCCAAACCTTTCTCTCTCATACTCACTCACATTCAGATCCTATAAATACTCAAACCACTATTTCATCATCTTTTTCTTCGCTATTGCTTCCATAACTCTTGGTTAAACCCTAAACCGACTAAGTGTCAAATACCGTGCATCACTACTACTTTCCAAATGGCTCACCAAAACTACCCCCTTCTACCTGTGTTCGTTGGTGATGATGTTGAGAAGCACCCCTCTGTTAACACCATGCTCACAATCAAACCAACCAACTACATTGCCAACCTGACCATTCCCAAAAATTATGTGGGAAAAGGCTATGAACCCATGGTGAAGTTTTTGCAAGCCCACCCCCTGCACTATGCAATGATAGCCTCTCCTGGGGTCATGTACCAGGAGATGGGCTATGAGTTCTGGTACACCTGTTCATATGATTCATCCACCAAGACTATAAGGGGAACCATTCTCAATGGCACTCAATCCATTGAGATTACTACTGGTTTTCTCAGGAAAGTACTTCATCTTCCCATTGCTGATAAATATGACAAAGCTCAGCCTGAAGATGAACAGATGGGGAATCTGCTACGCTTCTGTGGTGTAGAAGAACCAAAAGTGGATGCTACCTTGTTCAGGAGGGATCTATCTTCAACATACAGCTTTCTATTTGCCTCAGTGGTAATGAGCCTAAGCTGCAAGGTTGGCTCATTTGATCAACTCAGCAGAGATAAGATCCCCATTGTCCTACAGTTTGTGGATGGGACAACCCTGAACATGGCAAGTTGGATTTTCTCGAACCTGAGGAATCTGGTGGAGCAACAACAACGTCCAGCTGCTGTCAGATATCCACGGCTCCTCAGTCTCATTTTCAAACATATATGTGGTGAGCAACTTTCCAATAATCAACCTTACCTGTCTACTGCTACATTTCTAGTTATTGGATTAGGGTGTTCTATGCCCCAGTTGAAAATGAACCTCCCCTGTGAACACCAATGAGGGGGTTACTTGGTTTAGTGGAAGGACCTTCTACTCAGAAGGTGGATCCGGTCACTACTCCCAAGGAAAAATCCAAATCAAGGCCCAAACTGATCAAAAGGGCATTGCAAACTAGTGAAGTTGAGCCTGTCCGCAAGAAGGCTAAACAGCTAAGTCTGCCCCATCAGCCTCAGTGGCTGAGGGGGGGCAGGCTGGTCACCCTGGTTCATCAGTTGAACCTGAAGCCTTTGTGGCTGGTGCCTCTGTGGCACCTGAGACTATGGAACAGGAACAACCTCCTGTTTCTAGCCCAATCTCCCCACCACTCCGAACAGAACCCCCTATCACTTCCCCACAACATCCATCCTCCACTTCATCACTCAAATCCTATAACAGACGAAAGTCATTATCCAAAAAGAAACCATCCTCCCAAACTAGCCCCGCTGACCCCTCCCAACAGAGTCAGTTGACAAAGAAGCAACCCTTGCTACTTTTACTTCTCCTATATTGGGAGTAAGTGCAACAAATTTGGAGCAGGCTTCACTATAAGAAGAGTCCACCCTAAGTCAGCCTAGGCCCTCTGGTTCTTCCCAACAGGAACTAGTTACACAAAAGGAGACCATCACCTCAACTGTCCAAGCCTCCCAACAGGCTGAAGACATTGAAAGACATGAGACCTCTCCACTCCACACTGAGTCCACACAGTCACCCCCTCATATTTCTTCTTCATATATTGAGTCTGCACAAGGTGCCAAAGCTGCTAGAAAAGACCATCCAGCAGATCAGCCTTTCACTTCAGCTCCTGGTGATGCAGCTGTTCAACCCCCAACAGCTGGTGAAGGACCATCAACCCAAGCTGATGAACCTGAGGGAATAAAACATCTCTCTGGTGAGGCTGCTCCCCAAGTGCACCTTCCATCATCATTTTTCACCAGCGATGATGTTGAAATACACATCCCATCTCCCTATGAGGTGGTGCATATAAACCAAGGTACTACTGAGGGAACCACCACTGGTCTTCATGAAGGTGTTACAATACCAGTAGCATCTGAAAGGCCACCATCTCCTATCCCTTCACCTCATGATGCAGATACAGCCAGTGCTGAAGGTCCCCTTGACCCTTCCAAGCTGGGCCATTTAACTTATGCCAAGGCTATGGAATTACTATCCAAAGTCTCCCTACCTTCACCTACTGATCCCCATGCTCCTCTATCCTCACCATCACGATCACACTCCTCACCATCAACCCAATCCAAACAGTCAACCCATACACCTCCATCCCCCAAAAATCTATCTTTGAAGGACAGCTGTCTGTGCTGACCAACAAAGTTGGCTCTTTGGAAAATTCTATGACCTCCCTCCCTTCCATTATTTCAGACTCTGTGTCTGCCCAGTTTCAGGGGTTCCTTGATTCGTTCATGGCTTCTTTTCCAACCCATGCTCCCCAAGCTGACCATTCATCTCAGCTGCTTGCACTCACTGCACAGCTGAAACAACTATCCTCCTCCCTTTCATTAATTCTTTCTCATCAACAGGACTCCGTGTCCACACTGTCAATTGTTTCCCAACACCCTTGTTGAAACTTGCTCAAACACTCTCCCATCCACTTTGGCAAGCCTGAATACCTTAGTGGTCTCTTTGTCCAATTCTGTGTCCTCAAACTTTTATGATATGCAAGATTCTCTTGAAATGACTCTAGCACAGCTTCAAAGTTTGGTGTTCACAGCATCTGACAGGGAAGCTGTCTCCCAGCTATCCTCCCTTGCAACCTCTCATTCTTCTTCTCTTCACACCTGTGTTACCCAGTTAGCAGAAGTTAAGGCTAACTTGGATTTCTTAGTGCATAGCATTGTTCGTTCTAAACCTGTTTCCAAAACTGCTGCTACCCAGCCTCTTGGATCTGTTCCTTCAGGCAAACCTGTTGTTGAAGGCTCTGTGCCATCTCCTTCAAAGGGGGAGAAGATATCTGCCTCAAAGACCAAGTCTAAGGGGGAGAAATCTTCTTCTCCCTCCATAGGAGAAATCAGCTTCAGTAGGGCATGCAGCAGGTCTTTCACAAACTGTTCCTATTGCAGGTTCTTCTAAAGTCTCTGAAACCGCTCAGCCTACTCAGGTTGAATCTTCAAAGCCTGCATTATCTAAGGGGGAGGAATCCATTCCTGAGGACAGGCCAAGCAGGAGGAGACATCTGATTTTAGAACAAACTGAAGAAGAGGATGAAGAGGAGACTGAAGCTGTTACAACTAAAACAGCAAAGGGTAAAGAAAAGGCCTCTATGGACACTGACTATCTTAAAGCTGTTCAGCTCAAATTTTACAAGTTTAAGCAAAAGAAAAGGGTGTTTCACTGGAAACTTATTACACATTCAAAGTGAGCAGCTTGTGATTTTGGAAAGACAAAAGAAGGAAGAAGCCTATGCCAAAGCTGCCAAGGCCTTTGCATTCTAGGAGGCAAGACCAGTTAAATTCCCTCCTTGGATGTTCAAAGGTAATTTTTAGAGGCTGCAAAAGAGTTAGTGACTGAGAAAGAGGGAGAGAAGGAAAAGAGTGAACATGTCTTAGTGACCAAGACAAAGCCTGTATCCTCCTCAGCAAGAGCCCAAGTACATTTTGACAACATGGCAAGGAAGAAATTCTTTGATGTGGCCAACAGAAGACTTGACAAGGAAACCATTATCAAAGATGTCCCTGTTTCAAAGAAAGGCAAGCAGTGGAAGCTTCAGATAACCAGGCTAGGTGCTGAGGGTCCAGAACTAGAAGCTTATGAGTATGCTGATGTTTCCTGCATGGGGTACAGAGAATGGGTGGAATTGGCAGTGTCCCTGAGTACGTCAAAATCTAAAACTGCTAGAACAATCAGGGCATATGTAAAAACGCTGATGGAGAAAGTCAAAATCCTGGGCCTGATCTCTGAAGAACAAATTAAGGGTACCTCACTAGTAAAACCCAATATTAAGCCCAAGAGAAAGAGAAAGGATACAGAGCTTGAAGAGCTCCTCAAGATGATTGATCAAGGCATCCTTGCTGTTGAATTCAAAGGGGTAAATCACAGCCTGCCAAGGGGAGTTCAGGCTGAGGAAGGCAAACTCATAGAAGAGCCTGAGTTTGGGGTATTCTTTGTGGACCCATTAACAAAGAAAATGTGTTTCCAAAGAGCATCTGATCTTTACAAGGTTGGTCTCAAGCAGATCATAGCCTTTAGACTCTCCAACACTTTTGGTCAATCCTCAAAATGGAGAGCAGCTATCTGGGAACAACTTAAATGCTTCTATGAGACAGGAGAACTTCAACACCCTGATCTCAGACATGAAATAGAAGAGATTGATGAGACCATGGAGCATTTTGAACAACTGTTTGAATCAAGGTCACAGCTTGAAGGTCCATCTATTGCTGAGTAGATGAAGAATGGAAGTTGTCCATAAGTTGGACAGGCTTGCCATTATTTGTTTCCACCATCAACAGTACAATTTGTTGAAATTCTCTTTGTACAGATGTTGTACTTTATTACATTAGTTGTAATCTATTTTATTACATCAGTTGCAATTTACCTTAGTATGTCAGTTGTACTTTTACAAAAACATGTGTTGTTTGAATCAATATCAGTATGTATAAACTGATCTTTTACATTACTTCAATGTTGTACTTTCATTTCAGCAAATGTATTGTAAAAATATATAGTGATAATTGATAGAATCAACTTAGACTGATTATTACAAATAGGGGGAGCTTGTTAGGCACAAAAAAGCCTCAGTCAAACCTGTTATACATCTTAGGGGGAGATTATTAATAAAACCTGTTTGATGCACTTGAAGGTATAATTTAAGGTCTGTTAATGCCTTATTGAAACCTGATATGTGATTTGCAATATTAGTCAAAGCTGTTTACCCTGTTACATTTGTTGCAACTAAGGCAGATTGTCCAATCTGTTCTATTCTGTTGAACAGGCTGGACATAAACTGTCTACGCTGCTCATATCTGTTGAGCAGCTTGGACAAAATCTAAGTGTTTTGTTCTTTGTGAACAGAACCTGTTCGTTGTGAACAGAACCTGTTCTTTGTGAACAGTCTAAACACTTTATGGAATATGTTTCCATGTCCTCATGTATTGTCTTGGACCAAAAGATCAGTTTACAAAGTCAAAGACAAAGTGGAAAATAGAAGTTGTTAGCACTGCCCACGCTATTCTGTTACAAGAAGACAAAGTGGATATTTGAAATGCGTGACAGATCATGTCTTATATCAAAATGGCTATACAAGAAGATGAAAGGTTTAAAGTTGACATTCTTCTTTTAGTTAAAGCCTTCTGCAACAGAGACAAAAAGAAAAAGATAAATTTTCTTCAAGTAGAGACAAATGCTGCTTTGTCTTAACGTGCAGAAAAGTATTTTTGTCTTTTTGAAAAGACACTCCACTATCTATACATCCAATGAGGAAGCTTCAATGGTATTCTCTGTGAGACTATAAAAGGAAGCTTCTAAGGAATGTGAGAAAACCAAGAGTGTGATATTCAGAATGTGCAAAGAAGTGTGTTTTCATGCGTGCAAAGCATGTTTGAATAAGACAGTTGAGTGTGTCCAAGCTGTTCTTGTTCAAGATAGTTGAACGTGCAAAGAAATGTGTTTTGTGAGTGTATTCATTGTAACTGGTCTGAGTGTATGTTAAATTAGTAGTCTATCTGTTGTATCTGTCATATCAGCATGAACCTTTCTACAATTCAAGCTTGTTTGTAATTAACACTTGTTGATAATATACATACAAACATTGAGAAAGTGTGTTAAAATTTTAAATAGCTGTATTCACCCCCCCCCCCCCCTCTACAGGTTAGAGAAACATACTAGGGAAACCTTTTGGGACCTACAGATCCCTTGACATTCGAGTTTCACCCTTCTTAGTTCGAGTTTGATCATACTTAATACAAGTTTGATCATTCATTCAGTGTACAGTCAAAATCAATCAAATTCCATTAAAAGATCTTGGAAGATTCTATTTGATCATTCACAATGTCGAAAGATGCACTAGCTATGGGTTCGGAAACCAAACCTCCTATTCTCTATAGAGGTGAGTATGTTCAGTGGAGGGAACGGTTTCTGGAAGTTATCAGCTTCCATGACCTATTCGAGGAAATGTTGAAATCCCTGACAGAGGGACCAGCAGTATTCCTAGAAACCATTCCAGTTGTACCAAACGACAATCCTCTAATACCAGAGGGAACTGTAGAGGTCACCAATCTAAATGATGCACAAAAACGAAGAAAGCTGGGAGACAAAACTGCCAGAAGGAGAGTTACTGGATAGCACCTATATGAGGTTTGTTAATCTAATGAGTGAGATGAAGAGGAATAGAGTGACAAAATCCAATCTGCATATAAACGTCAAATTACTGAATGTGCTTAATCCGGAGTGGGATAAATATACAATGATTATCCAACAGATTAAAGAGATTGACGCTATGGATTTCCTATGGTGTTTGAGAACCTTAACAACTATCAAGAAGTTGTTTTAATGAAAATGTCTGGAAAGAAACAAGTAGGAAAGGTAACAATTGATCCTCTGGCTCTCCTGGCAGATAAGAAATACAAGTATAAATTGAAAAAGGAGAGTTACTGGATAGCACCTATCTGAGGTTTGTTAATCTAATGAGTGAGATGAAGAGGAATAGAGTGACAAAATCCAATCTGCATATAAACGTCAAATTCCTGAATGTGCTTAATCCGGAGTGGGATATATATACAATGATTATCCAACAAATTAAAGACATTGACGATATGGATTTCCTATGGTGTTTGAGAACCTTAACAACTATCAAGATGTTGTTTTAATGAAAATGTCTGGAAAGAAACAAGCAGGAAAGGTAACAATTGATCCTCTGGCTCTCCTGGCAGATAAGAAATACAAGTATATATTTGAAGAAGGAGAAGCGGGTTGTAATAAGCAATAGTTCCTTAGAATCATAATCGACCGATTCTTCAACTGACTCCGAGATAGAGGAGATGAAAAAGCAGATGGCCCTGCTGATAAAGGCATTCCAGAAAAAGTTTTATTGCAAACCGACAAATAACAAGATGCGATACAATACAGGCTCTAGGAAATATGAAAAGAGAGATAAGTATGACAAATCTGGAGAGAGTAGTGGGAAAAAGGATGAAAAATATGAGAAGACTGATAAACTGGCCAATAAAAATGCTTACCAAAAACGTTATAACTGTGGCAAACTAGGCCACTTTGCAGAGAATGCAGATTGCTAGTTGTTAAGAATTTAGATTAATTACACTCGGAAGGCACTGCTGGCAAAGGAAAAAGAGGCTGGTAAGGCATTAATGGCTGAAGACGACCACTGGCTGCAACTGTCCAAAGATGAAGACATTCTGGACGAAGACGCTCATCCCTGCCTGAATTCAGAAGTGTTTAACAAATCTGAATTGAGTGAGTCTGAAATGTTGGCTAAGGATGAGGTTTGGGTAGGCCTGACTGATGATGAAGCTGAACAACCAAAAGATTCTGATTCTGACAATGAAATAAGAGAGGATATGGCATTGATGGCCACAGGACAAGCAGGTTGCAGTAAATATCATGAATATGACGGGTCAGAATCAGATGCCTTAGACACTTCAGAGACACCCGAGGTACAATCTAATTCTGATTCTGATGATGATAACTCCCGTGTGCTATAATGTAAACTTACTCAGATGGCTTACATGCTAAAAACATTTGAAAAATCATTAAAAGACAAAAAGAAAAATGTCCATTCCTTGGAAAATAAATTGAGACAAGAACATGCTTTAGTATTAGATTTTTCCAAGGATAAGGCATTAGCATTAAGATCAGTTTCTGATTTGCAAGATAAATACAAGGAAATTGAAACTGAGATTCAAAAGTTGAGTAACAATATATCTGACTTAAAAGAAAAAATGAAATTAGCTGAGTTAGAATCATCTAGTTATTCTGTAAAATATCATTCAATCTTTGATGAAAGAACAAAGTTATATGAAAATTAAATCTTTGGAAGATGAGTTCATTAAAAGAGGTCAAACGGATCAAACAATCCATTTGAATCAACCGAAAAGTACCGAATTTTATAATTTAAAATCAGGTATTGGTTGGACAAATCCTAAATATCTAACAAAAGCTATTTCAACTTCACCAACTCTTTATGATGTTAGATATATGAATCTCAGATTGAAAATGGTGTTTATGAAAGCATCAGATGATATAGAATCTGGTGATGATCTGAAAAGGTTGAGGAATGATAAAATGCAAAATACATTGGACTATAACAAGCTAAATGATAATTATCAATATTAATGCATTTCAGAAGAGTATATTCAGACATATTCTGAGAAGGATTTTTCGGAAAATACATCTTACACTCAAAAGCCATATATTCGAAACTCAATTCTTGAAAAGATCAATTTTGATCTTGAACTAAAAAATTTAAACATTTGAAACTGAAAATGAAAAACTTCAGGCTGTAATTACAGAATTGGAAATAAAACTGACAAACCAGCCTGAAAGCAAAACTCAACCAGATCAGAATTCTTCAATTCAACCAGAGTCTATCAATTCTGAAAAGGAATTTGATGTGTACATGAACTCTGATTTTAACTCATTGAAGGAAATGTTTGTCAAAATAGATGAATTTATTAAACCACTCCATGACTAACAATCTGATAAACCCAAAGAAACTATAAGTATTTTAAAAAAAAAATACCTACAGATTCTAAGGTTAAATCAGTACATTCACCTGTTTTGCATAAGGAAAAGGAGAAAAAAAAAGTTACTTTTGTGACTCCCAAATTTGAAAAAGGTGAATCTTCTTCATCAAAGGTTTCAACTGAAAAGAAAGCACATGCTTCTCAAGGTAAGAAGATTTTGCAGAATAAGGATAATTCTAAATTGACTAATTCTCGTTTTTCTGCTATGTTAGATTATATTGTGAAAAGTTCATCGAAGAAAGTTTGGAGAAAGAAGCAATAGGCAAAGAAAAACAAGAGATTTAGACAAGAGTGGAAAGTGAAAGAGAATTCTGTTACAGATAGGATTAGATCTATAGATATTTCTGTCTGTAATAAAACTTCTGTTAAATACTGTTCTAAATACTCTTGTGCTGACTTGCTTTTTTCTTTTTTAATTCTGCAAATTGCCATGTGTTGAATGATAAATCTGTGCCTACTGATAAGTTATTATGGGTTCCGAAGTACAAGGTTTCTATTTTTAAACAGCAAAGGGTTCCAAAGAAAAGCATTTCAAAATCAGTTCCCAAAAGAACTGTACAAATATGGATACCCAAAAAGTCTGTTCAAAAACGTGTTCCAAAGTCAAAAGATCTATCTGTTAATATACCTAACAAAATACAACATGATTTACCAAATTTCAAAGTATCCAACTATAAGTGGGTACCTCATGTTTTTCTTCGTTTTATAGGTAAATCATGTGTGGTACCTTGACTCCGGGTGTTCCAAGCATATGAATGGACTGAGAGAAACCCTAACGAATTTTGTCGACAATCTGCGGGACGGTAAGGTTTGGCAACGATCAATTCTGTCTGATCAAAGTCTATAGGAGCCTGGAGTACGATAAAATAACAATTCAAAAGGTTTTCTACGTTGATGGTCTTGGACATAATCTGTTCAGTATCGACCAATTGTGCGATAAAGGGTTAGAAGTCAATTTCAAGGCTAATAGGTGTAACATTAGATCAGGGGAAGGGATGGAAATCCTAGCTGGTAATAGGGAAACAAATCTGTACACCATAGATTTAGCCAACATTAATCTGATAAAGATGTCTGCGTACTGTCAAAGGCAACATCTAAAGTATCATGGCTGTGGCATCGCCGTCTATCCCATTTGAACTTCAAAGAATTAACCAACCTTGCAAAAGGTGGTTTAGTCAAAGGGCTACCAACTCTGTGTTTTTAGAAGGAGCAGCTGTATGCCGCTTGCGAAAAAGGGAAGATGGTGAGAGCTTCTCACAAGTTAAAAGTTGAACATTCTTCAACATATGCTTTAGAGCTACTCCATATGGACTTGTGCAGACCTATGCGGGTACAGAGTATCAATAAGAAAAGATATATGTTGGTCATAGTTGATGAGTATTCAAGATACACATGGGTATTCTTCCTGAGATCTAAGTGTGATGCTACCGAGATCATCATTGACTTCATTCGCAAAATTCAAGTTAAGTTGTAGCTATCGATTCAGACCATTTGATCTGTTAATGGTAATGAATTCAAGAATAAGTCACTCGAGACATTTCTGAGTTCTGTTGGGATAACTCATCAATATTCGCCATCTCGTACCCCACAACAAAACGGCATTGTTGAAAGAAGAAACCGCACGCTTGTGGAATCTGCTAGGATGATGCTGGCTTACTCTAATCTGTCATTATTCCTCTGGGCTGAAGCTATAGCTATCGCGTGTTTTACCCAAAACAGATGTATCATCAATAAAAGATTCGGAAAGACTCCATACGAACTGATTAATAAACGACTTCCTAATGTTAAATTTTTCTATGTTTTTGGATGCAGGTGTTTTATCCTGAATGAATCTGTCGCTTTCCGAGTCTACAATAAGCGCGCGAAGACTGTCAACGAGAGCGTAAACGTCAAATTCAACGAAGGAATTGTAATGGCTCCTGAATACGCCAGTTCAGGACCCGAACATAAACCGTCGACTTCAGTGGAGTCACCAGAGCTTAATGATGACAAGAATGATCTAAATAAACTTGTTGAAAATTTTTATAAAGATTACTTTGAAAAGACCAAATCTAATGTTCCAATTTTGGTTTTTGACAGGATTACTGTAGATCCGGTCATAGTCTCTGATCATTCGCACCAACCAATTTCTGAAGATACTGGAGAGGTTTCAACAACCAATGTATACATACCTGTTGATAGTGTACAACCAATTCAAGCTCCAGAATCTTTTGAAACTCCCTTAAATTCTAAAAATTTAGAAACCCCCATCTCAGTTGATATCCCATCAACTTCTGAGACAAATCCCCGAATTCCCAACCTGGACTTGAATCCAAATCAAGACCAGCTTCAACCTTTCCCTAATAAATTTAAATGGACAAGGAATCATCCACAAGAAAACATAATTGGCGATCCCTCTGCCTCAATAAAAACCCGTAGAGCTACCATGAACGAATGTTTCTTCTCAAATTTTTTGAGCAAGATCGAGCCAAAGACGGTGAAAGAAGCTCGTCTGGATACAGACTGGATTGTATCTACGGAAGAAGAGCTCAATCAGTTTGAAAGGTTGAAGGTCTGGAGATTGGTGGAAAGACCAAAGGACAAGGAGTGAAGCAATTAGAATGTTTTTAGCTTTTGAAGCACATAAAAACTTTACTGTATATCAAATGGATGTAAAAACTGTGTTTTTAAATGGTGAGTTAACTGATGAAGTATATACATATTAGTCGGAAGGTTTTACTGATCCTTCGAAGCCTGATCATATATATATTTTAGACAAATCACTGTATGGCCTTAAACAAGCACCCCGAGCTTGGTATGATGCCCTTTCAAATTATCTGTTGAAATGTGGCTTCAACAAAGGTGCAGTGGATACTACCCTAATTTATTAAACGTTAGGGTCCAGATATCATAGTTATTTAGATATATGTGGACGAAATAATATTTGGGTCTACAAATACTGAGTTTTGAAAAAAGTTCGCATTTTTAACGTCCCAAAAGTTTGAAATGCTCGTGATGGGAGAAATAAATTTTTTCTTGGGTCTACAAGTAAAACAACTGAGTGATGACATTTTCATCAATCAGTCAAAATACATTCAAGACATGTTAAAGAAATTTAACATGGTCAATAGTACACCCATGAAAACTCCCACGGCTCCGGATTCTAAATCTAAACTCGATGAGGACATTTCAGGAAAACCTGTTGATGTAACTCATTATCGAGGGATAGTTGGGTCATTAATGTACTTAATTTCCAGTAGACCGGATATTATGTTTTCTACATATGTCTGTGCTAGATATCAGACACATCCAAAAGAATCACATTTGGCTGCTGCCAAACGAATATTAAGATATCTGAAGGGAACTCCAAACTTAGGTTTGTGGTATCCCAGGGAATAATCATTTACATTAACTGCTTTCTCTGATGCTGATCATGCAGGAGATAAAATGGACCAGAAAAGCACATTAGGAGCAGTACAATTTCTTGGTGACGAACCCGTTTACTTGTCATCCAAAACGCAACACTGTGTGTCACTATCAACAGCAGAATCTGAATACGTTGCAGTATCATCATGCTGTTCACAAGTGTTGTGGATGAAGAGCCAACTGAGAGACTACAGGTTTACACCTCAAAAGATTTCCATATATTGTGATTCTCAAAGTGCAATAGCAATGCTTCCAATCCGGTGCAACACTAAAAAACTAAGCACATTGATATCCGGTATCAGTTTATAAAAGATCATGTAGAAAATGGTAACGTAGAATTATATTTTGTTCCAACTGTATATCAACTAGCTGATTTGTTTACCAAAGCATTAGATGAAAAACAATTTAATTTTTTGGTATACAAATTGGGTATATTGAATCGTTAGATTTTAACATTCAGTTGTTACACAATATAATTTTAATTTTTACAATTTTCTATTTGGTTTAAATTGTTGTTAATCTCTTGTGATTTTAAAGTTTAATTATTCTGAGATTTAGCATGATCGGATTATCATGTGCAGGGGGAGCTAACAAGAAATTATATCTGATAATTGTTTAGACAAGAAATTTTGATATGATATTTGTATATGTGATAAATTTTTTTTATCTGATAAATTGCTGGGGGAGCAAACATAAATAGTGATATACATCCGATGGGGAGCTTAAATGCAATATTCAAGGGGGAGCAACTATTTAAATCTGCGGGTCGGGTCGGTAGGATGAGGGTCCGCGCGAAATATCGTAGGTGGGCCAACCAGAGATTAGCCCAATTAAAAATCTTTTTGAATTTTTTTGATATTTCTTTGAACAACAAAATAATTAAATAAAATATTTTTGAGATTTTCTTTATAAATTAATTTGAGACAACAAAAAAATAGAAACTGAAACTCAATTAAATCAGCATCTGTTACCCGACCATCACCTTCATCACCAATACCTGAAACTCAATTAGTCAATCTAGGTATTGCCTATCCCTTCTTGATAACAATCACTGTTCGACCCAAATGTTATTAAAGTTAGCCATCCGATGATTGTGGAAATTCTCAAAGGACACCCTCTTGTATATCTATTGAAATACAAGCCTTCCATTCCTCTGGTATATCTAAGCCAATTCTGGCATACCATAAAATTTGTGCCTGCTTAAGGAGATCACCATTTCAAAGTCAAAATTGATCAATTCAAGGCCAAAATAACTTTAGCCAGACTCCGTCATAATTTGTTCCTACCAAGATGGATTGATACAGTGAACTTCCCAGAACTGGCAGAGTTTGAAGATTTTGTTTCTGATGAGGAATTATGTCATGATATGATCTGCCTGGGCTACTCCAAACCCTTGCCAAAAAGTTCAATATATTATCGAAACGGTTTGAATGGAGAGTGATATACCCTGTTTGGGATCATCAACAGGTGTATGACCTCCAAACATACCGGCATAGACAGAGGAAGCATCCACTGCTTAAAGCTCTTTAATGGTATTGCCTTCAACAAACACTATGAGTATGCACAATGCACATGGGAAGACCTGAAGTAAGTTGTATTGTCTAAGACAACCAACAGCGCAAGGAAGTTTACGCCACTTCAAAGGTTTATTCAAATTTTGATCAGAGGAATTCTAGGGGCTAATAAGAAAATACCGAAGAGATCTAATGCTAAAAAATGCCCAGATTACGTGATGATGAGCCTTCATAGTGTTCAAGATGCACCTAATGCCAATGTTATGCCAATTCCAGAATCTTCGCTTAAATATGTTGATCAAGAAGCTGAGAGTGTGAGACTGTATCTTATAGATCATGCTCCTATAGAAACCCAAGAACCGGGTTTTCTTACCCAAGGAGTTTTAGGAGAGCAGGAACATCAGCATGGGGCTGATGTTCAGGGAAGCCAACCTGAGATTGAGGGAGATGTAGAGCAAGTAATGGGAGGTGAGAGAAGTTCGGATTCGGAGCGTACCTTGTCTAATATTGCTGAAGGTGGAAATGAGGGAGCAGCTGATGATGATGATGATGAGAATAATGATGATAATTTAAGAGGTGCTGCTATGATTGAATTTTCTCAACTAGAAATTGATATTTTTGAGACAACAAGGCTGAGTATGAGGGAGATCCCAACCCAAGACAGCCGGGATGAAACTACATCTGCTGTTAGCTCTCATGAGAGAGTTAGCATTGAAATGGTCAGTACCCCACTGACAATTGCACACCCCACAAGCTACTCACCTTATTCTCAACAAGAAGGTGTTTCAATTTCACATCGGGAATTTTCACATGATCTATCCTCGTATCCTTTGGATACTATGGTTATTGAACAAAGTACACAGCCCGCCCGAGTGTTCAATTTCTAATGCACTAGTCATAGCTCATATAAAATTTAGGACACTTGAGTCGACTCCATCCGTTGGAGTAAGTGCTGAAGGACTTCGTGTCCCTGGCGGAACAACTATGGTTTCGGAAACATTCGGAGCTCCGTCACTTGAAGTAGTTGGAAGTCCGTTCAGAGCTACCACTTTGCCAACTCTGAGCACCGTCCACACAGAAGTTCTTTTTACAAGTTCTAGTGTTGTGTCAACTGGAACTCTAGGTGACCCAATGGTTAGAATGTCACCCTTTGTTACTGAAGATAAACTTATAAATGAATCCATTGGTGGAGTTACAGCACAAATGACGAATCAGATCACTGAAATGATGAGCCAAATGTCTAATATTCAGAAATTCTTAAAGGAAAAGTCTGTTGCTGAAGGGGGTAAAGACAAAGATCCACAACAATCCATTGATGAGCTCAGAGATTTTTGTTATGATCAGTTTGATGAGATGAGGGAAAGGATGATTGGCTTAGAATCTACTGTTATTAGTTCTTTAGGATCATTTTCAGAAAGAGTATTAGCTGTTGAGCAAACATGAAAAGCTCAAGCTTCAGCTCATAAGCGTAAGCATGATGAGCATGATGAAGACTCCGATGATGCTCCTCATGAGGGGGAGAAGAGGAGGAAGCTTGGAGAACCAGATACTGGACTTCAGCTGATTGCCTATACTGAAAAAGAGAAAGAAGTAGAAGGAGAAGATGTTGGAGATGTTGGGAGCTCAAAGGACAAACCTCTTGATGCTCAGAGTGAGCTGGGATTGATTCTATATGAAGATGTTCCAGTTCCTCTAAGTATTCAATCTGGTATCTACAACTTTGTAGAATATGATGATTCTGGTCATGATAAGGAAAGTCAAGTCTTACTGATTGAGGGGAATGAAAAGGAAATTGAGGTTTCTGATGATGATGATATGTTTGACTTGAATGATATATCTTTAAGAGCTGAAAGGATAGAGTAGGAGGAAGAGCTGGTAGAGGAGATTCTGAAAGATGACGTACCGACACCATTGGTTGAAAAGCCCGAGGTGACGGTTACTATCAAAGAAGAATTTGATCCCTTTCCGATTGCGAATGTGATGCCTCATGTGATGAAAGAGCTGAATGAAGTGGAGATTATAGAAAAGTTTTTCAACAATTACATTTTGGCTGATGAATCTCACAAACAACATCCGTTACGATTTGCAATTCAGGAGGTTGTTCAGAAAGAAACAAATGACATGCTGACTCTACTTAATGAGGATGAAGTGAGTAAGAAAAAGATCAAAGTGTTGCATTTATCAGCAAAACAAACGGCTGCTTACATAAGAAGAAGAAATAAGATTCCATTCCTTGAAGATCATCTTGAGAAGAAGAGTTTTTGTAAGAAGCAAGCTTCGTCTATATTCTTGAAACTATTTAGAGTCTTAGAGCAGAATATGCCAAACTTAGTGAACTATGCCAGTATTCTGCAAAACAAAGCTCAAAGAATTAAAAAAGTTAGAAGTGAATTCAGGATAGTTGACTTGGTAAATATTGAAAATGATCGGTTCGTGAAAGTCTTCTATATTACATTTACTGTTACTAGGTGATGGGAACATCTATGTTTTCACTGAAGCTGATATGTTTAACATGAATCTAGTGGACATAGAAGATCTATTTGATGAACTTTGCAGAAACAAAAGAGATGAAAACTGTAGATTTGCACTGAAGACATTATTTCACTTTATGCACACCAAACTGGTTCTCATATCTGTGCAAGATTTTCAGATCGGTGTTGAGCAAGTGATGAGGAAAATAAACATAACTACTCCAGATCGTTTCATCAAGTACATGGAAAATTTGAAAGAATATCAAGTGGTTATGGCTAAGCACCCGGTGGTGATTTATAAGGATAAAGATCGAAAGTTGAGAGCCATGCGGAGTGTAGAGCTGAGCAATTTTTGTGATGGAATGTTGCAGAAAGTATTGTCTGGTTTAAAATGGAAGACTGGCTGCTGATAAGAACCAAAAGAGTATTTCAAGATTTGAGATGAAGCTCGGACTGAAAGACTGAAAACTGATTATCTTTCATCAAAGGGGGATATTGTTGGAATTTAGTTTAAATTAATAAAAATAATAAGCCTAGGGGTCTTTTTGTAATTAGTTAATACATTTTAACTTTTTGTATAAATAGGAAAAGTTGTACAGTGATTGTACATTTCATAAATTCACTTTTACACGAAAAATACTGTACGGCTAGGTCAACTTCTTGGGAATTGTGCTCTCATTCTTTCGTATTGTAATTTCCAGATCTTGATCAATATAATCGTTTGGTTAGTGTTCCTTCTTGTTCTTAATTGTTTAATACTTGTTTGTGATTGATTAAATCAGAATATCATCTTGTAACTAGTTTAAGAGTGTCTTAGACTAGCATAACTTGATATTCATTTCCGTCATATCAGTTTGAATCTTTCCGCAATCCAAACTTATTTTTAAACTTAACACTTGTTAATATAAACATACAAAGATTGAAAAAAAAATCTGTGTGATTTTGATAAGACTGTATTCACCTTCCCTCCACAATCTTTCAAAAGATACTTGGGATAACTTTTGGGACCTACAACTGGTATCAGAGCAGCTTAGAGTGTGTCTTAACTCTAGATCTTTAATTTTACTTCCCATAATCCCACAATGGATAACACTGCTTCAAACTCTTCCTCATCCTACTATACAATGGTTCCATGGTCAAACCTCCAAAGTTCAATCATCAAAACTTTACTGGTTGGAATTGTAGGATGATGTTGTATCTAGAGAACCTAAATGTTCAACTTCCATAATTTGTAATGGAAGGTCCCTATGTGCCAGCCTCTGTTACAACCATTACTCATACCACTGAAGATACTGTTCTAGAAGTACGAATGGTTGAAAAAGAAAGAGCTCAATAGTCTGAAGAAGACAAGAGATTAGTTTCTCTTGAAGCAAAAGCAAGGAACAACCTAGTGATATCTCTACCTAATGATGTGTTCAAACAGGTGGAGAAGCTTAAGACAACTAAAGAGATGTGGAACACTTTGTGTACTATCTATGATGGTCCTACTATTACTCTGGATAACAGGATTAACAATCTTGTTAGACAATATGAACCGTTCTATACAAAGACAAATGAGAGTCTTACTGATGATGGAATGTGCACTTGGGGAGCAGCTTCACTAGAGGGATGTTCCATTCCCTAAGGTTCATCAGCTTGGGTTGATGGTCCTTCAACAACTGTTGGGTGTGGAACAGATGCATCACCAGGAGCAGAAGTGAAAGGCTAATCTGCTGATTGATTTATATCAGCAGTTTTGGCACATTGTGCAGACTCAATATGTGGAGAAGAAATATGATGGGGTGACTGTGTGGACTCAGTGTGGAGTGGAGAGGGCTCCTGTCTTTCAATGTCTTCAGCATGTTGAGAGGCTTGGACAGTTGATGTGGTGGTATCCTTTTGTACAACTGGTTCCTGTAGGGACAAACCAGAGGGCTCAAGCTGACTCTGTGTGGACTCTTTATGGAGTGAAGCCTGCTCCATGGTGGCTGCACTTTCTCCCAAAACAGGAGAAGCAAAAGCAGCAGCGGTTGCTTCTTTTACAACTGACTCCTGTTGGGAGGGGTCAGAGGGGCTAGTTTGGGAGGATGGTTTCTTTTTGGATAATGATTTTCTTCTTAGCCTGGAGTATTGGGACATGGTGGGTGATTGAGGAGAAGTAGTAGGGAGTTGTGTTTGGACTGGAGGTGAGACTAGGTCAGAAACAGGAGGTTCAGCCTGTTCCATGGTCTCAGGTGCCAAATAGGCACCAGCCACAAAGGCTTCAGGTTCAACAGATGAACCAGGGTGACCAGCCTGCTCCCCCTCAGCCACTGAGGCTGATGAGGCAGACTTAGCTGTTTAGCCTTCTTGTGAACAGGCTCAACTTCACTTGATTGCAAGGCCCTTTTTATCAGTTTAGGCCTTGATTTGGATTTTCCCTTGGGAGCATTGACTGGATCCGCCTTCTGAGTAGAAGGTCCTTCCACTAAACCAAGCAACCTCCTTATTGGTGTTGACATAGGAGGTTCATTTTCAGGAACTGGGGCATTAAACACCCAATTTCCAATAATAGGAAATGTAGCAGTAGACAGGTAAGCTTGTGTATCGTAGAGTTGCTCACCACATACATGTTTGAAAATGAGACTGAGGAACCTTGGATATCTGACAGCAGCTGGACATTGTTGTTGCTCCACCAGAATCCTCAGGTTCAGGAAAATCCACCTTGCCATGCTCAGGGTTGTCCCATCCACAAACTGTAGGACAATAGGAATCTCATCCCTGCTGAGTTGATCAATTGCAGCGTAGGCTCATCACCACTGAGGCGAAGAAAGAGCTGTAGGTTAGAGATAGATCCCTCCTGAACAAAGTAGCGCCCACTTTTGGTTCTGCTACACCACAGAAGCGTAGCAGATTGCCCATATACTCGTCCTCAGGCTGAGGCTTGTCATATGTATCAACAGCTGGAAGATGAAGTACTTCCCTGAGAAGATCAGTAGTGATCTCAATAGTTTAAGTGCCATTGAGAATGGTTTCCGTGATAGTTTTGGTGGATGAATCATATGAACAGGTGTACCAAAACTCATAGACCATCTCCTGGTACATGACACCAGGAGAGGCTGTCATTGCATAGTGCAGGGGATGGGGCTTTCCAAAACACCACCATAGGTTCATAACCTTTTCCCACATAGTTTTTGGGAATGGTCAGGTTAGCAATGTAGTTGGTGGGTTTGATTGTGAGCATTGTGTTGACAGAGCGATTTTTCTCAACATCATCTCCAATGAACACAGGAAGAAGGGGGTTATTTTGTTGAGCCATTTGAGAGTGGTAGAAATGAAATGCATGATGGTTGGACACTTAGTCTGTTTAGGGTTTATTAGAGAGTTGTGGAAGCAGTAGGAAGAAGAAGAAGATGAAACAGGGGTTTGGGTATTTATCGGATTTGAATGGGAGTGAGTAGGAGAGAGAGAGAGAGGTTTAGGCAGTTGATTTGAAATGTTTCTAATGGAAAACGGAACAGTTTACCTTGTCAAAACGGTTGTCAGACCAACTTGACCTTTTTAACTACTAACACATGTAACAACCATTATCCGTAGGTAATTAAGTTAATTAAATACTTAAAGTAAGTAACTTAAATGTGAAAAAAGGTAATTAAAACTGATGCTCTAAGCTATTGTTCAAACCTGTGATGAACAGGTTTCATCATAAACTGATCACTCTTCAAGCTGTTCATGCAACCTGTGCAGCTATATAAGAAGAAGTTTCATTGTGAAACCTGTTCAGTGGTTGAACAGGTTACAAGGAATTGCCTTATATGACAGATTAAGAGAGTGAGCAGATTTGAAGTTTGTACAACAGAACAGGTTTGAGAGTAAAACTTATTTTTGTCAAGCCTGTTATACGTCCTAGCTGTCAAAATTTTCAAAAACTGGCTAAGTACTGTCCAAGTTGTTCTGTAAAATTTTGATAGATTTAAACCAGTGATCTTTCAAGCATCAATGACACTTAGTCACTTTTATTTAGCATACCCAGCTTGCTTACAAGGTAGTTAAACCTTTTTTCATCAAGAGGCTTGGTGTAAATGTCTGCTGTTCTTCAGTGGAAATTAAACCTACCTCTACATTACCTTTTTGGATGTGATCCCTTATGAAGTGATGTCTGACCTCAATATGCTTTGTTCTAGAGTGGAAGACTGGATTGTTGGAGATAGCTAGCTATGGCACTTGTATTATCACACAGAATAGGAGTTTTCCTATACACAAGACCGTAATCCTCAAGCTGATGTTGCATCCATAGAATCTGCCCACAGTAGCTTCCAGCATCAATGTACGCAGCTTCAGCAGTGGAAGTAGAAACAGAATTCTGCTTCTTGCTGCACCAACTGATCAACTTACCACCAAGGAGTTGACATCCACCTGTTGTACCCTTTAGGTATCTGAAGATTCTTTTGACAGCAGCTAGATGTGATTCTTTTGGATCAGCTTGAAACCTAGCACTTAAACAGGTAGCAAATATAATATCTGGTCTACTAGCAGTTAGATATAGCAAGCTCCCAATCATGCCTCTGTAAGATGATACTGAAACAGATTTGCCACTGGCATCTGCATCCAACCTTACATTGGTTGCCATTGGGGTTTTGATGGGAGAACATTGATCATATTTAAAGTTTTTAAAAACATCCAATGTATACTTTCTTTGATTAATAAAAATTCCATTTGAAGTTTGTTTAACTTGTAATCCTAGAAAGAAATTAAGTTCACCCATCATGCTCATTTCATATTTGGATTTCATGAGCAGTGAAATGTTCTTGCATAACTGTTCATTAGTAGAACCAAATATTATGTCATCCACATAAATCTGAACAAGCATAATATCTGTTTTCAGCTTCTTTATGAAAAGTGTGGTATCCACTTTACCTCTGGAATAACCATTGCTCATAAGGAAATCAGTAAGAGTGTCATAGAAGGCTCTAGGGGCTTGTTTTAGACCATAGAGAGCTTTGTCCAACTTATAGACAAAACCTGGATGTTGTTCATTTTCAAAACATGGAGGCTGCTTGACATATACCTCTTCTTGTAGCTTACCATTCAAAAATTCACTCTTGACATCCATTTGAAATACCTTCATGCTCTTGTGAGCAATCATAGGCTAGAAACAAACGAATTGCTTCTAACCTGGCCACTGGAGCAGGGTGTACTAACATAATCATCATCATTCCCATTGTGGTTAACTGGTTCCACTCTAGGTGAAGTGGAAGATTTTGAGTCCTTTTCTTCATCAATTGAATACATAAGATCATCAAAGTTGAACTCTCCTGAAACTGATTCAGGAACATATTTGGTAGAAGCATTCTTAGACTCCTCAAAAGTGACATTGAATAATTCATCTATCACCTTTCTTTTGTAGTTGAATACTCTATAGGCTTTAGAACAGCTGAGTATCCAACAAACACACCTTCATTAGCCTTGGGTTCAAATATGGCCAGCTGATCCCTATGATTCAATATGAAACAAGGACATCCAAACACATGGAAATAGCTTATATTCGGCCTTCTCCCTTTGATTAACTCATAAGGAGTCTTATTGAACCTTTTTATCACTAAGGATCTGTTTTGGGTAAAGCAGGAAGTATTAACAGCTTCAGCCCAAAATGATGAAGGCAAACCGGATGCACACAGCATGGTTCTAGCAGCTTCAATGAGGGTTTTGTTCCTCCTTTCAGCAACTCCATTTTGTTGTGGAGTTCTTACAACTGAAAAGTTTTGAGAGATCCCTCTTTCTTCACAGAAGTCCTCAAGAGTACTATTTTTGAATTCAGTACCATGATCACTTCTAAGCTGCTTGACTTGGGCAGAGTTCAGAACTTCCATCTTCTTGATAAATCCAATAATCTCTCTGGCAGCCTCTCCTTTGGTCTTTAGGAAGATCACCCATGTAAACCTGGAGAACTCATCAACCATTACTAGAGTGTATCTTCTACCTCCTAGACTTGGGACACTGACAGGTCCAAACAAGTCCATATGGATTAAGAAGAGAGGAGTATTAATAGAAAAATTATGCTTGGATTTAAAAGATTTTTTTTCTCTGCTTGCCTTTTTCACAAGCTATGTTGAGTTTATCCTTAACAAAAGTTATAGAGGGCAAGCCTGTTACCAACTCTTTCTTACAAAGTTTGTTGATATTCTTGAAGTTTAGGTGTGATAGGCTTTTGTGCCATAACCAGTTTAGGTATGCATTTCTCCTTGAGATAAAGCAGGTTTCAGTTGTAGGATCAGCAGATTTCATGTCCACAATGTATACACCTTTCTTCCTTTGTGCACACAGAATAACTTTGCCTTGGGGATCCAGTATGTACCCCAGGTGCTCATCAAAGTTAACCTTGTAGCCAGCATCACACAGTTGGCTAATGCAAACAAGATTATGTTTTAGCCCAGACACATAGGCTACTCTTTTGAGTATTGCAGCACCAGCTTGAAGGTTTCCATATCCTTCTGTGGATCCATGAACATTGTCACCAAAGGTGACCTTTGGCCCTTTTTCCGGCCTGAGATCACTCAGCAAATCTTTGCAACCTGTCATGTGACCTGAGCAGCCGCTGTCCAAGTACCAAACCTGGCTTGGTTGTTTAACCTGCAGAGTGTCATGGGAAAATATTAGTTTTTAGGGGAACTCATCATAAGGATGAGTTCTCCTTCTTCATCAACATTTGTTGATGGACCACTAAGATCTACACTAATATTTCCAATTTGGATTGTATCAGCTTGGATACTCTCCTCAATGACCATGTTACTTCCAACACTGCTGGTTTTTGCAATGTTGGAACTAGCAGTGCCAACAAGCATTATGTCCTCAGTTTCAGGACAGTCTTTGGCCATATGAGTCTTCTTCCCACATTTATAGCATTTTCTCTTTCTAAACTTTTGGGAAAAGTACCCCTTGAAACAAATTCTGGGATATTGTTGTTGGACTTCTCAACAGGTTTAGAAAACTTATCACTATTCTTAGAGGAACCAACAGTTTGAGTGGAAGGTACAACAGCAACAGCTTTGCCTGTGTCCTCTTTCCTCTTTTTGGGAGGGCAGAGATCAAATACAGGAAGTTTAATTGGCTTTTGTCCTTCCACAGGTTTGTAAAACTTATTCCCAACTTTCTCAGGTTGAGCAATCACTTTGCCCTTGTAGCATCCTAAGAATTGAAATGTTATAAATGACATTTATTAGTTTGAAATTTGAATTTAATAGATTATGTGTTTTGAAATTTAAAAAGTTGGTTGTTATTTTATGAAATTAAGAAATTTGAGAATATTGAAGCATTATTATAAAGTATGACGATTTTAAATGTTAGTTACGATAAAATTAAGACGCAAATCAGTACTTAAAGAAATCAAATAAGTGGAGGGGCTATTTGTGCCAAAAGCCCAAACTTATGGAATGAAAGTCTAAGAGTCTTCATTTGATAATTTATTTTCAAACTCTCTCTCTCTCTCCCTCTAGAAAGAACCCACGGTTCTCTAATTTGCAACAAACCAATAACATTGAAATCTTGAAATTAAAGGCTGGAAAGTGGAATCAAGATTGCTAGGAAGGAACTATTAACACTGCAACAAATGATTCGAGGTAAGAACTCTTTAAATTTACGGATTTAGGAGATTTCTATTCGGTTTTATGAGAACCGAATCTTAGATTTCAAGTTATAGATGTTGTTGCATGTATGCTTTTGTTGTAGATTTGTTCAAATCGAGTATTTGGGATGTTATATAATAAATTTCACCTTGTGATTCAAGCTCAAAGTATGAATTTGAGGATTAAGTGTGTGTAATTAGTGTGTGTCAATGGGTTGATAACAATGGACAAAAAGGAGTTGATTTGGTGCTTATATTGTCAGATTTATGTTAAAAAGTGTTAAAAGAGTACAAATATGTTTATATCAATAGTTTACAGTCATAAAATGGACACAAATTGACCAAAAGTGAAATCTGGAAAAAATAAAAATTGCACAAGTATTCTGATGTTACTGCGCTATATGACCCGGAACTGATCCCTCCGAGGTTCTGGTAAGCAATAAGTCATCACCGATGTTATGTTTGTCTCAGATGGTTGGTTTTCTTATGCCGAGCTTTGGCTCGAAGGAGCTGCGACTCTTGTTCCGTACTTGGTGTACGAAGAGAGTATACGGCGTGTGTCGTCGGTGTTACTCTTGGGAGGCTTCATAAAGATTTATAGAATGCGTAAATCTATGTATTCACTAAGCTTTGCTTACCCCTCAGTTGTTGACATTTTTACAGGAAAAGGAAAATCCGCTGCGGGACCTTCTAGCTAGATCATCTATTGAAGTCTTTGAAGATATCTACAACTCATCTTGATAACTGAAACATGGGATTATTGTAGTAATACATTTGGGATGATGTAATGACTTTTGAGTATGTAGACTTAGACTTAAAACCTTGTAACACCGTAGGGTGTTTTAAAACATTTGTATTTATATTTATGTACTTTATTGATTCCGCACTGTATTTAGTATTCAGATCATTATGTAATGGTTATTGTATGATGTTTTATCCTGGGTGTTATGATTGTGGTTATTTTGGCAAGGGTGTCACAACCAATGGTATCAGAGCAGTAGCTTGAGATTCAAGTGTCTGTGAGGTCTTGGTCTCAAACATTAAGTGATGATATGTAGTGAATTTTATGTAATGATCTGAACTAAGGTAGGTCATTGTTAGGCACAAAAAGGCCTCAGTCAAACCTGTTCTACATCTGAGGGGGAGATTACTAATCAAACCTGTTGATGCATTTGAAGGTTGAAGTTAAGGCCTGTTATATGCCTTATTGAAACCTGAAAATGATTTGCAATATCAGTCCAAAGCTGTTCTATGTGTTGCATGTGTTGCAACTAAGACAGTTTGTCCAAGGTGCTCTGTCTGCTGAACAGGCTGGACATAAACTGTCTATGCTGCTCTACACTGGTGAGCAGCTTGGGCATTTTACAAGTGTTCTGTTCTTTGTGAACAGAACCTGTTCTTTGTGAACAGGCTAAACACTTTATGGAATATGTTTCCAAGTCCTCATGTATTGTCTTTGGCTACAAGATCAGTTTACAAAGTCGAAGACAAAGTGGAAAACAGAACTGCTCAGCCTGCCCACGCTGTTCTGTAACATGAAGACAAAAGGTTAATTGAAAAAGGGTGACAGACCTTTTTCTTATATCAAAATAGGCCTTTACAAGGAAGAAAGATGCAAAGTTGACATTCCTTAAATGGTTAAAGGCAATGCAACAGTAGACAAAGTGAAAAGACAAAAATTCTGCACATGTGAAGACAAGTCTGCTTTTCAGAAAAGTGCAGAAAAGTTATGTGGTCTTTTCAAACAAGACTTCTCCTTTTTCATTCCGTCCAATGAAGAAGTTTCTCTTAGATCCTCTGAGTGAGTATAAAAGGAAGCTTCTAAGGTCAGAAAGAACAAGCCAAAAAGCTAAGTGCTGAAGCCAAGAGTGAACGTGCAAGTATATTCTTCATGCATGCAAGCCTGCTTGTGTAATACAGTTTCTTTGTGTCTAAGCTGTTCTACATAAGCTGTTCCTCTAAGTCTTGTAAACAGAGTGAGTGCTTATTAGTGAGAGTATTCATTGTAATCTAGTTTGAGTCTGTCTTAGACTAGTGAACATACTGTTGTATCTGTCATCTCAGCTTGAACTTTTCCGCATTCAAGCTTGTTTGTAATTAACAGTTTGTTAACAATACATACAAACATTGAGAAAATAGTGTGTAGTTTTAAAATAGCTGTATTCACCCCCCCCCCCTCTACAGCTTAAAGCTATATACTTTGGGAACCTCTCGGGACCTACAGTTATGATCTAGTAATAATAGGAAATTTACTTTCATATGGGACAATGGATGGTGTCTTTAAATAAATGACATGTTACTAAACTAGTTGTATGTTTTATATTTCAGAACATGTTTGGAGGAGGAATGACGCCCAAAGAAACAACAGAAATGATGCTAGCCATGATGGCTGAGCAAAATAAGATGATTCAAGAACAGTTTCGGCCTCGAGATGAGGCCGAAGCCAAGAGAAGGGAAGAAAAGAGAAAGAATAAGGAGAAATAAGGTAACAATGATGAACAAGATGACAACATTGGGTCATCTAACAAGCCCAAAGGTTGTCGGTTTAAGGACTTTAAGGGAAATGGAGCAGTCGAGTTTAATGGATTGGGGGACGCTGTTGCTGCACTTGAATGGATACAGCGACTGAGCGGACATTCCGAATAAGCGATTGTGCTGAGAAGGATATGGTCCGGTTTGCTACTGCTATGTTCACTAAAGATGCAGTCATGTGGTGGAACTCTATGGTGAATGCTTTAACACTGGAGAAGGCTTTTGAGTAAGTAGACTTAGACTTAAAACCTTGTAGCACCGTATGGTGTTTTAAAACATTTGTGTTTTTATTTAGGGTTAATATTCAAAAAACCCCACGGATTTTCATGCAATTATCGATTAAGTCACTAAACTTTTTTTCCGAGTATTTAAGTCCCTAAACAAAGTTCGTCTTATTCAAAACTATATATTTTTAACGTGCTACTAGCTTAACAGGTAATACAATTAGTTCCTTGAATAGTTTATTATTAAAAAAAGTCAACTTTCTTTTCCAATTTTCACGATTAAGTCACTGGAATTTCTTTTTTCTTCTTTGGTCACTGTACCGTTTACCGGTTAACGACCTGCTAAACAGGTCAAATATATAGTTTTGAATAAGACAAAAATTTTATAGGGACTTAATCACTCGCAAAAAAAAGTACAGTGACTTAATCTATAAAATCAAGAAAGTTTGTATGGTTTTTTCCAGTATTAACCCTTTTATTTATGTACTTTATTGCTTCCGCACTGTATTAAGTATTCAGATGATTATGTAATAGTTATTGTTTGGTATTTTATCCTGGGTGTTATGATCGTGGTTATTGTGGCAAGGGTGTCACAACACTTGCCTTTACTGAGATGTGATGAATGTTTCCTATCACCATAATCGTTACTTCTGGTTTTAAAGGATTTTTCTTCTGCATAACCAGCTTTCCACTATGATTTGAAATCTTATTTGAAATCACAGCAGATTTGCTTCCAACATGAGACTTACCCCTGTTGAAAGTAGGTTGCGTTCCTTTTGAAAACTTTTTCTCAAAATGTTCAACATCAAAAGGGTTAACAAGTTTCTTCCCATTAGCTTTAGATCCAGAACCTATCTTGTTGACGGGTTTAGTGCCCAAAGCTGCAGTTTGAACTTGTTTTCCCATCTTTTGTTTATGTGAACCAGCTATGCACTTAACAGTAGGGGTCTTCAAAAAAATCCGAATCCGAGCACCGAAATAAAAATCTGAAAATCCGATCGGAAACTATCCAAAATTTCGGATATCCGAAATTTCTGATTCGGATTCGGATAGTAAAATTCCAGATTTTCGGATATTCGGATAATCCGATATCCGAAAATCCAAAAAAATAATTTTTTAATTTTTTTATATATATTTAGTATTGATTATTTACATAATATTGAGTATTTATTATTATTCTAATGTATATTTTTTAGTTTTATCTTAGTATTATAGATTTATTAACTAATATTTTTATAAATTTTAGTTTTTTTATATTTTTTTAGTCGTTTTGAGTAAAATAAATACGAATACATTTAGTTTGTGATATATTTATTTTTAACATCTATTTGGATATATGAATTTGTATTTTAGATATTTAAATATTTGATTTAAATTTTAAAAAAATAAAAAATATGAATTTCAGATATTCGGATAATCCGATATTTCAGATTTGGATAGAAAAATTCACCGAAATTTGGATATCCGGTTTTGAACACCCCTACTTAGCAGACTGATTTGATGGAGAACACATTCCATCATTAGTCTTTAAAGCTTTTTCACACAAACTGTCAGTGTTTTGAGGCCTGAAAACCTGTTTGTTAATACCAGCTTTCCATTTACTCTTTAGATTAAAGTACTTGGAAGCTCACCAAGAGTGGAAAAGTCTTTTTCCAGATTATTAATCTCAACAATTGAAGCTGCTGTATCAAGATCTCCTCCAAGATAGGCTTGGATTTGAGAAGGTATCTGCTGACTGATACAGTGGTTGACTTTCTGTGCTAACTGGCACCAAGAGTCAACAATCTTTTGAAGCTTAGCATGCTTTGAGTCTGTCTCTCTCTTTTCTTCCAATAAAATCGTGTTGATGTGTTTTACTTCATCCAGCTCAGTTTTCAACATATGAAAAATGTCCAGTTCATTAGTTTTTGTTTCAAGATCAGTTTTTAACTTAGAGATTTCAGCCTTCAAAGCATCATGCTTCCCAACAGTAGCTATTAAATCAAAAAATAAATAATCTAACATTTTGAATTTTTTCGGAACTGTAATCCTTAAAGTTGTACCTTATACATCATAGTTGGATTCTAGTTCACCAAAGTGCTGAGAGCTTCAGCTTCAGCCTGGTCCTGTTTGAAGTTGCTTGTTGAGGGGACATCAGTGTTGGCCATCTAACACTTGTTGTCCTCTTCATCAGATGATGAATCAGACTCCTCTCAGTCACAAGTTTCAGCTATAAGTCCCTTCTGCTTGTTGGAAGCCACTGAGTCTTCCAATTTCTTCAGCTTAGCCATGGCTATTAGGTACTTAACCCTGTAGTCATTGTCTTTTTTTATCTTGTATGGTTTGGAGGAAGAGCCAACACCTTTAGACACACAGTCAGCAGCTATATGGCCTGTTTTTCCACATTTAAAGCACTCAGCCTTAGTTTTGTCAAATGTCTTCTTCTTGATGGCATGTTAGTACATCCTGTGTGACGATAGCAGTCTAAGTATAGATAGCATTTTGTGTAAGTCAATTTACTTGCTATTGAATATAAACAACTCTTTGATATATGTTTGTTTATATATGTTTGATATTGATTGTCTATATGTTTGAACTTAGGGTTATGTGTTACAATAAGTTCAAACATAAAGTTCAAAGATAAGTTTGAAGGCTGTAATTCGAATTTGTTAAGTGGACAAGTTCGAAAAGGCCTTGGGCCAAGTTTCGAACTTGTCCTAGACAAAGTCGAATTGGGTGATATAATTAAGGGTTAATTCAATTAATTATTAGACTTTCGCATATTTTGTTAGAATGTTTAGCAAAAGGCGATCTCGAACATGCTAGCAATCAGAGAGTTTCGTTTGGAGAGAATCATTGTGTCGGGATGATCCGTTGTTCGTCTATCACATTGCTAGTCTCCGTGTTTCGGTGTGCGTGGTCTATCCGTCAAACCGCTAACGAGGATTCCGCACTCGTTGGAAGGTGTCACGTCAATATAAGATCCGTAGAGAGCAGACCTTACAAGTGGTATTAAAGCCATTAGGGTGTTCGTGGTGTTCTTCGTGTTCACAAGTAACATCTGTGGTTTCTTGACGTTGTTGGACGGTCAAATCACGTTTTTGGACAGATTTCGAGTTTTTCAAGTACGATATCGGGAAAAAGTTCATATAAGTTCAACATTTTTGGTCGAAATCAGAGTTTTAGTCCTAAAAACCTTGGCTTAATCTGAAAAGTTGAAACAATTCGAACTTTTAGCCGTTTTTCGAACGTGCGGCGCTCAAACATCAAGGGGGTATTAGGGTTTATTCGACATTCGACTTTATCAGAAAATACGCTCCTGTCGAAGTTATTTTAGGGTTTGATTCGAGTTTGATTGATTCGAATTTTCCAAATTTCGAATCTCCATATATTCGAATTTATACATTCGAATTTAACAAGGATGTCGAATTTGTCCTTATTTCGATTTTAATTGAGTTCAAACTTAATTTTGAATTTGATTTTAAACAAACTTCAAATTAACCAAATTCGAACCTACACAAGCTGATGAAATTAGAAGACTATTATTGGTGGAAAGATAGGTTCGCCGACTTCGCTAGATTCAATTATATGAGAATGTGGATTTGTATCGACGAGGGATACGTTCCACCTACAACAGAGGTTGAAGGCCGTCAGAGAGTCTTGTCATATCAAAAGATGAAGGATGATGATAAGAAGTTATATCAGGCCGAGAACCGAGCATTCTCGATTATTAGAATCGCTTTACCTCAGGAGATCCTGCACACATTTCGCAATCAACGAACAGCAAAAGAGTTGTGGATGCACTGGAGAAAAGGTGTGAGGGATATCCTAGGGTTAGAAAAGGAAGAATGGAAATGCTCAAGCAGCAGTTGGCTATTTTCAAAGCTTTGAAAAACGAAAAGCTGGATGAGACCATTACCAGATTCTATCACTTATTGACTGAGTTAGACAACCACGATGTCGAGTATCGTGAGTTAGAGAAGATTGAGAAAATTCTAGATGCTTTACCAGCCAAATGGGAGATGTATGTGGCGTTGATAAAGCATGATGAGGAGAAGTTTGAGACTCTAACTCTTGAAAAAGTCATAGGAACGCTGAGGGCCTATAACTTTGAATTGCTAAAGAAGGAAAAAGAATATGACCAAGTACAAGATCCGGATATGTATTTTGGGAAGTCCAAACCTACAGTGGCAATATGACCTGTACATGCTGGACATGAATAAACCTGTCACATCCTTGCTTTAACCACGCTTGCTTATCCCAGGAATAATAATACTTGCATAAAGCTAAATAAAATATTACAATAAGTCATGCACTACACGCGCTACAAGGTTACAGTACTAAACTACTGAAACATCACAACATACATAAAAGCAGCTACCCAGAACCCAAGGCATCATAAAGCTATACCACAAGCTGAAAGTGAGCTAAGTCCTCTGAGTTGAACAGAAAATAGACGTAAGCAGAAGGTCCAGCTTGCTCTTTACCTTTTCCTGTAAAAATTATGAGTAGCAATTGTAAGCTAATTGCTTAGTGAGTAATCAAATATTCATGAATGCATGTAAAATATGTGGCGAAAGTGCCAATAAAGGCTTGTTATGCATGCTTGCTTGCTTAAAACCCAGAAACAATGCTTGCACAATTGAGACATTTCACGCAGAAAGGAGACGCCACCACTAGGGGTTACCGCTTCCGATGATCAGTCGGTGATACGGGGCTAGCTACCCGCATAATGCTTGGGATAGTGGTGAGCATCAGAATTGCTTGCTAGCTAAGTATAATGCGTATGAATGCACAAAGAAACGCTCAAACAAAGCTTGCTGTATAGTATGCAGAATAATAAGCCGATAGCAAATAAATATGCACATTTAATAGATCAGATGTAAGATCCGGCTAAGCTGGGCACCGCCTGTACCACAGTGTTCGCCTTCACTCACAAAAGTCTATTGAATTCCAAAGAAGTCATATAGAAGCAAATTATGTCTCAATTTCATATAAAACATGTAAACAAGAATAACTGTTACTGACAGTACTGTCTTATGCTTTGAAATACTCTGAAATGCTTGCTCGGGCTTATCTAGACTTTAATATTTTCTGGCACTGACTTTGACTCGTAACTGGGCTAAACTGCTTAATTTAATATCTGTAATTTAACATTACAGATTATATGCTAAATTAATAATGCTAGCTTAAAATTCTAATATTTACAAACCATAACTTCTAGTTAAATATCTTGCTAGTTATTTTGTTAATTTATGCGTTGTCCGTGAATTTTATCAATTTAATTCGAATTTAGGGGGGAGGGGTTCGAATTTAGTACCCTTCGAATTTAAGCATGGGTTTCGAACATATCATCAAGTTCGAACATAGAGTTTCGAATATGTGGCCTTCGAATTTAATGAGTTTCGAATATGTGGCTTTCGAATTTAACCCATTTCGACTTTGTTGTTGGCATTTCCAATTTCTTCATGTTTTGCAGCTTTTAAACATTCATTTCTAAGTCTAAAGTCACTAATATGTTAAGTATTAGTCCTAGGTTCGATTATATTACACATACTCTAACAGTATCGAGTTGTAGACTCAAACAAAATAGCTTAAAATCAACCAAAAGTGGAAGTATAAAACTTTCTTCAAAACCAAAAATGCAGAAAACAAGAATGACGATTTTTACCTCAAAGTCGAATCAAATCTCACATGCAATAGCAATTCCGTGTAGTACTCTTCGAGATCTTTCCGATGACGTATAGAACTCGAGATTTGGCCGGTCGGTTTGGGAAAAAAGTTAGAGAGAAGTTCGGGTTAGAGAGAGAGTCACTCAAATGCTAGTTGGATTTTGCAAAAAGTGAGGAAATGAACACCCCACTCCTATTTATACTAGAATTCGAAATTACATCATTTAACGCGAATTGCTCAAAATACTTAAAATAAAAAGCAAGGTGTTATAGTATGAGCCCACCACGCTTGCACTTCGTCCTCGAAGTACCTAAGGCTCAAACAGATGCGGATATCGAACTCTCATGTCTTGCTCAGATTCCCAGGTCTGAGAAATACCATGAGAAGTTCTCCATTGCACCAACACCATTGCCACTTCTCAATTTCTTAGCTTCTTCATCTTCGTCTCCAAAATAACCTCAGGCTCATCGCATTGCAGCTTCTCATTGATCTTGTAACTCATGATCGGCCCATTTTTCTCTTTCATCTTCTTTGCACTTCCTTAGCTGTGAAACGTGAAATACAGGGTGTATGTTGGACAGTTCGCTCGGCAAGTCCAACAGATAAGATTGAGTTCCAACACGTTCGATGATCTTAAAAGGACCAACGAATCGTGGTGCTAACTTGTCGCGCTTGCCGAATCTAAACACACCTTTCATCGGCGAGACTTTCAGTACGACATAATCATCATTCTGGAATTCTAAAGGCTTATGGCGTCGGTCGTGATATGATTTCTGTCGAGATTGAGCGGTTTCTAAGCGTTGACGAATGATTCTAAGATTGTCTTTGGTTTGTTGGAGTAATTCGGGACCAGCGATGGGTGCTTCACCGGCTTCATGCCAACAAGTAGGCGTTCGACACTTGCGTCCGTATAAGGCTTCAAAAGGTGCCGCTTTGATGGATGAGTGGTAGCTGTTGTTGTAAGAAAACTCTGCTAACGGCAAGTGGTTGTCCCAATTACCGCTAAACTCAAGAACACAAGCCCGCAGCATATCTTCGAGTGTAAGGATCGTGCGCTCGCTTTGGCCATCAGGCTGCGGATGATACATCGTGCTCATTCTGATCTTGGTGCCTAATCTCTTGTAATGCACTCCAGAACCTCGAAGTAACCCGGCTGTCGCGGTCAGAAACGATTGATAATAGCACTCCGTGTCGAGAAACAATTTCATCTATGTAGATCTTAGCCAGTTTCTCCAATGAGTAATTCTCGCAAATCGGAATGAAATGCGCGACTTTGGTTAAACGATCCACGATCACCCATATTGCATCATGTTGTCTTCGTGTAGTCGGCAACTTTGTCACAAAATCCATTGTTATGTGATCGAATTTCCACTCGGGGATCGGTAGAGGCTGAAGACTGCCATAAGGCTGCTGATGCTCCGCTTTAACTAATCGGCATGCAACACAATTATCGACATACTAGCCCACATCTCTTTTCATTCCAGGCCACCAATACTCCGCTTTTAGATCATTGTACATCTTGGTGCTGCCGGGATGTACAGAGAAGTTAGAACAGTGAGCTTCCGAAAGAATTTTCTGTCGAACATCACCAAAATTGGAACCCATACACGATTCTTGAAGAGCTTTAAGGCACGAGGGCTATCGATTAAGAATTGATATTGCCCTTTCATATCCTCAGAGTTGAGGTTTTCTTCTTTTAGGGCTTCGGCTTGAGCAACAAGAATTTCATCGATCAAAGTTGATGAAAACGAAGTATGAGTCAGGGTATAGAGACATTTCGCGGAATAAGATTTTCGGCTCAATGCATCGGCCACCACATTCGGTTTGCCAGGGTGATACAGAATTTCACAGTCATAGTCTTTGATGAGTTCCATAGAGCGTCGCTAGCGCATGTTGAGCTCCTTCTGACTGAAAATATACTTAAGACTCTTGTGATCCGTATATAGCTGACATTTGGTGCCGTAGAGGTAATGACGCCACGTTTTCAACGCGAAAGTCACAGCAGCAAGTTCAAGATCATGAGTTGGCTGACTCTTTTCATGATCCTTGAGTTGGCGAGAAGCATATGCTATGACTCGGCCTCTTTGCATCAGAACACACCCGAGTCCTTGATATGAGGCATCGCTGAAGACCACACAGTCTTCATTCAGTCTTCATTGCCTTCGGGTAAGGCCAGAATAGGTGCTTTGGTGAGTTTATGCTTTAAAGTTTGGAACGCAGTTTCTTGAGCTTCTTCGCAAATAAAGGGAACATTCTTGCGAGTAAGAGACGTAGGAGGCATGACTAATTTTTAGAAGTCCTTAATGAATCGACGGTAGTAACCCGCCAATCCCAAGAAACTTCAGATCTCAGTAGCTGATCTGGGAGCTTCCCAGTTTTGAATGGCTTCTATCTTAGAAAGATCTACAGAGATTCCTTCACCAGATATCACATGTCCAAGGAATTGTATCTGATAAAATACAAGATTTGCAAGTTAACACTGAGTATGAAATTTAAGAAAACATAAGCTTAGAATGAATAAATCAAGATTGTAAGCACCTGTCGCAACCAAAATTCGCATTTAGAGAACTTGGCATAAAGCCGCTCCTTGCGCAGCAACTCTAGCAGTTCTCAAAGATGCACAGCATGCTCAGCTTCGGTTTTGGGATAAATGAGAATGTCGTCTATAAAGACGATAACAGACTTGTCAAGCATTGGTCTACAAACACGGTTCGTTAGATCCATGAATGCCGCAGGAGCGTTTGTAAGGCCAAAGGGCATAACAAGAAACTCGTAATGCCCATATCTGGTACGAAATGTTGTTTTGGAGACATCTTCTTCACGAACTTTGAGCTGATGATACCCAGATCTAAGATCGATCTTTGAGAAGTAACTGGCTCCCTGAAGTTGGTCGAAAAGATCATCTATTCTGGGCAACGGATATTTGTTCTTTATTGTTACCTTGTTCAACTCCCTATAATCAATGCACATCCGATAAGTCTCATCTTTCTTCTTAACGAATAGAACAGGAGCTCCCCAGGGAGATGAACTTGGTCGTATGAGTCCCTTGTCAAGCAACTCTTGCAATTGCTTCATCATTTCTTGCATCTCAGCAGGTGCAAGTCGATAAGGGGCTAGAGCAATCGGTGTCGCGCCTGACACTAAATCAATCTGAACTCCACCTGCCGGTCTGGTGGGAGTCCAGAGATGTCCTCAGGAAAGACATCGGGAAACTATGAGGCTATCAGTACCTCGGCTAAAGTTTTCTTTTCTGACTTAGCATCTATTGCATATGCTAAGCAAGACGCACAACCCTTAGCTATATGCTTCCTAGCTTTCACTACAGAAATTAAACATAATTCACCTTTCTTTCTGTCACCATAGATGCAGATATTTGGGCCATCAGGAGTAGTAAACTTTATTAACTTCTTGCAGACAATGCTGGCGTCATGATGATCAAGCCAATCCATACCCACGATGACGTCGAATTTGTGGAAGTCCATCGGAATAAGGTCCAGTTGGAAAGTACAGTTATCAAGTAGAATTATGCAGTCGCGGTAAATTTTATCGGTGGACACGCACATGTTACTGGCCGTTTCAATATCAATTATAACAGGTAGAGTAGTCGGAGTAATTCCAAGCTTAGATGCAAATGCACTTGATATAAAAGAACGATTGGCTCCTGATCAAATATAACTCTAGCAGGAACAGAGTTAATACCACATCTGGTATTTCCTTCGCTTGCTCAGCCGTTATTTGAAATGCTCGAATCTGACTTCGTGTTGGCTCGTTACGGCAGCTAGAACCTCCGCGTGATGTGCTATGTCGAGCCGGTTGGTTTTGTCTTTGCTTCTGTTGATGTTGTTGAGGTCGGTGTTGTTGCTGTTGCAATCGTGGGTGATGTTCTGCACTCGGATAAACTAAACTGAACGGATGCGTGCATGTCCGCTCAGTATGTCCAGGACGTAAACAATTGTTGCAAACCGTAACTTTTCTAGGACATTCTTCACTACTATGCCCTATGTCGTTGCACACGTAACACCTCACATCATTGGGGTTACAACGCCCAATGTGTGACTTGTGGCAGCGGCGACACTGCCTCGGCTCAGAATGTACCGCTTAAGATCGAGATTGCTGTGCCGGAGGTGAGCTAAACTGTCGGAATTGAGACTGCTGTGGCGAATATCTGGATGAAGATCCAGAATAACTTCCAATACGCGAATTCTTAGGCGGTGATGGACATGTCGGGTTAATAGATGAAGTAGGAACTCCTCCAGCACGAATAAAATCCTGCTCGAGAAATCGAGCAGCTTCAACGACATCAGCGTAGCTGGTGTATCTTTGGTGTTTCAAGAACTTCTGATACTCGGGATGTAGACCCATTAAGAAGCGGTCGATCGTTCGCTCTTCAATAGCAACTTGATAGTCAGACAATAGGCTAAGTCGGGTAAATTCAATCTCATACTCAGTCACCGATTTGGTTCCCTGAGTAAGAGACATCAGCTTCTCTTCTAGACGTTTCTTTTCATCAGCCGGGCAGTACTGACGAAAGAAGATCACTTTAAATTCATTCCAAGATAGGGACTTAATCCAATTAACTCCATGCATGTTCTCCTGAGATCTCCACCACATAACAGCGCCACCCTCGAACAGTATAGTAGCAAAGCTAACCTTTGATTCCTCAGCGCAGTCGCTAATAAGAAATATGCGCTCGATGCCAGCAATCCACTCGAGCGCTTCGATAGAGTTTGCAGCACCCTTGAAAGGTTGAGCTCCCCAAGCTTTGAAGTAACAGAAGTTGCAGCCCTTAGGAGGGACTACAGGAGTTTCCTCCTCGTCAGAGTCGTCGTCACGACGTCCAGTATCATCATGTTGCTGCTTCCTACGTTCTTCTCTGCGCCTAGTTTCGACTTCATCACGAGCACGAAACTGATCTTGCAAGAACTTAGCTTGACGCTCGTTGTTCTCATTAAGCATGGTTTGCATTATTTGCATGATCTGTTCAGGAGTGAGTCCACCTCCAGCTCCTTCACCAGATCCAGACATGTTCTGAAATAATATAAACAGTACTTACATAAGAATAGGCATAATTCCTATTCTGCCCCATTTCCCAATTCCTAAAGTAAGGTCAAAGCCTATCTCAGGTCAAGTTAAAGCCAAGATATTCGAAGCTAATATCTTTGCTTAAAAGTTTGAGTCCAAGTGTTATTGCTAACACTTGAATCCCTCAAACTCATGCTCTGATACCATCCTGTCACATCCTTGCTTTAATCACGCTTGGTTATCCCATGAATAATAATATTTGCATAAAGCTAAATAAAATATTACAATAAGTCATGCACTACACGTGCTACAAGGTTACAGTACTAAACTACTAAAACATCACAACATACATAAAAGCAGCTACCCAGAACCCAAGGCATCATAAAGCTATACCACAAGCTGAAAGTGAGCTAAGTCCTCTGAGTTGATCAGAAAATAGACCTAAGAAGAAGGTCCAGCTTGCTCTTTACCTTTTCCTGTAAAAATTATGAGTAGCAACTGTAAGCTAATTGCTTAGTGAGTAAACAGATATTCATGAATGCATGTAAAATATGTGGCGAAAGTGCCTATAAAGGCTTGTTATGCATGCTTGCTTGCTTGCTTGCTTAATACCCAGAAAGAATGCTTGCACAATTAATACATTTCACGCAGAAAGGTGACGCAACCACTAGGGGTTACCGCTTCCGATGATCAGTCGGTGATACGTGGCTAGCTACCCGCATAATGCATGGGATAGTGGTGAGCATCAGAATTGCTTGCTAAGTATAATGCTTATGAAAATGCACAAAGAAACGCTCAAACAAAGCTTGCTGTATAGTATGCAGAATAATAAGCAGATAGCAAATAAATATGCACATTTAATAGATCAGATGTAAGATCCGGCTAAGCTGGGCACCACCTGTACCACAGTGTTCGCCTTCACTCACAAAAGTCTATTGAATTCCAAAGAAGTCATATAGAAGCAAATTATGTCTCAATTTCATATAAAACATGTAAACAATAATAATTGTTACTCACAGTACTGTCTTATGCTTTGAAATACTGTGAAATGCTTGCTCGGGCTTATCTAGACTTTAATATTTTCTGGCACTGGCTTTGACTCGTAACTGGGCTAAACTGCTTAATTTAATATCTGTAATTTAGCATTACAGATTATATGCTAAATTAATAATGCTAGCTTAAAATTCTAATATTTACAAACCATAACTTCTAGTTAAATATCTTGCTAGTTATTTTGTTAATTTACGCGTTGTCCGTGAATTTTATCAATTTAATTCGAATTTAGGGGGGAGGGGTTCGAATTTAGTACCCTTCAAATTTAAGCATGGGTTTCGAACATATCATCAAGTTCGAACATAGAGTTTCGAATATGTGGCCTTCGAATTTAATGAGTTTCGAATATGTGGCTTTCGAATTTAACCCATTTCGACTTTGTTCTTGGCATTTCGAATTTGTTCATGTTTTGCAGCTTTTAAACATTCATTTCTAAGTCTAAAATCACTAATATGTTAAGTATTAGTCCTAGGTTCGATTATATTACACATACTCTAACAGAATCGAGTTGTAAACTCAAACAAAATAGCTTAAAATCAACCAAAAGTGGAAATATAAAACTTTCTTCAAAATCGAAAATGCAGAAAATGAGAATGACGATTTTTACCTCAAATTCGAATCAAATCTCACATGCAATAGCAATTCCGTGTAGTATTCTTCGAGATCTTTCTGATGACGTATAGAACTCGAGATTTGGCCGGTCGGTTTGGGAGAAAAGTTAGAGAGAAGTTCGGGTTAGAGAGAGAGTCTCTCAAATGCTAGTTGGATTTTGCAAAAAGTGAGGAAATGAACACCCCACTCCTATTTATATTAGAATTCGAAATTACATCATTTAACGCAAATTGCTCAAAATACTTAAAATAAAAAGCAAGGTGTTATAAAACCGGAATCTTCGATGGGACCAATATGTCTTCTATCTAAAGCTTTAGAGATCGAATCAGTTCTCTTGCACAGACGCATGGCACACTTACACCTGAGAAAAATGAATTACATTACTAAAAATGGAATGGTGCAAGGTGTTCCTATAAAGAGTCTTCAGTTTGAATACAAGTGTGTACCGTGCAAGAAAGGAAAACAACACAAGAAGGCACGCAAGTCCAAGACTCAGAACTTTATATCTGCTGATTTCGATTTGTTGCATATGGACCTCTTCGGACCAATCAACAAAAGGAGTATAGGTGGTAGTTGGTACTGTTTAGTTATTATTGATGATTAATCACGATTTTCATGGGTCTTCTTTTTAGGTACGAAGGACGAGACAGCTGCCAAGCTAATCGGGTTCTTAGACCAAGTTGAAAACTCCTATGGGACGCGGGTAAAACATATCAGGAGTGATAACGGAACGGAATTTAAAAACACAGTAATTGGTGTATATTTCCTATCAAAGGGCATAGTGCATTAATTTAGTGCACCATATGAGTCACAACAAAATGGGGTGGCAGAACGGAAAAACGGGACTTTGATTGAGGCAGCAAGGACCATGCTCTCGGATTCTAAGCTTCCTACCATGTTTTGGGGGGAGGCAGTGAATACCGCTTGTCATGTTTTAAATCGGGTCCTTACTGTCAAATCATTGAACAAAACCTGTTATGATGTTTTGATAAATGGCCACCAAATTTAACTGGCTTCGAACCATTTGGGGTACCATGTACGTTAATGAAAACAAAACATCAACCTAAATTTGGTGAAAAGGCGGACAAAGGTTATTTCCTAGGTTATGTGCCGAACTCACCAAATAAAAGGGTTTTTAACAAATCAAATGTTACGGTAGAAATTGTGTATAACATTGGTGTAACAAGTTATACACATGAACCCCAAACTGGTCCGGAATGGTTTTTTGATTATGACAAACTGTTTGAATCATTTAACATTCCTTTGGATGGAAATGCAGGTGCAATCGAACAGGACTTGTCATCATTAAATCTGAATGACGACGGTCAAAGTTTTCCGAGGACGACCTTTCCATCAACTTCCGAGCCTTCAACAAAAGAAGAGAGATCTCCAGCAGAGAATGATTCTGAGTTCCCTACAAATGAAAATCAGACTAGAAACTCTAACTCCGAAGACAGTATTCATGAGGAGGAAAATGTAGAGTCTGAAGTCGTTCCTTCATTAGGTGAAATAGGATCAAATTTAGGAGATAATCTTAGGGTCGATGAGATAGAAACATCGAGGATTTATAAGGATCATCCAATTGAGAGTATCATAGGAAATCCGAATGTTGGTGTGAGGACTAGGAGTAGTTTGAATAACAACACAGTGTTGTTGTCGATGATCAATGACTCCGAGGCTTTCCACACTTGCCTCTACGCATGTTTCATCTCGCAAGTAGAGCCGAAGAATGTGCAAATGGCACTGAAAGACAATTCTTGGGTTGAAGCGATGCAGGAACAACTGTCACAATTCAGGAAACTTGAAGTGTGGGAGTTAGTTCCATTACCTCGAGGAGAAGTTGCAATAGGAACCAAGTGGGTTTTTAAGTGCAAGAGAGATGATCGGGGTATAATGACTCGCAACAAGGCAAGACTTGTGGTAAAGGGTTTGAACCAAGAGGAAGGAATCGATTACAATGAAGTATTTGTGCCAGTAGCAAGGCTTGAGGCAATCCATTTGTTTCTAGCTTTTTCTTCCTTCAAAGGATTTAAAGTCTATCAGTTGGACGTAAAAAGTGCTTTTCTCTATGGCAAAGTGAAGGAACTGGTGTACGTTGAACAACCGCCCGGGTTTACAGATCCGAAGTATCTAGACAGAGTGTATTGTTTAGATAAGGCTTTATATGGACTATATCAAGCACCAAGGGCGTCGTATGAGACGCTATCAACTCATCTTTTAGACAACGGGTTTGAAAGAGGGATTATTGATAGTACACTGTTTGTGAAGGGGAAGGGTGAACACTTTATCTTGGTACAAGTGTACGTCGATGATATCATTTTCGGGTCATCAGACGAGCAGATGTGTAAAGACTTTGAGAAGGTGATGAAGTCTAAGTTTGAGATGAGTGCTATGGGAGAGCTGAACTTCTTTCTGGGTTTGTAAGTCGAACAGAGGAAAGTGGGTATGTTTATCCATCAGACGAAGTATGTCTACGACATTCTAGAGCGCTTCGGGATGGTGGGGACAAAGCTGACTGCTCGCTTTAGCATGCCGATTCAAGTGAATCATAATCTCAGACCGGGTACAGAAAGTGATACTGATGTGGATCCGACGTTATATCGGGCCATGATCGGCTCACTCATGTATTTAACTGCTTCTAGACCTGACATAATGTTTGCTGTGTGTATTTGTGCTAGGTTTTAAGCTAATCCAAAAGAGATGCATATGAAAGCTGTGAAGCGGATTCTAAGATACCTCAAGTCGAAACCGAAGCTGGGACTTTGGTATCAGGCGGATGGTGATCTAGAATTGGAAGCTTTCACGGATTCAGACTATGGAGGTTGCAGCTTGAATCGAAAGTCAACAACTGGAGGTTGTCAGTTCCTTGGAGGGAGACTCGTTTCCTGGCAATGCAAAAAACAGACTTCGGTAGCCGTGTCAACATGTGAGTCCAAATTTGTTGCTGTTCACAGGTTTTGTGGATACAACAACAATTGCGGGATTATGGTTTGACTTATACTCATACTCCTATTAGGATAGATAACCAGTCTACTATTGCTATAACCAATAATCCGGTTAAACACACTAAAACAAAGCACATAGACATAAGACACCATTTTATACGTGATTGTGCTAAAAACAATTTAATAAAGCTGGTAAAAGTGGCAACGGAAGATAATAATGCTGATTTATTTACTAAAGCTTTTGATAAGTCACGTTTTGAGTTGTTAGTTCAACTAAATAGCATGCGTAATCCAGAGTAACTTGACCTTAGTAGAATTTATTTCTTTTTATAGCAGTAAGTTTTTTTTTCACTTTTTTCTTTTGTTTTTCATAAATAAGAATAAGTTAATAAAAAAACCTACTAACTTACTATAAAAGGAAAGAAAAAATAGAGAAAACCATAAACAGCTCAAAAAAAGAGAATATTAAAAAATGAGTTAAGTCTTAGATACATAGGTTCAAAGCGACGAAAATTAGCACAGTCGATACAATCTCTAAGTGTTAAGCTTTCACACATAATGCACCTTAAACTCTAAGTGATATACATTTTCTAGTTTGATGTCTTGGTAGGCATAATACACAAAGGAAATCTCAAAGCTAATAAAATATTCAAGAAAAAGTCATATGTGTAACTAACTTAGATGTATGACCAAAGGGTCTTAATTTTTATGTTGGAAACATACAGACAATGATTCTAAATGAGGTATGCAAATTTTCTGGGGGATGTATAGCCACATCAGATACATCTTAAAGAAAAGAAAAGAATGGAATAATCTTGATAGTAAATTGAGATTCAAAACAAGTATCTTTGTTGTACGTAAGTACAGACCTGTTGCCTCTGGTTTGACTCGAGTTAGCAAGATAATTCGCTTTGTTGTACGTCAGTACAGACCTGTCACCGCTGTTTTGCTAGCTTTAAATATAAACTTTAAGACAAACTAAGACACTTTGTTGTATGTGAATACAGAACTGTGTCCGACGTTTGCCTTTTAAAGAAAATTCGCAATACCGAAAAGTTATAATCATTGTGTGTATGCCTTGATAATAAAAGTATGTCTAAGTATGAGACACGTAAGGTAGTTTCTTGATAAATAAAAAGGCCAACAGATATTCCAAAGTGTAAGATGTTTAGAGGGAACATAATACCAACAATCGCCTAGAAATGTGTGTCACGACAAACTATCAAGAAATCAAAAATTCCTAAGTGTGAGAGTGTAATACTGAAAGTGCGTATCTGACAACGTTATCTGATTGAACATTTCTTTGACTTTCTCGCCAAAAATATTCTGTTAGAATAGGTTGTACAGTTTAAAAATATTTTTGAGTAGCTTAAGTTTAAATTTAAATTTTATTTAAAATCTTTGTTTTTTATTTTTTATTTTATCTTATTTTATTTTATTTTATTTTATTTTATTCTATGTAGGAAAAAGGTCAAAGTTACTAAGGATGCATCTTTAGTTGAATAAACAAACATTGCATGAAAATCTTTTGCTTAGTGTGAATAATTTTGCAAAGTTTGTTCCGTTACACGAAAAAGTTGAAAAAGTTGAAATTTATTCAAGGATTTTCAAAATTTTCAATTATATTCGAATTTTAAGACAAATTCGAATTACATTCGATTCTGTCAAAAAAATCGAATTAAACTACAAGCTCGAAGGTGGTTAGTATATACTACTCAACAGTGAACATTCATTACCACCTACCTTCGATTTTGCTATTTCGAACTTGCTTTCAGACGATTTCGAACTTGTGTTCGAGTTTACCGTTTTCAAAGATTATACTATTTCTCGAAGTTTTGTCCATTTGTGTTCGAATCTATCAACAACTTTACGTATAAACATCAGTATTATACAAAGTTTAGGTAGTCTAGGACTCAATTATAGCAAAAAATCGATGATTTTTGAAGTTTTTGGGGTTTAAACTTTGTGACTCAAAATCACAAGTTTTAATCGGTGAAACTACAAATAAATTGCATATATCTTCGATTAGAACCTAATAGGACTAGTTAATACTATTTTCTAAGTCTAATGGGGTTAAAATCATGGATTTGTGTTCGTAAGTGACCGACTTCGAACATGTTCATCATGTTCGAACTTGTCAGGAAATTCGAATTTGTCAACAAACTCGAATTCAGTCAAATTCGAACATGTCCTTCGAATCTATTATTAAATTCGAAATGTTTGCATAATTTTAAATTCAAACTTGTAGAAATTCAAATGTGTTGGATTTTGGGCTTACGTAAGTTCAAAAGAAAACAAATTCGAAATTAAACAAGTTTCATTTTTATCTTTCACTACTAATTTTGGTTATTGTTTTATGTACAGATATGGGTGAAAGGGCATTCTTCCAAAAGCATAATATGGTAATGTCTCCAGACAGAGAGCTTCCCGAAGCATAGGCGTTTAGACAGATGGTAGAGTTTTTGGCACATTCCAGGGTGTCGTATGCACTATCTCATAATGTGCAGATTATATTACCGTATGTAAGGCAATTATGGGAGCACTTACAAGTTGACTGTACGGTGACGCCGATAGTTTTGAGGACAAGAGTTGGCGGGCAACCAATAGTTTCCTCCGCAGATATGTTGCGCCAAATTTTGCAGCTAGGGTCTGTAGAACAAGAGGCAGGGCCCATAGATTTCCTTGTACATATAAGGCAAGCGGCCTTCTTGCGAATGGGTTATGGCCTAGATATCGCTAAAGCTTGTTATATGAAAATTGGTTTGATTGGGCAGTGGATGTATTTAGCACATGTGATAATGGTGTGTTTTGCACCGAAAAATGCGGGATACGATTACATTGTCTCAGAGATGCAGTCGGCCATGATTGCATTAGTTTATAACAAGAGTTTTAGCTATTCAAACTATGACCACCTCTGAGTCTGAGTCGGAAGAAGTTGAAGAGGCAGAAGTAGAGGAAGTAGAGGTAGAGCGTGTTGATCCATCTGTCCGCATAGGCAGATATGGTTCAAGAATTGTGGTCAGTACGAGAGAAGAAGATACAAGAGCTGCTAGAACCTCAGATGATGAGATCTGATTTTGAAGCAGAAGATCCTACTCCTCTCGTTCCTAGGCATAGGGTGAAGAGGCATCGTTTTATGAAGGGAGCTTCATCCACTTCTGCTCCAGAGCCTGAAACTCCAGCTGTTCAGCCATCGATCACGCCATCACCAATCACATCCATTCCATCTACATCATCCACATTCACTGAGAATCAGCAATTTACAGAGCTGAGGAGCAAAGTGGATTTCCTATCAGTCCAAATCTTTCAGTTAACCACAGCAGTCAAAGAACTTCAAGCTCATAACACCAGACTTGATCAGGAGAATGCTGAACTCAAATCAACTGTTGCTGATCAAGCTTCTGAGATTAAGACAATGAAGTCGCTCCTGGAGCAGTTAATGAAAAATCTTCAAGCTCAGGGGGAGACAAGCTGCAAAGAAGCTGAAGTAATTAGAAGAAATGATGATGATGGCAATGATCCCAAGGCAAGAAAAGAAAGTGAGCTAGCAGATTTTCCGATTGCTCAGCGAGCGACAATTCAGGGGGAGCCAAGTCAGTCTGCAGTAGAAGAAAGGGCTGAAGGTGAAGCTTCTAAGTCCATTGAGAGCGAGATGATAGATGCTCTGATGGATATAGAAGAAGAAGAAATAGTGTTTGATTTTGAAGATGATTTTGAAGAATTGGAAGAAGGGGAATTTATTCCAGAAGAGATAGTTGATTGGAAATCTGATGATGGGGTCATGGAAGATGAAGATGACAACGTTGATGAAGTAATTATTCATTCACAACCCATCACAGAACTATACGTGCATAACGAGCAAAATGTAATTGATATAGATGAGATTAAATTGGCCTCTGTAGATGACTCGGAACTCGAAGAAGCTGATAAAGAACCAACCAGAGCTGAATTGTTAAATCTGTGGTTCCGTAAGGAAGAAAAGAAGACAGAGCCGAAGATGAAAAGGAGGATGAAAGTGCCAGGATCTGAAAATCTCTCCGGCGGAATTCTTAGCTGGTTCTTCGACAGAGAACAGCAGCTTTTCATACTAAAAAGAAGAGATGGACTTCCATACCTAAGGTGAACGTTCAAAGTGTTTAACACACTGCCAAAGGTAGAAGTGAAGGAGTTAGCTTGGAAAGAGTTGATCAATATTGGAGAGGAACCTTATGCTGAAGTTATTGCAAACATAATCAGAAAAGAGGGCAGATCCGGAAAGTTCGAAAGACTCAAGCCGAGGTCAGGAAAAAGAGTTGAGGATGAGTCAAGAATAGATCCTCACACGGGAAGACCATGGGCTAAAACGGATTACAAGCCTGTCAAATGCTTGAAAAAAGTGTCGTTAAAGTCTATGCCACAAGACATTCTTGGAAACCTGAAATGGTGGTATATAGACAATGATACAGCTGAAGCAGTAATGGAGGATATAGAAGACAAAGTTATTTTGAGAGTATATGATCCGCTGCACCTGATAAATCTATCTAAGGATGACCTGCAAAAGCTACATGATCAGCCAATTTTCTTCCATGAAGGCTGGAGATCTGAGGCTAGGAAATTCCAAAAGATAGTTAGAGTATGTATTGATATAGGGCTATATGCAGGTAGTAGCTTATATAGTTCTAGTACTTAGACAAAATGTAAATAGTTAGAAGCTATCGTCAAGGGGGAGTCTGTTAGTACATCCTGTGTGACGATAGCAGTCTAAGTATAGATAGCATTTTGTGTAAGTCAATTTACTTGCTATTGAATATAAACAAGTCTTTGATATATGTTTGTTTATATATGTTTGATATTGGTTGTCTATATGTTTGAACTTAGGGTTTTGTGTTACAATAAGTTCAAACATAAAGTTCAAAGATAAGTTCAAACATAAGTTTGAAGGCTGTAATTCGAATTTGTTGAGAGGACAAGTTCGAAAAGGCCTTGGGCCAAGTTTCGAACTTGTCTTAGACAAAGTCGAATTGGGTGATATAATTAAGGGTTAATTCGATTGATTATTAGACTGTTGCAGATTTTGTTAGAGTGTTTAGCAAAAGGCGATCTCGAACTTGCTAGCAATCAGAGAGTTTCGTTTGGAGAGAATCATCGTGTCGGGACGATCCGTTGTTCGTCTATCACCTTGCTAGTCTCCGTGTTTCGGTGTGCGTGGTCTATCCGTCAAGCCGCTAACGAGGATTCCGCACCTGTTGGAAGGTGTCACGTCAAGATAAGATCCGTAGAGAGCAGACCTTACATGGCACCTGATTTCTTTTGCAGCATCTTACCCCCAAACCTCTTCTTATTGAATTTTCTGACAAGCATAGCAATCATTTGCTCATCATCAACCTCAGTAAGGTCTTCACAGTCCTCTTCCTCAGACATTTCCTCCATTTCATCATCAGCCTGTTGATCAGCTTCTGTGAACACATCACACACCTGACCAGCAGGTTATCTCACACTGGCCACTAAGGCAGCACCAATTTTGGACTTTTTAAGGCATTTATTTTCTGTTGCCTTGATTTTTCATCATTTAGTAACAATCCATACAGATTTACAAGATCCATTACTCTGATGGTGCCTGACTTTCTGAGGATAGTAGAGAAGTAATTCCATTCCTCAGGCAGAATGTCCAAAAATTTGTTCACCAAAGTTAAGTCGTCTTTAGTGATCCCAACAGATTTGAGATCATTTATCAAGGTAGTGAACCTGGTGTAGGTTTCAGTGAGTTACTCATTTGGCTTGGCAAAGAACATCTCATATTGTCAAACAAGGTTGTTAATCCTGTTATCCAATGTGATAGTGGGACCACCATAAACGGTACACAAAGTATCCCACATCTCCTTTGCATTCTTCATTTTCTCAACCTGTTTGAACACATCATCGGGAAGAGAGATGACAAGATTGTTCCTGGCCTTTGCATCAAGGGCAACCAGACGTTTGTCTTCAGCAGACCATTGAGCTTTTGCCTTTGCAATGCTTTTGATTTCAGGAACAGCTTCTTCAGCAGCAGGAGTTATGGTAGTAACAGAGGTTGGCACATAGGGACCTTCCATTACTATCTCTGGCAGTTGTACATCCAGATTCTCCAAATAGAGCATTATTCTACACTTCCAGCCAGAGAAGTTATGATAATTGAACTTGGGAGGTTTTGTCATTGAACCATTGTCTTAGTAAGAAGAGGAACTGGCAGCACTGTTGTCCATGATGGGAAATAGGGAGTAATGAGAGATCTAGAGTTAAGACACACTCTAACCTGCTCTGATACCAGTATTTCAAATATCCACTTTGTCTTCATGTATCAGAACAACTTGGATAGTGTAAGCAGCTTCTGATTCTCCACTTTGTCTTCGACTTGCAATCTGATCTTTTCGTCCAACACAATACATGATGACATGCAAACAAATTCCATAAAGTGTATCACCTGTTCACAAAGAACAGGTTCTGTTCACAGAAAGGCCTCAGTCAAACCTGTAATACATCTTAGGGGGAGATTATTAATCAAACCTGTTTGATGCACTTGAAGGTATAATTTAAGGCCTCTTAATGCCTTATTGAAACCTGAAAAGTGATTTGCAATATAAGTCAAAGCTACCTACCCTGTTGCATTTGTTGCAACTAAAGCAGATTGTCCAAGCTATTCTATTCTATTGAACAGGATAGACATAAACTGTGTACGCTGCTCATGTCTGTTGAGCAGCTTGGACCAAAACTAAGTATTCTGTTCTTTGTGAATAGAACCTGTTCTTTGTGAACAAGTTATACACTTTATGGAAATTGTTTCCATGTCATCATGTATTGTCTTGGACGAGAAGATCAGTTTGCAAGTCGAAGACAAAGTGGAAAATCAGAAGCTGCTTACACTGCCAAAGCTGTTCTGATACATGAAGACAAAGTGGATATTTGAAATGGGTGACAGACCATTTCTTATATCAAAATGGCTCTACAAGAAGAGGAAAGGATTAAAGTTGACATTCCTCTCTAAGGTAAAGCAGTCTGCAACAGAGACAAAATGAAAAAGACAAAGATTCTGCAATGTAGGGACAAATCTTGTTTTCTCAAAACGTGCAGAAAAGCAGTTTTGTCTTTTTGGAAAGACACTCCACTATCTCTGCATCCAATGAGGAAGGTTCACCTGTATTCTCTGTAAGATTATAAAAGGAAACTTCTAAGGAATGTCAGACAACCAAGAGTGTGATATTCAGAACATGCAAAGAAGTGTGTTTTCATGCATGCAAAGTCTGCTTAGAATTAAACAGTTGAGTGTGTCCTAGCTGTTCTTGTTCAAGCTGTCTGTCTGTCTGTCTGTCTTGTAAAATCAGTGAGTCCATCTTTGTGAGTGTATTCATTGTAACTGATCTGAGTGTGTCTTAGATTAGTAGTCTAACTATTTTTTCTGTCATCTCAGCTTGAACCATTCCGCAGTTCAAGCTGTTTGTAATTAACACTTGGTTGATAATATACATACAAACATTGAGAAAGTGTGTTGAAATTTTTAAGTAGCTGTATTCACACCCCCCCCCCTCCTACAACTTAGAACAATATACTAGGGAAACCTTTTGAGACCTACACTACCATACACCAAACCGAAGCTTGAACCGAGATCTATGATTTCTAGAATAGCCGAAGCCGGTTCGGGCAATTTTCGTGGCCTAATTCGACTCCAGAAAAAAGTTACAGGCATTTTTCTGCAAAAAAGCTAAAATTTCAACGTCGAAAAGTCAATTCAGAGCTGATTTTCAACAAGTTATCATTCACATATACATTTTTCAGATCTTTAATCAGAAATCACTCATTAGTCCATAAAAGATCTTGGAAGATTTAATATCAGCAATTCAAATGACAAATGATCATAATCAGTTTTTGAATCTTACAAAGTCTGAGCTGATTGCAAAACTTACTGAATCTGAATAGATTGGTAAGAGCAATTATGATGTTCTTCTTCAATTAAATACAGATAAAGTTTTAGCTTTACATGATGTCAAAAGATTGAAAAAACAAGTTTTAAATTTTAAAGAAAACCAGAAAGTTTTAAATTCTGAGATTTCTATGCTTAAATTGAAAATATCTAAATTATCAAAAGAACTTGACAATTCCAAACAAGCAAATTTTTCAGAATGCAACTCAACTGAAATATATTTTGCCTGAAAGATCTGACCTTTACAAGAAAGTTAAAGATCTTGAAGAAACACTTTCAAAGACAAATCTTTCTGATCACAATTATGATTTAAACAACTCTGAAGAATTTTTTGCTCTTGAAAAAGAGTTTTTGTTAACTAAAGATTTACTTAAGAAGGAAAGAAATGAGTTCTTACTTAAAGAACAAGATTTCAAGGCAAAATCTAAATTATTTGAAGATGAAAGAAAAGTGTTCTTAATTAAAGAACAACCATTCAAAACTGATTACCAATCATTTGATAATGACAGAAATTCATATTTGGTCATCATCAAAGGATTAGAAGATCAAATACTTCAACTTTCTAAACAAATTCATGTGTCTCCTTCTTCAAATGAATCAGAAGTTAATAATTCTAATGATTGTTTGCAACATAAAGTTGATCATTCTGATTTATTTTCAAATAATGATAAGAATCTAACTGAAACTCCTAATCTAGATTCACCTTCAGATCTTAAACTTCAATATCTTTTAAAGATACACAAAGGAAAATATAAAATAATTGAAAATCTTACAGTCAAGATTTACACTGGTGAATCTTCGAAATCAAAAGATTCAAAAGTTTCTGAAAATACTGGTTATTATTATCAGAAGACATCTTCACAGAAAAACACCAAGTATTATCAGAAACAGGCTAGAACCAGACAGATTTTCAGAAAGAAGAGTTTGCAAAATTCTGATCAATCAAATTCAAGTTGCTATCGTAATTCAGATTTTCAATTTCATCATACTAAAAGAAACTTGCTTTCTGAATTTGAGAGAGAAACAAAGAATTATAATCTGCAATGGGTACCTAAGAGCGCTAACAAGTCTGGATCCAAATCTGTTTGGATACCAAAGAAATCTTAAATTTTGCAGGTTATTAGTTTTTAGTCAATTTAGACTAGAACCCGGGCTTCAATCATATGGCTCCTGTTCATTTCAGTTCAGGACCTGTTCTTCAACAGAGGCTTCTACTCATAATAGAGTAAAACCCGGACTTCAATGGAAATGGTTTATGTACACATCAATGCAGAACCCGATCTTAAATTCTATTGGTTTTCAGTTACTTCAGACTGAAACCCGAGCTTCCGCAACAAAGGCTGTTAATCACTACAGATTAGAACCCGATTCTGAAAGACAAATCTTTTTGAATTTCATGCCATGTATTCAACTCTGAAGCTGTATTGACAAAGATGGAGTTTTATTTTTACAATTTTTTGCTCCTGATTTATTTTCCATGAGTTGACTATCTTTGTGTGCTTATTTACAGGGGGTGTTTCAGGTCCACTCTGACAATAACATCTTTTTCATAAAACTGTGTTTATTTTTCACAAAAACATTTTGTGCACACATAAAAAGATTTTTGAGCTGAAAAGAATAAATTTTTTTAAGGATATTCATTTCTGATTCTCTGAATAGATCATTGAGGTTAATTGTTCTAATCTCTTTGATTTTCGTTATCTCATTGCTTCTGAGATTTTCTTCATGCATTCTTAATTCTTCCAATTCATTCATACCGAATTCTCCCATAATCACCCATGAGTTAATTCTTTCATGAAAATCTAATTCATTTCATATCATATCTCAAATTTTTCATTTCATTATGATATCTCCCAACTCATCATCCCCAAATTCATTCTGATCTTCATCTCCTAATTCATCTGAGCTGAAAATTCTAATCTTTCTGTGTAAGATCTCTCATGAGCTGAAATCCTTAACTTTATTTCTGCTGACTCTGATTATGCATCAAATTGTGTGATAGGCATAAACATGGTCTAACCAGAACCGGAAGACCTACCCAAGGAGCAAACCATCTATATTTTTTTGTGGGTGAGGGTTCTTTAGGTATATTAGTTGAGAAGTGTCATTTATCACGGCATATTGACAGCGTCAAGCAGAGGTAAAATGTAAATGAGAGGGATATATTGAAAGGAGATGGTGGTGCATCAGATCATGCTTTCACTATAAAGCTGATTTACTTGTAATTTTTGAAAATGTGAGCCAGAATTAGTTGAAAAATGCTGAGAGCTGAGTGTTGAGCAAGGATTTGAAGAAAAGAAAATCCTCCCTACACTGTGTCGGATGGGTAATCTACATAATCTATCAAGCCCTAGGCGACTTGATATTGAAAAAGACGTCATGGACCCAGTGACGCATGCACTTAACCCCACCAACTACTCAGTTATCTCTTAAAAGATTTCTGTTTCAATAATCACGAAGACATACCACATTTCTATCGATATATCATTTGGATATTATTGATATTGAAACAAGGAAGACATTTACTCCGGTCTCCGACTTCATTTGATTCACATTATGTCTACAGCTGATTATATACACTTTTAGGACACATCGAGTCTAACAGTCTGCGTGACTATAAACTACTAGTCCAAAGTGACTAAGCCGGAACAAATAAGAGTGATTCTTTCATGATAAAGGATTTCACGATGACTATTTGGAAATCCTACCAGTGTTAACATCACGCCAGCGCTGAAAGTAGGTCACATAGATTATGTCTATTGTGTAAACAGGACTCCTATGTGGACATGGACTCTTTTACTTAAAAATGATTGTTCCATTGTTTTTTCTCAAATTTGTAAAGCTTTATTTGTTTTTAGAAAGAGTATCCAAGGGGAGTGACAGTTTTGTCAGAATAGGGGGAGAGGATATCATTTTGAGGGGAAGAGTGACAATTTGTAATATTTATGATTTGTTGTTGTATTTCTGCTACTGTAAATTCATTACATCTACGTCTCTAAATATTTTGCATGATGTTCATAATTCTTATGATCATCATGACGGGGAGAAAAGTTATACTTCAAAGACAACTGCTGAGTAAATTAAAGACATTGGCAATAGCTGCTGAAATCAATTGCAACAACTTTTTAAGACAACTGTGAAAACTGTAGAAGATATAAAGATGAAAGATGACAACTGCAGAAGATTTAAAGATGAAAGATGATAAAGTTGTCTATGATCGATCAAGGGAGAGAATCAAAAGCTACTCATGATTCATAGGAGAGAGTTTGCTCATAAGAAAAGAGAAGATCAGAGTTGAAGAGATATGAAGATCAGAGAGAGACAAAGATGTTCAGAGATCAAAGAGAAGAGAAAAAAGATTTAAGTTCCTGATTTGAACTTTAATTGAAAAATTGCTTTCATCTCTAAGGGAGAGATTGTTGGGTTCAAATATAAATAGAGTTGAAAATAATTTTATAGTAAAAGTTCAAGGGTGTATTGTGTAAATACTCAATACTTGTATTTGTAGGTCCCAAAAGGTTTCCCAAGTGTATAGTTCTAAGCTGTAGAGGGGGGGTGAATACAGCTATTTAAAACTTAACAATCTTTTTCTCAATGTTTGTGTATATTATTAACAAGTGTTAATTACAAAGAAGCTTGAATGCGAAAAGGTTCAAGCTGAGATGACAGATATAACAGTTGTTCAGCTAATCTAAGACACACTCAGACTAGATACAATGACTATGCTCACTTAGATGCACTCACTGTTTTTACAAGACTCAGATGGGCAGCTTACACAAGAACAACTTAGACACACTCTTCTGTTTTATATAAGCAGACTTGCATGCATGGAATAACATACTTCAATGCACGTTCTGATTTCACACTCTTGATATCTCATAATCCTTAGAAGCTTCCTTTTATACTCAAAAGGCGAATCTCAGTGAAGCTTCTTCATTGGACAGATGAGATGGTGGAAAGTCTTTCCAAAGGACAAAACACCTTTCTGCACGTTCTGATAAAGTATATTTGTCTTCACATGGCAGAATCTTTGTCTTTTCCTTTTTGTCACTGTTGCATAAGGCTTTAACCAAAAGAGGAATGTCAACTTTGCATCTTTCTTCTTTTGCTAATGCCATTTTGATATAAGGAAAGGTCTGTCAACCTTTTCAGATATCAGTTTGTCTTCATGTAACAGAACAGCGTGGGCAGGCTGTGCAGTTCTGTTTTCTTCTTTGTTTTCGACTTATAAACTGATCTTGTAGCCAAAAACAATACATGAGGACTTGGAAACATATTCCATAAAGTGTTTAACCTGTTCACAAAGAACAGGTTCTCTTCACAAAGAACAGAACACTTGTAAACTGTCCAAGCTGCTCAAGAGAACAGAGCAGCGTAGACAGTTTATGTCCAGCCTGTTCAGCAGACAGAACAGCTTGGACAAACTACCTTTGTTGCAACGAATGCAACATGGTAAACAGCTTTGGGCTGATATTGCAAATCACTTTTCAGGCTTCAGTACGGCATATAACAGACCTTAAATTCTACCTTTAAGTGCATCAACAGGTTTGATTAAAATTCTCCCCCTCAGATGAACAGCAGGTTTGACTGAGGCCTTTTTGTGCCTAACAATCTCCCCCTATTTGCAATAATCAGTCTAAGCTGATTTAATCAATAATCACTATACATTTTACAATACATCTTGCTGAAAGAATTTTCAACATCTAAGTAAAGTAAAAGATCAGTTTATATATACTGATTTTGATTAAATAAACAACACATGCTTTTACAGAAGTACAACTAATGTACTAATGTATATTACAACTAATGTAAATAAGAAAAGTTACAATATATGTAACAGGGTACAACTAATGTACAAACAAAAAGTTCAACACTTTGGACTGTTGATTTTGGGAGCAGATAACGGCAAGCCTGTCCAACAAATGGACAGCTTCCATTCTTCACCTACCCTGATGGTAGGTGGACTTCACTCCAGTGGTGGTGGTCCTTCAAACATCTTTTCAAGTTCATCCCTTGTTTCCTCCAGATCTTGGATTTCAACTCTAAGGATCATAAACTTGGGATCTTGAAGTTCACCTCTCTCATAAAAGCCTCTGAGCTGGTCCCAGATGGCTGCTCTCCACCTGCTTGATTTCCTGAATGAAGTTGCAAGTCTGAAGGCTGCAAGATGTCTCAGATCCAACTTGTAGAGATCTGATGCTCTTTGAAAGCACTTTTTCTATGTTAAGGGATCTACAAAAAATGCCCTTAACTCAGGTTCTTCTATAATTTTGCCTTCTTCAAACTCTACTCCACTGGGCAGGCTGTAGTCAATTCCTTTCATCTCAACAGCATAATCACCTTGTTCAGTTAAGATGAGGAGTTCCTCCAGCTCAGAATCCTTTCTTGTCCTCCTGGCCTTTATTTTGGGGTATGTCACAGAGACACCCTCACTTACTTCTTTTGAGATCAGGCCAAGATCTTTCACTCTCTTCATCAGCTTCTTAACATATGCCCTGATAGTCTTAGCAGTTTCTGACTTAGACCGGCTCAGGGCAACTGCCAGCTCAACCCATTCCATGTACCCCATTTAGGCAACATCAGTGTAGTCGTAAGATTCCAGTTCAGGGACTGTAGCACCCATTCTGGTTATTTGCTGCTTCCACTGTTTGCCTTTTCTTGAAATGGGGATAACTTTGACAATAGACTCCTTGGCAAGTCTTCTATCAGCAACATCATGGAACTTCTTCCTTGCTAGGTTGTCAAAGTGGAACTGGGCCCTTGCAGAGGATGCTTGCTTTGGTTTGGTCACAGAGACCAGAGCACCCTTTTCCTGTACACTTTCCTTCTCACCAGCTGATTCTCTAGCAGCTTCCAGCAGTTTTCTCTGTACATCCAAAGAAGGCATTTTGGTTTTGCTTGCCTCTTTGAATGCAAGAGATATGGCAGCTTTGGCAGATTCTTCTTCTTTTCTCAGTATTTCCAGGGCTTTGAGCTGCTCAACTCTGAGCTCATAGTATTTTTCAAGGGGAACACCCATTTCTTTAGCCCTGGCTTTGTCAAATTTGAGCTCTGTTGCTTTCTGGCGTTCAGGATCAACCACTGCCTTTTCTTTTCCTTTAGCTGTTGTAGTAGTAACAGCTTCAGGAATATCTTCCTCTTCTTCTTCTTCTTCCTCTAGAATGAGATGCCTCCTTCTGCTGCTTGGCATGTCCTCAGAAATGAATTCCTCCCCCTTAGATTGTGCAGGGTTTAGAGATTCAGCCTGAGTAGGTTGAGCAGCTTCAGGTAGATGAGAGGCACCCTCAGCTGGACCAGTACCTGTTCCAGATGCACCTGTTGTTTGACCAGTAGGTGCTGATTTCTCCTTAGGAGAAGAAGTTTTCTCCCCCTTAGACTTAGTCTTAGAGGCAGACAACTTCTCCCCCTTTGAAGGAGATGGACCAGCACCTTCTACAACTGGTCTGCCTGAAGAAACAAATTCAGCAGCCTTTGAAGCAGGCTTGGGAGCAGGCTTGGGACCAACCAGGCTAAGCACTAAGAAAGCAAGGTTATCCTTCACCTCTGCAATTTGGGAAAGACATGTTTGAAGAGAAGATGAGTGGGAATCAGCGAGAGAGGTCAGCTTAAGAATATTTTCTCTATCAGAAGCTGTGAATAGCAAACTTTGAAGCTGTGCAAGATGTAACTCAAGAGAGTCCTGCACATCAGCAAGGTTTGCTGACACAGAATTTGATAGAGAAACGATGAGAGTGTTTAGGCTGGCCAAGGTGGTAGGAAGTGTAGTATTGCAAGTGGTGAGTAGAGTGGACAGCTGTTGGGAGATGGCTGTCATAGAGGACACAGAGTCCTGTTGGTGTGAAAGAATTGAGGAGAGGGAAGTGGAGACGTTTTGCAGCTGTGCAGTGAGTGCAAGAAGCTGTGAGGAGGTGTCAGTTTGAGGGGTGGATGGAAAGGAATTCTTGAACACATCGAAGAATCCCTTAAGCTATTCAGACACAGAGTCTGAAATGAGAGAGGGTAGAGAAGACATGGAAGTTTCTAAAGAACCAACTTTGTTGGTCAGCAAAGAAAGTTGATCCTTCAAAGGCAGGTCTTTAGGGGATGGAGGTGTATGGGTGGATTGTTTGGAGTGGGTAGATGGAGATAAAGAGGATGAGGCTGGTGTATGGGGATGTGATGTAGAAGGAGAGGGTACTTTGGAAAGAAGCTCCATAGCCTGGGCAAAAGTAATGTGGCCCAGCTTGGAGGGATCAATAGGCCCTTCAGCAGTGGCTGTAGCTGCATCATCAGGAGAGTTGGTAGAGGATGGTAGCCTTCAGACACTTCTTGTTTTGCAGCACCTTCATTAAGGCCAGTGGAGATTCCCTCTGCAGTACCTTGGTTTAAAGGTACCTCATCATTGGGAGATGGGATTTGCATTTCAACATCAGGAGTGGTGAAACCTGCTGATGGAGTTTGTATGATGGGAGCAGCCTCACCAAAGGGATGTTCTATTCCTTGAGGATCATCAGCTTGAGTGGTTGGTCCTTCAGCAGCTCTTTGGTGTAGAACAGCTGCATCATGAGGAGCACAAGTTTTAGGCTGAGCTACTGGTTGGTCTAAACCAGCAGTGTGGGCACCTCGTGCAGACTCAGGGTGTAGAGAAGTATGAGGTGGGGACAGTGTGGACTCAGTATGGAGTGGAGAGAACTCCTGTCTTTCAATATTCTCAGCCTGTTGGGAGGCTAGAATAGTTGAAGTGGCTGACTCCATATGTACAACTGGCTCCTGTTGGGCGGCACCAGAGGGTCTAGGCTGACTTGGGGTTGACACAGGATGGAGTGAAGCAGGCTACAATTGTGCTAAACCTTCTCCCAAAATAGGAGAGGCAGCAGGGGTTGCTTCTTTTTCAACTGAACCCTGTTGAGAGGGAACAGAGGGGCTTTTTGGGCTGTTTTGGTTTTTGGTTTCTTTTTGGCAAGGGATTTTCTTTGGTAGGATTTGAGAGATGAGGTGGGTGTTTGTGGAGAGGTGAGAGGTTCAGACTGGACAGGTTTGGAGACTGGGTCAGAAACAGGTGGGTTGGCCTGTTCCATAGTCTCAGGTGCCACAGAGGCACCAGCCACCGAGGCTTCAGGTTCAACGAATGAACCAGAGTAAGGAGCCTGCTCCTCCTCACCCACAGAAGCTGAGGGTGCAGACTCAGACTGAGCTGTTTTGGCCTTCTTGTGGACAGGCCCAGCTTCAGTAGTTTCCACGGTCCTTTTAACAAGCTTGTCCATGGCTTTGGATTTTCTTTTGGGAGCAGCTTCAATATCCACCCTCACATCAGAGGGTCTTTCCACCAATCCTAACAACCTCCTTATTGGAGTTGATAGAGGAGGCTCGTTTGGGAGAACCGGAGTGTAGAAAACTCTATTTCCTATAACTAGAAATGCAGCAGTACGAAGTAAAGGCTGAGAGTTATACAGATGCTCACCACAAACGTGCTTGAAAATGAGGCTCAGAAATCTGGGGTAGCGAACAGCAGCTGGACGTGTCTCCTGCTGCACCAGATTCCTCAGATTCATGAAAATCCATCGGGCCATGTTGATAGTATTCCCATCCACCAACTGTAGGACTATAGGAATCTCATCACGGCTTAGTTGGTCAGAGGAACTGATACGGAAATATCAGTCTTAAATTTATAAACTCTAATCTGACCAAATCGACCGATAAACTCTCGGGCAAGTGTACCCGATCGTATAGCAATAAACTGGTAAGACCACGATTGTCTCCACAGGGAACGAAAAATGCAATTTATACTAATTAAAATTACTCTATCAAAAATAAGGTGGACAAAATGCAAACGAGTAAAAAGGGGGTTTTGTTTTTTTGATTTTTGGATACCGTTGACACGGCAAAGTAAACAAAATTACTCAAACTAAAATGACAATTAATAGTAACTAACGAAAATTTAAAACGACTATGAATTAACTAACTATGAGAATAGATTCAAATAACTAAAATGTATTTATCATTGAATCACTCCTCCTAGATTTGGTTCGTTTAAAAGTGCAATTGATTGATAGAGTTTTTAAGAAATTTCGAGCTAACATAGACCATCAATGACAGGATCTAAACTTAACTACCTAAGATTAACTGATTTCAATTGATCAGAGTGTAAACCAATAATCTTGTATTAAATCAAAGTCTAATTAAGAAGTTTGCGGAATAACACTTAATTATTTTGATAAAAGCTTTCAGAATCAATAACAAATAAACACAAGTAATAATCAAAACTGCTTGTATTGCTGAATCAGAACGATTACAATCACCTCTAATCTGTTTGATTAGACGAAGAACACAAATTGTTCTTAGGGTTTTACAACCTTAGAGGCTTATGAAAACTTAAACAAAAAGCAATTACAAACTTGAATATGCAGAAACTTCTTATACAATAGAAAAACCTACTCTATGTATTTATAATGCTTTCTGATTTGTTTCCTTGAAGGACTCTGACTTCTCTGATAGTAGATATGCTGAAATCTTCGTGTTGATATCTTTTCCTGAATATCAACACTTTCTGTTTATGAAACCGTTGAGCAGCTTGAATCTCTTAGCAGTTTGAGCAGGGCAGCTTGAGTGAAATTACTCTGGCAGCATGAACTTTTACACTAGCAGCTCGAGATTCTTCAACTAACAGCATGAACTTTGTACTTACATAGAAATTCTACTAACAGTATTGAGAAGTCTAACTAACAGTTTGAACTACTTAGAATATTTCCCAACAATCTCCCCCTAACTTAAGTTCTTTACACAAGACTTTAAATTCTATACAAATAAGGAAATAAAATAAGTAAACTGTTATTTACAAACCAAGGCTTTCAAAAACTTACAACTGTGCAAGTTTCTGATTGACAGCCTTCAAAAATTCTCTCTTCAAATCTTTTCTATCACAGTATATTCTTACTGACCTCATTTGAAGTAGCATAGCCTTTGGAAGATCAAAGAATTCAAAATTTAAGAATATGCAGGATCCATTTGCAAACCTGATTCTGTAAGTCTTTGATTTGACAAACAGATCAACTTGTACAACTTTCATCTCCTTGGCATCTTCTATATCCTTCCTTATTGACTCTGGATAAAAAATGCTCTGTAGATCTTTAATAGCTAGCTTTACTTGTGGAGGGAAGATCTGACTTGAGTAGCAGTCCCAACTTGATACATCCTTGTAAGCTCATCTCTTGTCATCCCTTAGGCCATATGCATTATGCTTTTGTACTCTTCCTCAGGACCAGTTTCTCTTCTTACTACAAAATGATATCTTAAGTCAATGTTATCCATTGGCTTAGCATACCAGTAAGTAATAAGAGGTTTGGAGAAATCATGCTGGTCGAGGGACTTCTCTATCTCCATTACTTGTTGCAGCTGATGCTCAAAAAGCACCCTTTTGACCTGATCAAGCTTTGCTTGTGAGATTGGCTCTGGTTGAGGAATAGGAGCAGCAGCTTGAACAGAAGGAGCAGGATCACTGGCAGCAGCTTGAACTGAAACTCTTGAACTTTGGACTTCTTGGGAGACTTTGGCTACCTTACGCTTTCCCATTTCCTTATCATGGATATCTTGCAGCCTTTCTGTGCTCATAGACTGAGCCATCTTCTTTGGAATACCAGCTGCAAAGGCAAAATTAATTAAAAATCTTCTATGCTCACCCTTTGAGTGCCCTGTTGGCATCTTTCTTTTCCTTTCGCCTTGCTTGTCCACAAACCCTCTTAGGTAGTCTCCTAAGGTTTCATCATCTTGCATTGGGGCATGGGTTTGCTGGTCTAAAGCTTTATCTTGTTCTTCTGCTAACTTTCTGGCAATCTCAACATCAAAGGCAATCTGGGCTTCTTTGGTAGAAAATTTGTGCTTTGGAGACTCTATAAGAATGCCCTTGCCCTTATCTTTTGTAGCAGAAGTTGTAGCTTGAACTGAACTGATGGGAGCTTGAATACCTTCTCTTATAACAACTCCAGTTGCTTTTGTAGAAGCAGCTTGAGTTTCTAGGCTAACAGCTTAAGAAGCTGTTGGGACTGTTAGCCTAGATTCTTGAACTGTTGGAGCTGCTTGGACTGATTTTGTTGGAGCTGCTTGGACTGCTTTAGGGATCTCCTGATTCTCCCCCTTTTTGGAAGCATTGGTTTGGTCAGGAGGACCTACAACCTTTGCCACTTGGGTTTGAATCAGACGCTCTAATTGAATGATCTTATTCCCACAGAGGGTAAACCCTTTATGGAGATAATCCATTCTCTGATTTTGAGCCGCTTCTGCCTGCCTGAGTGCAATGATTTGTGCCCCCTGTGCAGCAATGATGGACTGATGATATTCCAACATTGCTACAACAGGTTGCAGCTTAGGATCCGTTAATAACATAAGTTGCAGACTAGCCTCATGATCAGCAAACGTATGTGGTGCTTGTGATCTATCACTGGCATGAATACCAGAAGTAGAAACCTCTGGGCCCCTCTGTTATTGGTTCTGGGGACTTCCAGCTGGTGCTTGCACACCTGCTGTTGCCATGGGTGTGGTCTTACAGATGTTGGCACTGTACTGTGCCTCTTGTGCAGAAGCAACAGTAGTGTCAGCCACAGAACCCATATGGACAATCTCTGTTGAGATGTCCACCTCCTGATTGAGGTTGGGAGTGTTCTCAATAGGTGCCCTTTGGATATTCTATGCAGAAGTGTCCTCCTGCACAGGGTTATTTGGCTCTTGTATGAGGGCTGAGGAGAAAGGAGCTCCTGGACCTCTTTTCCTTTTATATAGTATGATTAGGGATGTGGGCTTAACAATAGGAACAGAAGGCATTTGAGTATCAGGAGGAGTGTGTTGGGGTCCTGGGGGTGAAGCAGTAATGATTGGCTGAGCCTGCTCAGGACCCTCTCCTCTGTTTCTTGGAATGATGTCCAACATTGCAGAAGGCAATGGGACATCAACAGTCAAAACGATGGCACTTTGTTTTAAAAGACGTTTTATTGAAGGTAAAGAGTGGCTATGGGAAACATGAATCCTTTTATGTATATTGAAATTACTGCAAGTTCTTGCAATAATTTCAGCCAAAAATCTAGGATACATCAAAAATTTCCCATGTTTTAGGGCATGATGCCTTAGCATACCCTGAAAAATCATATTTGAAAAATTGAACTGTTGGCCAGTTGATAAACACACTAAGGCAGTGGCTATGTTTGATGAAAATTCTTACCAACCAGTTCTTTTTGGACTTATACATTGCTGAATAGTATGAACAAGGTACTTCAACTTAGGGGCAAAATTTGTTTTAAAGAAAGTAAAAGATTCAGCAGTGCCCCTATATCCAATAGCATGAAGACCATTATGTAAAGCAGTAAGAGATAGGTCTGATATACCTGAGGCATCTTGAAGATGCAAATGTTGGCGTATGATTTCCTCAGTGATAGACACAGTGTTGCCATCAATTTTGGATGTCAAGGATGTGACTCCATTAACAGTTTTGACTGAGGCGTATTTCCAGAACTGTTCTATATGAGATATGTAGATAGTGGGATTGATGGTAAGGGCATGATGGATATGAGAAGTTCGAAGGAATTCCATTGTGTCATGGAACGGTTCAAGATCAGCGTGTTTGAGAGAGTAGGGTAGACAGTTATGTTCTTTGACGAACTCCATTGAAGATGAATCAGAGATTTTAGGGTTTCAGTGATGTGCGTGGGAATTGGTTCAGAGAATCAAGAAGGGTTCAAGAAGATATTTTGCAACTGGTAGTTACAATAGAACGAAACTGGAACCTTTAAAGGTTTTGAAAATATCTAAACCCGCGCACACACTTATGGAAATGACCATATTACCCTGCACACTTTGACAGATCAAGTGAAACAACTAACAGTCCGAGAAAATTAACTAGCAGCTTGAGAACATACTCAAGCTATTAGTTGAAAATTAGGCGACTGTTAATGAAACAGTGACTCCCCCTTAATCAAGCATATGTACACATAAAAGCAGATTAATCCATGTTAACCATACCAATACTTGATACTAGGAAGGTGAATCTTCCTACATCAAATGGTTTTGTAAATAGATCAGCTAACTGATCATCAGTGTGAATTTTGGTAACTTGGATTAATTTCTTCTCATTGCAATCCCTTATAAAATGAAATTTAATTTCTATATGCTTGGTTTTGGGAAATTTTACTGGATTTTGTACAATGCTAATTGCATTTGAATTGTCAATATAAATGGGAGTGGATAAGAAATTCATACCATAGTCTCTCAGTTGATTTTGAATCCACATCACTTGGGAGCAGCAACTTGCAGCTGCTACATATTCTGCTTCAGTAGATGATGTGGAGACAGTTGTTTGCTTTTTCCACTGCCAAGAGACCAATCTTGTTCCCAAGTATTGACATCCACCAGTTGTGGATTTTCTGTCAATATTGCATCCTCCATAATCACTGTCAGAATAGGCTGTTAGTTCAAGAGGAGAGTCTTTAGGATACCAGAGGCCTAAATGTGGTTGGCCTTTGAGATATCTAAAGATTCTCTTAACAGCAACAAAATGAGAATCCTTTGGAGAGCATTGAAACCTAGCACACACACAGACAGCAAACATAATATCAGGTCTAGAAGATGTTAGATACATAAGAGATCCTATAAGAGATCTGTATAAATGAACGTCCACATCTATGCCATATTTGTCTGTATGGAGCTGTTTGTGAGGATCCATTGGAGTACTTGCAACTTTGGTGTCTTGATACCCAAACTTTTCCAGTATGTCTTTAACATACTTTGATTGACTTATGAAGAGACCAGTGGGCTTCTGCTTGACCTGCAATCCTAGAAAGAAAGTGAGTTCTCCCATTGAACTCATTTGAAACTTTTTGTGCATTAATGCCTCAAACTCTTTGCACAGACAATCATTTGTTGAGCCAAAGATGATGTCATCAACATAGATTTGTACAAGTAGAATCTCAGCTTTGATGGACTTTGTGAAAAGTGTTTTGTCCAGAGTGCCTCTCTTGAACCCATTCTGTAGAAGGTATGATGACAGAGTGTCATACCATGCTCTGGGGGCTTGATGGAGTCCATAGAGAGCCTTGTCTAGCTTGTAGACTCTGTCTGGATACTTGTAGTCCTCAAAACCAAGAGGCTGACACACATAGATCTCCTCTTCAATTGTGCCATATAGAAAAGCAGACTTTACATCCATTTGATACACTTTAAAACCTTTGAAGCTTGCATAAGCCAAAAACAGTTTGATGGCTTCAATTCTTGCCACTGGAGCAAATACATCATCATAATCTATGCCTTCCTCTTGAGTGTACCCTTGTGCTACTAGTCTTGCTTCTTGATGACTATCCCTCTCTCATCCTTTTTGTTTCTGAACACCCATCTTGTACCAATGGCTCTCTTTCCTTTAGGAAGATCAACAAGTGTCCATACATTCTGAATCTTGAATTGTAGCAGCTCTTCCTGCATTGCCTCAATCCAGGATGAATCTTTCATTGCTTCTGATGCCTTTTTAGGTTCTAGCTGAGACATGAAACAGGCATGTTCAAAAGCAGCTAGACTGAATTCAGGAACTGCTTGTTCAGCAGCAGCAGTCTCATTTTGTACCATTTTCCTTGTTTGCACAGGTGTACATGGATCACCCATTATTTGATTGAGAGGATGATACTTGTGAACTCTGAGTGTAGGCTCTCTTTCTGTCTGAAAAGAAGATCCAAGGTTTGTATCATCTCCATCAGGACCAGTGGATGGTTCAGCTTCTGGAACAGCTTGACTTGAATCTGGGACTGTTTCCCTTTGTGTTGCAGCTGTTCTCTCAGGACTTGGGAGTGGCACTTCAGTGTCTGGATTTGTTTCATGTTGAGCATTCAGAACCCCTGGAGGTCACATGACGGAAGTGGTATAGTTGTATACTCATCCCAACTGTGTGATTCTGCAGCAGTTTGAAACTTTATGCCAACAGCTTAAGAATTTGTATTGACAGCATGAGAATTTGTGTTGACAGCTTCAATCCTGTTTGCATTAGTTTCTGCAGTATACTCAACAAAACTCAGAGAATTTGTTAGTGAATCTAAATCAAACAACCAATCAGGACCAGTGCCTTTGACATTTGCAGTATTTTCATTAAATTCAACATTGGCACTTTCTTCAATGGTTTTAGACACACTGTTATATACTCTATAGGCTTTGCTTTGAAATGAGTATCCTACAAAGAAACCTTCTTCAGCCTTACTTTCAAACTTCTCTAAGTGGGTCTTAGTGTGAAGAATGGTGCATGGACAGCCAAATGACTTGAAAAAGGCTATTAAGGGTATTCTATTATGGAATAACTCATATGGAGTTTTCCCTTGTGATTGAACAATCTGAACCCTATTTAGAACATAACAGGCTGTGTTGACTGCTTCTGCCTTAAAGGTCATTGGCAGTTTTGAATCAGCTAGCATGGTTCTAGCAGCCTCAATCAATGTTCTGTTCTTTCTCTCAGCTACACCATTTTGCTGTGGTGTTCTTGGTGCACTATATTGCCTAGCAATACCTTTGGACTCACAAAACCTGTTTAGAGTATGATTTTTAAACTCAGTTCCATTGTCTGATCTTATCACCTTGACTTTTGAGTTGGATTGGTTTTCTATCTTAAGAATAAATGACTTAACTAGCTCAGCAGTTTCATCTTTAGACCTAAGAAAGTAAACCCAAGTAAATCTGGTGAAATCATCAACAATAACTAAACAGTAGGCCCTTTTATTCAAACTCAAAACAGATGTTGGACCAAATAGATCCATATGAATCAGCTGAAGAGTAGATGAGATTGAATTTACTTCTTTGGCCTTATGAGAAGTTTTGTGTTGCTTGCCTTTAAGACATGCTACACAATGATCATCACATATGAACTTTTTTTGTGGTAAACCTCTTACCAGATTCTTTTTTACTAAAACATTCAAGGACTTGAAGTTCATGTGACACATCCTTCTATGCCAAAGAGCAGACTCATTGGATGATGCTTTGGATATCAAACAGCTTAAGGTACTTGATTTGGATAAAAGTTCTGTGTCTAAACAATATACATTGTCCTTTCTTGGTGTTCTTAGTAAAATAAGATTTTCAGGAATTTTAAAATCTTTTGAAAGGACAATGCACTCAGAATCTGTAAACAAAACAATGTTTTGTTTATCACATATTTGAGAGACACTCAATAAATTATACTTAAGCTGTTCAACATTCAAAACATCATTGAAAATCATGTTGCCTGCATTAACAGTACCTTTACCTGTAACCTTACCTCCTTTGGAGTTGCCTCAAAATGCAACAAATCCTCCATCAAAGCCTTTGAAATTGACAAGCACTCAGAATTGCCTGTCATGTGCCTAGAGCATCCACTGTCCAAATGCCATCTTGTTTTATGTGGTGACCTGTGGTTGCCTTGCACAAATAAAAGCTTAGTTAGTAGTGGAGTAAACCCAAACCAAATTGGTTTTGGGTTGTCCTTGTGTATTAACATAACTGAATACTGTCTTGGATTTCTTATACTTAGTAAGATCCACTGATGGATTTTGTGGAGAGTACTTAGTTAGCACATGAGGTATCCAGGTATTTTGTCCATCCTTTTCAGTAACAGTCTCAGATGATCCATTACCAGTCCCAATTTTGAGCCTACCAGTCTGAATTGAGTCTGTAGTGCTAACAGTTTGAGAATTTGCACTAACAGTCTCAACTTTAGACTTGGCAGTTTCAACATATGTATCAACAGGTTTACCTGAGTTTGTACCTTTGACACACCATATTTGTTTAAAATTTACCTTTGGTTTAGCTAAAACTTGTTTTTGGTGTGTGGACTGTTTCTTATTAACTTTTGTGAACCTGTGATCTACTGTTTTCTTTGGAACTGATGCAGTAGGAGGTTTGGCCTTTGGATTTTTTGAATTTTGAGAGTTTTTCTTTGGATGTTTCACAGTCTGTTTTGCTACAGATGGTTTATAAAAACAATCTCTGGCCAAGTGATTCTTTCGGCCACAATGAAAACATTTTTTGACTGTTTGAATTGGAGAACCAGTTTTATTTGACAGTTTCTGGTTATTGTTCCTCTGATTTCCCCTTACCTGCTGTTGTTTGGGAAACTTTTGGACACCATGCTTTTGGCATGTGCAGACTGGAACATTTTTACCCTTTCTCTTATTCTTTGAAGAAGATGCAGTGTTACAGTTAGAAGGTACAGAAACCTGTGGAGTAGCATTGCACACACTCATCTTCTCCTTTCCTTTCTTACTGGGGGCTTGGATTTCTATAGGTGCACTCATTGTTTTGTTTTCTTTCTCAACTGCTGTGCACTCATAGTCTGTATTTTGAATCTGATCTTCTTTAGATTCAGGACTGTTATCAAGGATTAGATCTACAGTAGTCATAGACTTATCTAATGGTTCGTTGACAAGCCTATCAGCAACCTCACTCATTGGATGAATGTATTTGTTGTTGTATGGAGGTGGAGTAGCCCTGTAGCCTATGGCTTATTTGGGATTAACCTGAGATTTTACCCTATCTTTAAATTGGACTTCCATTAGGTGTTCCAACTTTGATTAGCCAATTTGAAGTTACCTAGATCTATATTAACAGATTCTAGTTTCTTATTTGCCTCTAACACCTTTTGTTCAGTCTCTTCTACCTTTTTATTTAGGGATTCTATTTTCTTATTTAGCTCCTTTTTCTCCCACTCATGATATGTTCTATCATGTCCCATTTGAATCTCATTATCCTTATAGTCATTGATCTGTTTTTCAAGATCTTCTATGGCTTGCATGTATTCATATCTCCTCTCTTCCATCTTAGCTAGAGTTTTGCACATGCTCTCATTATGATCTCTGTACTTTTTAAGCATAATTTTGCATGTTTGAGAGCAGAGTTTAGAATTTACCTCAGATGGTAGTTCAGTGGAGGAGACATTTGATGTTTCTGCCATTAGAGCTTGATTTTGAAACTCTTCCTCTGTCTGATCACTCCAGTCAAACACATTGTCTTCTTGAGAGACAAGTGCTTGTGATGATGAAACCTAATTAGTCTATTGAGGCCTTGATGATTGTTGACTTTGAGATCTGCATTCTCTGGCAAAGTGGCCAAGCTTATGACATTTGTAACACTCAACTTTTGACTTATCAAAAGCTGGTTTGCCTTCTGTTCTGGCTTGAAAATTGGTCCTGCCAGTTCTTTTAAGAAACCTTTTGGCCCTCATGGTTAGCATTGCATGTTGCCACTTCAGATCCATCTCTTCAAGATCATCTGGATGAATCTGTTCTAGATCTTCAGCATTTAGTGCAAACAGTCCATCATTGGCAACAAAAGCCTCATGGTGAGCTTCAGTAGAGCTGCCATCACCACCTGAAAAGGAATCACTGCAATTAGATTTTTCTGATGACATAAGTGCAGTATTGTGATTATAAGAAAGAGATTTCTTTTTAGTATCAATCTCAGTCTCAAACACTCTCAGACTATTGTACAGATCATCCAGTTCTATTTCATCAAGAGTGTCTTTTGTTCTCCATTGAGCAGCATAAACTGTCCATTCTTCTCCAAGAGATCTGAGAAACTTTCTGTTGACCTCATCTTGATCCAGGCTGACTTTTGCACTTTCCAGTTCACTTATCAGTTTGTTGAACCTGTCAAAGATTTGAGTAAGGTTTTCATTCTTGCCACCAGAAAAGTTCTCATACTGCTGTTTCAAAAGATCCTTTTGATTTCTCTTGGTACTGGCATTACCAGCAAATCTTTTCTCTAAAGCATTCCAAAGAGAATGAGCAGTATAAAACTTTTTGAACTGATGTTGATAAGCATTAGGAATGGCTATTTGTAAAAGTGTAAGAGCTTTCACTTCATTCATTCTAGCCTTTCTTTCAAGTTCAGTTTTTGGAGGAGTTTTGACTGGTTTTCCCTCATCATCAAGTTCTGGATCAACTACAGGAGGAAATTCAACAGCTTCCCATATGGCATAATCAATGAATTGAATATGCTGTTGAATCCTGAGTTTCCACATCTCAAACTCAGTGGGCTTGAGCATAGGCACTTTGAGTCCTTGCCCAGATCCACTGCTGCTATTATCAAATTCCATTGCAAAAGATTAAAAATTTAAAAGAAAGCTTTCGTCTTTGAAAAACAAAGAACGACCTGTGGCTCTGATACCACTTGATAGGATCTAAACTTAACTACCTAAGATTAACTGATTTGAATTGATTAGAGTGTAAACCAATAATCTTGTATTAAATCAAAGTCTAATTAAGAAGTTTGCGGAATAACAATTAATTATTTTGATAAAAGCTTTCGGAATCAATAACAAATAAACACAAGTAATAATCAAAACTGCTTGTATTGCTGAATCAGAACGATTACAATCTCCTCTAATATGTTTGATTAGACGAAGAACACAAATTGTTCTTAGGGTTTTACAACCTTAGAGGCTTATGAAAACTTAAACAAAAAGCAATTACAAACTTGAATATGCAGAAACTTCTTATACAATAGAAAAACCTATTCTATGTATTTATAATGCTTTCTGATTTGTTTCCTTGAACGACTCTGACTTCTCTGATAGTAGATATGTTGAAATCTTCGTGTAGATATCTTTTCCTGAATATCAGCACTTTCTGTTTATGAAACCGTTGAGCAGCTTGAATCTCTTAGCAGTTTCAGCAAGGCAGCTTGAGTGAAATTACTCTGGCAGCATGAACTTTTACACTAGCAGCTCGAGATTCTTCAACTAACAGCATGAACTTTGTACTTACATAGAAATTCTACTAACAGTATGAGAAGTCTAACTAACAGTTTGAACTACTTAGAATATTTCCCAACAATCAACCCTACTAATCCGATTATAACCTAATCTATTCAAAACACGCTAACTTTCGTTATTGGTGAATTGAACTCAAACTTTTATCTGGGTTATTAGAGAAGCAATTTCAACTATCATAATTTCAGAATAATTGATTACCCTAACCGCATGCAACCGTCATAATTTCAGAACAAGCAAACGATAGGATAAAACTAATTACACGTGCAAGTCATAATTTCAGAACATGACACAATGTAATAGTAAACTACTCAATAATTATTAAAATAAATAATTCAAGGTTCACGACTAGGCATAAACAAAACTCAATCAATAATAAAAACTAAACCTAAATCTGGGGTTCGTTCATCAATGACAAATACAATAAATTTAGCCCATAATTAAATTAATAACTAACAATAATAAAATAACAAGAAAATTAAACATAATTGCTAGAAAAGAAACCAAAAACATAATTGCTAATATTGCTTGTTACTTACTGCCTTTTTTCCTTCTTCGACCCACGGTAAAAAAAAACAATATATATAATAATAAATGTTCAATGTTGTTGCACCTCTTTTGGCAGCCACCAACCGAAGAAGAAGAATAAAAAAAATAAACTTTGAAACTTTAATAGTTGTTTACTCCAACTCCTCTCCGCCACAAACTTCAATACCAACAGAGAATTAAAAATCTTCGATGATGTTTGTTTTTCTTTTTTTTTCTCCCCTTGCGGCTCTTTTTAAAACAAAAAAAAATAATAATAAAATAATCATAATAATAATCCAACCGAAACCCTAAAATATAAAATGGACTTTGGCCCGTTGGGTATTGGGTTTGGAGAAGCTCAAATCTCGAACTTTTATTTGGACCTGTTGGTGCTGGACTTGGAGAGGCTTAAATATTGGACTTTCTTTGGATCTGCTTGCATGCTCTCATATTTTTTCACTTTAAGCCCACATAATCATCTTATTTTATTGTATTGTACCCAACTAAACCTGCAAATAAAAAATGACAAGAAAATGAACTTTTAGCATCAAACCTTATAAGTTTAAACGCATAAAAAGAATGATATTGTTGAATAATTATATGAATAAATGAGACAATATCAAAACTTCCCACACTTAAACTTTGCTTGTCCCTAAGCAAATCATCTCAAAAAAAACAATTTAAACAAGCAAACACAATTAAGACGCATATGAAGCTCAAACAGTTAAAAGGGATGCCTGCAAAAATAACTCAACTTCAACAAACACAGGATAACTTAAATTCATGCACATGCTTGTGTACCGATCCTCTCTAACTTTTCACTGACTCCAACAGAATTCAAAAATCACTTGACTAAACTCAACTGACCTACAAATCGCTCATCCTTGCATGCTTTATTAATCTTTTCCCTTCAAACTTTTCTGACTCAAGGCTTATTGATGATTTCTTTTCTTTTTCTTTTTTTTCTTTTTTTTTTCTTTTTGGACTCAAGAAACCTATGACTTTCGATGGATCCCATGTAACGAACTTTCTACTTGACCGATCTCAAACCAGATGGTTTTAGGTGATCAGGTGTAGAACACCACTCGAAGTCTACTCGTTCGAGAACCAAAGGCCACTTTTACTTACTTAATCACTTTTCTTTCTTTTTCTTTTTTTTGAAAATCAATCTCAACCTCTTTTGTCAGAATCCAGCTGTTTGTAATTTAAGATGGTATCTCAGGATACCGCCTCGCTGACAATAATCCCAGGGATTAACATAACATGCAAGACTTTTTGCAATTTCCAGGCCATTAGAGCTCACAGTGATCAAGAAAATAGTTAAAAACCAGCAAAAAGCCACAAACACTGCAACATGAAAGCTAAGCTAACCGATGATGTTAAAGACAAGCGCTTTTCACAGACACACTCTCACTTACTTAACCATCACTATGCGAATGAAGTGTATGAACTTGCTAGCATAAAAGAAATTTAAGTGCATAGAGATGATATACTAACAGGACAAACAATGGTTAAAGTATTTAACCCCCTTCCCACACTTAAAATTTTGCATTGTCCCCAATGCAATCACAGATAAAGCACAGATATATGGAAAGAATAGGGAGAGTAAAGGAACAATACTCCCTTGGGGTTAGCAGAAATAACATGAGACAGTGGCGGTAGATGTCAAATCACAACAGCAAGCATCAATAACTGAAAAAGCACACATGACAAAGAAAAGCATAGAACCTGTAAAAAGAGAAGCACACACATTAGAATAAACACACGAATAAAATAAGAATAAGATAATGCAAGACAAAACTAACTAAAATAAAACTTAAAGAAACAGAAATTCGGGTTGCCTCCTGAGAGCGCCTTGTTTATTTCCGAGTCTTGAGCTCGACTCGCCCCTAAAATTAATTATTTGGGCAAGGTGTCCATGACCTCCTCTTGTTCGGGTCCTTCTGCCTCATTGTATAACTTCAAGCGATGACCATTAACGCGAAAAGAGCCACTGTCAGACTGGAGATCAACGAAACCATATTGGGAAGCTTTAATGACTTTATAAGGACAAGTCCAGCGCGATTTCAGCTTACCTGGAGTGAGTTTCAGACGAGATTTGAATAATAGAACTTTGTCCCCTGGTCTGAATTCCTTGACAGTCTTCAGACGACTATCATGCAACACCTTTGATCTCTCCTTATATAATCGCGAGTTATCATTGGCTTGGAGCCTCAACTCATCTAACTCGTTCAACTGGAGAAACTGGTGTTTTCCAGCCTCATGATAATCAAGATTTGCATTTTTCATTGCCCAGAATGCCTTGTGCTCGATTTCAAGAGGAAGATGACATGCCTTTCCATAAACCATTCGAAAACGGTGTCGTGCCAGTAGGAGTTTTGTAGGCAGTACGGAATGCCCACAACGCATCTTCAAGCTTGTCGGACCACAATTTGGGGTTGAAGCCAATAGTGCGCTCGAGAATACGTTTAAGTCCTCTATTCGTGTTCTCGACTTGTCCACTCGTTTGCGGGTGATATGGCGTCGAGAATCTGTGATTCACTCCATAGCATTTCAGGACTTTCTCCAACTGCTGACTATAGAAATGTGATCCGCGATCACTAATCAGCGCCTTAGGACAACCGAATCGAGAGAATAGGCTTTTAAGGAAATTCACAACTACTCGGGCATCATTGGTTGGGAGGACTTTTGCCTCAGCCCATTTCAAAAGATAATCTACAGCCACGAGTATGTATTTATTGTTATGGGATGTCGGAAAAGGACCCATGAAGTCGATGCCCCATACATCAAAGATCTCGCAAATCTGGATTCCTTGTTGGGGCATCTCATCCCTTTTCGAGATATTGCCTGCACGCTGACAAGCATCACAGGTCTTGACCATGGAATGAGCATCTTTGAAGAGAGTGGGCCAATAGAAACCACAGTCTAAGACCTTTTTCGCAGTGTAGTTTGGCCCAAAGTGTCCTCTCGTCGGTCCTTGGTTACATTCATTCAAAATTTGTCTGGCATCAGTACCAGACACGCAACGGCGCATAACATAGTCGGCACCTAAACGGAAGAGATAGGGTGGATACCAATGATAGAACTTAGAATCACTTAAAAGCTTTCGCTTCTGCTGGTATGTCAACCCTTTTTTCTATGATACCTGCTGCAAGGTAGTTTGCTATGCTAGCAAATCGATCATCTGTAAGAATTCATCAGGGAATGTGTCCTTGATGGTGGACTCATTAAGCTCCTCAAGATTTGGGTTCTCGAGTCGAGAAAGATGATCAGCAGCTAGGTTTTCTGCCCCCTTTTTGTCCCGGATCTCAATGTCGAATTCCTGTAAGAGTAGAATCCAACGAATTAGACTCGGCTTTGTATCTTGCTTGGCATACAGATATCTGAGGGCAGAATGGTCAGTGTAGACTATGGTCTTTGAGAGCACCAAGTACTGACGAAACTTATCGAATGCAAAAACTACCGCTAGAAGCTCTTTTTCGGTGGTAGTGTAATGTCCCTGGGCCGCAGTCAGAGTGCGACTCGCATAGTAGATAGGCTGAAAAAGATTATTCTTTCTTTGGCCCAGGACAGCTCCAAGCGCGTAATCGCTAGCATCACACATGAGCTCGAATGGAGAGGACCAATCTGGTGGTATCATGATTGGCGCATGTGTCAGATGATGCTTCAGAAGATCATGTGCCTTCATACACTCGGATGAGAATACGAATGGCACGTCCTTCTCGAGACGTTGGGTGAGAGGCGGGGCAATCTTTGAAAAATCTTTGATAAAGCGCCTATAGAACCCGGCATGACCCAAAAAGCTACGAACCGCTTTGACATTCGTGGGTGGAGGGAGTTTGGAAATTACGTCAACTTTCGATTTATCGACCTCCATTCCCACACTTGAGATTTTATGGCCGAGAACTATGCCTTCTTGAACCATAAAGTAGCATTTTTCCCAATTCAACACAGGGTGAGACTCCTCGCATCTAGTCAAGATACGCTCAAGGTTCAAGAGACATGAATCGAAGGAATTGTCGAATACTGAAAAGTCGTCCATGAAAACCTCCATGCAATCCTCGATCATGTCATGGAAGATGGCTGTCATACAATGCTGGAAAGTGGCAGGTGCATTGCAGAGACCAAAAGGGATCCGCCTGTAAGCAAAAGTCCCGAAAGGACAGGTGAAGGTGGTCTTCTCCTGATCCTTTGGGTCGATAGGAATCTGAAAGTAGCCAGAGAAACCATCAAGGAAGCAGTAGAACTCATTCCCTGCTAGTCTCTCTAACATCTGGTCAATGAAGGGAAGAGGAAAGTGGTCCTTTCGGGTAGCGTCATTAAGTTTCCGATAGTCTATGCATACCCTCCATACAGTGACCACGCGAGTAGGGATGAGTTCGTCTTTCTCGTTTCGAACAACAGTGGTGCCTCCCTTTTTAGGAACCACCTGAACAGGGCTGACCCATGGGCTGTCAGAAATAGGGTATATAATCCCAGCATCGAGGAGTTTGATGACCTCCTTCTTGACCACTTCGGTCATATTAGGGTTCAGCCGCCTCTGTCTCTGCACACATGACTTATAGTTATCCTCCATGAGAATCTTATGTGTGCAGTAGGAAGGAATGATCCCTGGAATGTCAGCAGTCTTCCAGGCGATTGGCCGCTTATGAGCTTTGAGAAGATGAATCAATCTGTCTTTCTCATCAGGGGAGAGAGCAGAAGAAATGATGACAGGGAGAGAAGAGTCTCCCTGTAAGAAAACATACTCAAGATGATCGGGAAGAGGTTTAAGCTCGAGAGTAGGTGGCTCTTCAAGAGATGTCTTAATGCGGATCTTCTCGTTAACTGCGAGTGGCTCGGCTTCTCCATCGGTCTCTTGGGCGTCAACAGCGTCTGCACATAGGAGATCTTCGAGATTTCGCACTACCACATCAGGATAAATCGTGCATGCCTCATTACTCATCAAGGTCAGAAGCTGATCCAGCTCAGAATCCAGGCAATCATCTATAACATCAATAGAGAAACACGAATCATCTGCTGTGTGTGCGTGTGTCATTGCCTTATCTATGGAGAATGTGACTCTATCATCAGCAATACCTAGGTTGAGTTGTCTCTTAGATACGTGAACTATGGCATCAGCAGTGTTAAGGAATGGTCGTCCTAGAATGAGTGGAATTTGGCTGTCTTCTTTCATTTCTAAGATGACAAAATCAACAGGAAAGACAAACCTATCTACCTTAACTGGGACATTCTCCGCTATGCCTAAAGGATATTTAAAGCTACGCTCTACAAGCTGAAGGCACATCCTGGTCTGCTTAAGTTCACCTAGGTCTAGCTTAGAGTATAAGGTGAGTGGCATGAGATTAATGCTAGCACCTAGATCAGCTAATGCATTACATACAGTATCAGAACCAAGAAAGCAAGGGATAATGAAACTCCCTGGATCTCCAAGCTTAGGAGGCATGTCCTTCGTCTGTAGAATGGCTGAACACTGCTCACCGAGTGGCAATGTGGTCGCGTCCTCCAACTTCTTCCTATTCGACACTAGATCCTTCAGAAACTTCCCATAGTTAGGCATACCTACAATGACATCAACAAGAGGCACGTTAATCCTAATTTGCTTCAATAAGTCAACAAACTTACCTTACTGCTCTTGCATGCGCTCTCTCCGTAGACGATTAGGATAAGGAATTTTTGGTTGGTAATCCTTGAGAGGCGCTTGCTTTGGCTTTGATGGCTTAGCGAACGGTGGTGGCGTCTCCTTCTCCACTGAATCAGCTGTAGGTGTTTCCATTTGGTTAGGTTTCTCCGTGTTATCCTCGTCATCTGAAGTTCAATCCTGCACAACAACAGAGTTGTCAGAATGTGATGTATCCATAACTCCGACTACCTTACCTAAGCGAGTGGTAATCGCCTTAACATGCTCATTGTGATTCTGATTCACGTTGGGGTTCTTTTGGGTATTGCTTGGTAGTGACCCACTTTGACGTCCTGATACAACCTCAGCTAATCTACCTAAGTCACGCTCAATATTCTGGATCGATGCTTGCTGATTTCTTTGAACTTGCTCGTTATTAGCTTGATTCTGTTGCACAGTTAGCATGAAACTCTTTAATATATCTTCTATGTTGCTGCTTGTTCCAGCTGCTGGCTAAGTGATCTGTACTGGAGGCTGAGGATTCGGGTTGGTGTTTCCCTGGTTAAACCGATGAATCCCCGGTGGGTTCTGTCTTTGGAAATTTCCTCGATTGTTTCCCTGGTAATTTGAATTATTCCCCTGGTAGTTATTTCCCTGGTAATTATTTCCCGGCCTCTGGTTCATGAAGTTAACGCTCTGTGTCTGGATCATCGGCCGATCCTCGCAATCTTTCGTCAGGTGAGATCCTCCACAAGTCTCACACCCTACCTGCATAGTGTGAATACTTTGGATCAGCTTATCAACTTTACGCTCCAATGACTTTTGACTGTTAGCAAGCGATGCTACAGTATCACTACCCCCGTCATCCTCTATTGCAGCTATCGTCTTTCTGCCCGATTTCTTCTCGACACTCCATCCCTGCTTAACTAAAGATATGTCTTCTAAAAGCTTAAAGGCTTCCCTCGGAGTCTTATATTGAAAGATACCACCGCAGGCTGAGTCGATCCGCTCCTTAATCTCTTCATCCATACCTCTGTAGAAAGTCTCGACCTGCTTTCTCTTATTAAGCTCGTGATTTGGACAGTCGCGTAACATCTTCTTGAATCGTGTCCATGAATCAACTAAAGATTCCCCAACTTTCTGGGAAAAGTTTGAAATCTCAGTTATCATTCTTTCTTCCTTAGCCGGAGGGAAAAAATGGTTAATGAACAAGTTGTTCATGTCTGCCCAGGTCGTGATAGAGTTTGGCTCTAAAGACTCTAACCACTCTTGAGCTTCCCCGATTAGTGTAAAAGGGAAAACTCTAAGTCTCGCGGCATCGGAATTAGCTCTGAATAAGTCACAGATAGAAAGGAATGACTGAATATGTCGGTTAGGGTCATGTTTTAACCTCCCATCAAAATTCAATTCCCGAGCCATGCTGACGAACTGCCCTTTGATTTCGAATCTTTCTTCATTAGCAGCAACAGGGACTCGGATAGCTGAGTGTGGAGCTGGTGGTGCAGTCTTGCGGGCTGTCCACATCGGGGTATCATCTTCATTAGCCATTGGTTCCTCCTCGGATTCAGACTCCAAGTGAGGATCTTCCGTGATTGTTGGTGGTTGACGAAGTCGTAGTCGACGATGGAATTCTCGTTCAGGTTCTTGAAATGGTTCTAAGAGTTGAGACGATGATCTACGGGTCATGCACTAACTAAACTAAGAAAAAGTAGAATTATAGAACTAACTAAATAAAATAAATCTAAGAAAACTAAATAACCTATAAAAAAAATAAATAAACTTAATGAGTAAAATAACACTAAAAACTAAACTAAAAAAATTAAAAATTAAAATTAAGAAATAAAAAGAAAATGCTAGAAAAATTCTAAGTAGTAAAATTGGAAACCGTTCCCCGGCAACGGCGCCAAAAACTTGATACGGAAATATCAGTCTTAAATTTATAAACTCTAATCTGACCAAATCGACCGATAAACTCTCGAGCAAGTGTACCCGATCGTATAGCAATAAACTGGTAAGACCAGGATCGTCTCCACAGGGAACGGAAAATGCAATTTATACTAATTAAAAATTACTCTATCAAAAATAAGGTGGACAAAATGCAAACGAGTAAAAAGGGGGTTTTGTTTTTTTTGATTTTTGGATACCGTTGACACGGCAAAGTAAACAAAATTACTCAAACTAAAATGACAATTAATAGTAACTAACGAAAATTTAAAACGACTATGAAGTAACTAACTATGAGAATAGATTCAAATAACTAAAATGTATTTATCATTGAATCACTCCTCCTAGATTTGGTTCGTTTAAAAGTGCAATTGATTGATAGAGTATTTAAGAAATTTCGAGCTAACATAGACCATCAACCCTACTAATCCGATTATAACCTAATATATTCAAAACACGCTAACTTTCGTTATTGGTGAATTGAACTCAAACTTTTATCTGGGTTATTAGAGAAGCAATTTCAACTATCATAATTTCAGAATAATTGATTACCCTAAACGCATGCAACCGTCATAATTTCAGAACAAGCAAACGCTAGGATAAAACTAATTACACGTGCAACTCATAATTTCAGAACATGACACAATGTAATAGTAAACTACTCAATAATTATTAAAATAAATAATTCAAGGTTCACGACTAGGCATAAACAAAACTCAATCAATAATAAAAACTAAACCTAAATCTAGGGTTCGTTCATCAATGACAAATACAATAAACTTAGCCCATAATTAAATTAATAACTAACAATAATAAAATAACAAGAAAATTAAACATAATTGCCAGAAAAGAAACCAAAAACATAATTGCTAATATTGCTTGTTACTTACTGCCTTTTTTCCTTCTTCGACCCACGGTTAAAAAAAACAATATATATAATAATAAATGTTCAATGTTGTTGCACCTCTTTTGGCAGCCACCAACCGAAGAAGAAGAATAAAAAAAATAAACTTTGAAACTTTAATAGTTGTTTTCTCCAACTCCTCTCCGCCACAAACTTCAATACCAACAGAGAATTAAAAATCTTCGATGATGTGTGTTTTTCTTTTTTTTTTCTCCCCTTGCGGCTCTTTTTAAAACAAAAATAATAATAATAAAATAATCATAATAATAATCCAACCGAAACCCTAAAATATAAAATGGACTTTGGCCTGTTGGGTATTGGGTTTGGAGAAGCTCAAATCTCGAACTTTTATTTGGACCTGTTGGTGCTGGACTTGGAGACGCTCAAATATTGGACTTTCTTTGGATCTGCTTGCATGCTCTCATATATTTTCACTTTAAGCCCACATAATCATCTTATTTTCTTGTATTGTACCCAACTAAACCTGCAAATAAAAAATGACAAGAAAATGAACTTTTAGCATCAAACCTTATAAGTTTAAACGCATAAAAAGAATGATATTGTTGAATAATTATATGAATAAATGAGACAATATCAAAACTTCCCACACTTAAACTTTGCTTGTCCCCAAGCAAATCATCTCAAAGAAAACAATTTAAACAAGCAAACACAATTCAGACGCATATGAAGCTCAAACAGTTAAAAGGGATGCCTGCAAAAATAACTCAACTTCAACAAACACAGGATAACTTAAATTCATGCACATGCTTGTGTACCGATCCTCTCTAACTTTTCACTGACTCCAACAGAATTCAAAAATCACTTGACTAAACTCAACTGACCTACAAATCGCTCATCCTTGCATGCTTTATTAATCTTTTCCCTTCAAACTTTTCTGACTCAAGGCTTATTGATGATTTCTTTTCTTTTTCTTTTTTTTCTTTTTGGATTCAAGAAACCTATGACTTTCGATGGATCCCATGTAACGAACTTTCTACTTGACCGATCTCAAACCAGATGGTTTTAGGTGATCAGGTGTAGAACACCCCTCGAAGTCTACTCGTTCGAGAACCAAAGGCCACTTTTACTTACTTAATCACTTTTCTTTCTTTTTCTTTTTTTTGAAAATCAATCTCAACCTCTTTTTTCAGAATGCAGCTGTTTGTAATTTAAGATGGTATCTCAGGATACCGACTCGCTGACAATAATCCCAGGGATTAACATAACATGCAAGACTTTTTGCAATTTCCAGGCCATTAGAGCTCATAGTGATCAATAAAATAGTTAAAAACCAGCAAAAAGCCACAAACACTGCAACATGAAAGCTAAGCTAACCGATGATGTTAAAGACAAGCGCTTTTCACAGACACACTCTCACTTACTTAACCATCACTATGCGAATGAAGTGTATGAACTTGCTAACATAAAAGAAATTTAAGTGCATAGAGATGATACACTAACAGGACAAACAATGGTTAAAGTATTTAACCCCCTTCCCACACTTAAAATTTTGCATTGCCCCCAATGCAATCACAGATAAAGCACAGATATATTGAAAGAATAGGGAGAGTAAAGGAACAATACTCCCTTGGGGTTAGCAGCAATAGCGTGAGACAGTGGCGGTAGATGTCAAATCACAACAGCAAGCATCAATAACTGAAAAAGCACACATGACAAAGAAAAGCATAGAACCTGTAAAAAGAGAAGCAACACACATTAGACTAAACACACGAATAAAATAAAAATAAGATAATGCAAGACAAAACTAACTAAAATAAAACTTAAAGAAACAGAAATTCGGGTTGCCTCCCGAGAGCGCCTTGTTTATTTTCGAGTCTTGAGCTCGACTCGCACCTAAAATTAATTATTTGGGGAAGGTGTCCATGACCTCCTCTTGTTCGAGTCCTTCTGCCTCATTGTATAACTTCAAGCGATGACCATTAACGCGAAAAGAGCCACTGTCAGACTGGAGATCAACGAAACCATATTGGGAAGCTTTAATGACTGTATAAGGACCAGTCCAGCGCGATTTCAGCTTACCTGGAGTGAGTTTCAGACGGGATTTGAATAATAGAACTTTGTCCCCTGGTCTGAACTCCTTGACAGTCTTCAGACGACTATCATGCAACACCTTTGATCTCTCCTTATATAATCGCGAGTTATCTTAGGCTTGGAGCCTCAACTCATCTAACTCGTTCAACTGGAGAAACCGGTGTTTTCCAGCCTCATGATAATCAAGATTTGCATTTTTCAAGGCCCAGAATGCCTTGTGCTCGATTTCAAGAGGAAGATGACATGCCTTTCCATAAACCATTCGATACGGTGTCGTGCCAGTAGGAGTTTTGTAGGCAGTACGGAATGCCCACAACGCATCTTCAAGCTTGTCGGACCACAATTTGGGGTTGAAGCCAATAGTGCGCTCGAGAATACGTTTAAGTCTTCTCTTCGTGTTCTCGACTTGTCCACTCGTTTGCGGGTGGTATGGCGTCGAGAATCTGTGATTCACTCCATAGCGTTTCAGGACTTTCTCCAACTGGTGACTATAGAAATGTGATCCGCGATCACTAATCAGCGCCTTAGGACAACCGAATCGAGAGAATAGGCTTTTAAGGAAATTCACAATTACTCGGGCATCATTGGTTGGGAGGGCTTTTGCCTCAGCCCATTTCGAAAGATAATCTACAGCCACGAGTATGTATTTGTTGTTACGGGATGTCGGGAAAGGAGTCGAAGAGCTTCCCTGATCAGACGAATGTTGATCTCCATGGTCTGAGTCCCATTGAGTATGGTTCCCTTAATGACTTTGGTGTCTGGGTTGTAGGCACAGGTGTACCGAAACTCATAGACCATCTCCTGGTACAGGACACCAAGAGTGGCAGTCATGGCATAGTTCAACTGATGAACATTAAAAAACTCCACCATTTCTTCATAGCCTTTTCCCACATAGTTTTTGGGGATGGTTAGGTTAGCAAGGTAGTTGGTAGGTTTCAAGGTCAGCATTGAGGTGACTGATGGATGATTCTGAACATCAGCACCCACAAACACTGGTAGAAAGGGGTTGTTTCGGTGAGCCATTTGGGAAGTAGTGAAAGTAGCAGAAGCACAAGACCACTTAGTCGATTTTTAGAGTTCTTAGGAATTTATGGAAGTAGTGAGGAAGACGAAGATGAAACAGTAGGGGTATTTATAGGATTTGAATGTGAGTGGGTATGAGAGAGAAACATTTGGGCGGTTGATTTGAAAAGGTCATTAACGGAAAACGGAACGGTTGTCCATGTCAGACCATTTTTCAGACCACTCGAGCCTTTTTTAATCACTAACACACGTAAACCCACATTATCCGCAGTAATTAAGTTAAATAAAAACAAAAATTAAGTAACTTAATTGTGAAGAAAGGTATTTAAAACTGATGGTCTAAGCTGATGGTCAAACCTGTGATGAGCAGGGTCATCACAAGTTGTTCACTCTTCAGGCTGTTCTTTCAACCTGTTCAGCTATGTAAGAACAGGTTGTGTTCAATAGATGATCAGGTTACAAGATAATGTCTTGTATGACAGATTGAGAGAGTGAGCAGGGTAGAGGTTTGATCATTAGATCAGGCTTGACATATAAACTGTTATTGTCAAACCTGTTATATGCTCAAGCTGTTCAAGTTTTGCAGAAAATGGCTAAGTATAGAACATGCATAGCCTGTTCTGTCTAAGCTGTTCTGCGAAATTTGAGTAATGTGAGACATATAATGACTTAGAACATTTTGGACACTTAGTCACTTTTGTTTAACATGCCCAACTTACTTACCAGATAGTTAAATCTGTTTTCATCAAGAGGTTTGGTGAAAATGTCTGCAAGTTGTTCATCTGTGGAAATAAAACTTACCTCCACATTACCTTTCTGAATGTGATCCCTGATGAAATGATGTCTGACCTCTATATGCATTGTTCTGGAGTGAAACACTGGATTGTTGGAGATAGCTATGGCACTTGTATTATCACACAGAATAGGAGTTTTCCTATATACAAGTCCATAGTCTTCAAGCTGATGCTGCATCCACAGAATCTGCCCACAGTAGCTTCCAGCAGCAATGTACTCAACTTCAGCAGTAGAATTAGAAACTGAGTTCTGCTTCTTGCTGCACCAACTTATCAACTTACCACCAAGGGGTTGACATCCACCTGTTGTGCGTTTCCTATCTAGCCTGCAGCCTGCAAAGTCAGAATCTGAATAACCTGTTAGTTCAAGGCTTGAGTCTTTGGGATACCAAAGACCCAAACCTGGTGTACCCTTAAGGTATCTGAAGATTCTTTTCACAGCAGCTAGATGTGATTCTTTTGGATCAGCTTGGAAGCTAGCACATAAACAAGTAGCAAACATTATATCAGGTCTACTAGCAGTTAAATACAGCAAACTCCCAATCATGCCTCTGTAAGCTGTTACTGAAACAACTTTGCCACGGGCATCTGCATCCAATTTTACATTAGTTGCCATTGGGGTTTTAATAGGAGAACTTTGATCAAATTTAAACTCTTTCAATAGATCTAAAGTATACTTTCTTTGATTTATAAAAATTCCATTTGAAGTTTGTTTAACCTGTAATCCTAAAAAGAAAGTAAGTTCTCCCATCATACTCATTTCATATTTGGATATCATGAGTAATGAAAAATTCTTGCATAATTGTTCATTAGTGGAACCAAATATTATGTCATCCACATAAATTTGAACAAGCATAATATCAGACTTCACCTTCTTTATGAACAGTGTGGTATCCACTTTACCTCTGGAATACCCATTACTCATAAGTAACTCAGTAAGAGTGTCATACCAGGCTCTAGGGGCTTGTTTTAGACCATAGAGGGCTTTGTCCAACTTATAGACAAAACTTGGATGATGTTCATTTTCAAAACCTGGAGGCTGCTTGACATAAACTTCCTCTTGCAACTTCCCATTCAGAAATGCACTCTTCACATCCATTTGAAATACCTTCATGCTCTTATGAGCAGCGTAGGCTAGAAACAAACGAATTGCCTCTAGCCTGGCCACAGGAGCAAATGTTTCATCATAGTCAATGCCTTCCTCCTGTCTATAGCCCTGAGCAACAAGTCTTGCCTTATTTCTAATGACATGACCTTGCTCATCCATCTTGTTCCTGTAAACCCATTTGGTGCCAATTATAGTTTTACCTTTAGGAGCAGGGACCAACTTCCATACTTTGTTTCTCTCAAACTGATTGAGTTCTTCTTGCTTGGCCAGTGATCTAATTGGCATCTTTAAGTGCTTCATCCACTTTCTTTGGCTCCATGACGGACACAAAGCTAGAGAACATACAAAAGTTCCATAAGCTGTCCCATCTTGTTTGTACCCCTTTGTTGATGTCACCAATTATTTGATCATTGGGGTGACACCTGATCCACTTAGGATCATTTCTCAATGAGGATTCTCCTGAGTTGTTTGCATCTTCAATAGGTCCTGTTGAACAGCTCTCAAGATTTTCAGACACACTGATATCTTGAGCATGTTCACTTGTTGAGCATGACTCTCCATTGTTGAGCATATCAGCAGAGGATCCAGGAAAATCAGCATTGATTGGTTCAGGACATGAAGTTGTAATTAAGTCAGTACACTTATTCACACAAGGTGTATCAACATAATCATAATCATGTCCATCATGGTTAGCAGGTTCCACTCTGGATGTGGTGGAAGCTTTTGAGTCCTCTTCACTGTTTGAATGCATGAGATCATCAAAGTTGAATTCTCCTGAAACTGATTCAGGTACAGCTTTGGTGGAGGCATTCCTGGACTCTTCAAAGGTGACATTGATAGATTCATCTATCACCTTTCTTTTGTTGTTGTACACTCTGTAGGCTTTAGAGATAGCAGAGTATCCAACAAACACACCTTCATCTGCTTTTGGTTCAAACTTTGCCAGTTGGTCCCTTTGATTCAGAATGAAGCAGGGACATCCAAACACATGGAAGTAGCTAATATTTGGCCTCCTCCCTTTGAGCAGCTCATAGGGAGTCTTGTTGAACCTTTTCACCACTAAGGATCTGTTTTGGGTGAAGCATGCAGTGTTAATAGCTTCAGCCCGGAATGATGAAGGTAAACCAGATGCACACAGCATGGTTCTAGCAGCTTCAATAAGGGTTCTGTTTCTCCTTTCAGCAACTCCATTTTGTTGAGGAGTTCTTACTGCTGAAAAGTTTTGTGAGATCCATTTTTCTTCACAGAAGTCCTCAAGAGTACTGTTTTTGAACTCAGTACCATGATCACTTCTAAGCTGCTTCACTTGAGCAGAGTTCAGCATTTCCATCTTTTCGACAAATCCAATGAATTCTGTAGCAGCCTCTCCTTTGCTCTTCAAGAAGATTACCCATGTAAACCTGGAGAACTCATCAACCATTACTAGAGTGTATCTTCTTCCTCCTAGACTTGGAACATTGACTGGTCCAAACAAGTCCATGTGGATTAAGAAGAGAGGAGTATTAATAGAAAATTTATGCTTGGATTTAAAAGATGATTTCCTCTGCTTGCCTTTCTCACAAGCTGTGCAGAGTCTATCATTAACAAAGGTCATAGAGGGAAAACCTGTTACCAACTCTTTCTTACAGAGTTTGTTGATATTCTTGAAGTTCAGGTGTGAGAGCCTTTTGTGCCATAACCAGTTTAGGTCTGCATTGGTTCTTGTGAGAAAGCAGGTTTCATTTGTGGGATCAGCAGATTTCATGTCCACAACATATACACCTTTCTTCCGATGAGCACACAGCACAACTTTGCCTTGGGGATCCAATATGTAACCCAGGTGCTCATCAAAGTTAACCTTGTAGCCAGCATCACACAGTTGACTTATGCTAACAAGGTTATGTTTTAGCCCAACCACATAGGCTACTCTTTTGAACACTGCAGCACCAGCTTTAAGAGTTCCATATCCCTCAGTGGATCCCTGTACATTGTCAACAAATGTGACTTTTGGCCCTTTTTCAGGCCTGAGATCATTCAGCAGGTCCTTGCAACCTGTCATGTGCCCTGAGCAGCCACTGTCCAAGAACCAAACCTGGAATGGTTGTTTGTCTTGCAGAATGTCATAGGAAGATATTAGTTACTTTTAGGGGAACTCATCATAGTGATGAGTTCTCCTACTTCATCAGCATGTGTTGATGGGCTAGTGATATCCACATTAATATATCCTATTTGAATGGTATTAGTTTGGATACCACTCTCATCGACTAAATTACTTCCAACACTGCTTGTTTTAGCGATGATGGAACTAGCAGAGTCAACAGGCCTCATGTCCTCAATTTCAGGACAGTCTTTGGCCATGTGTGTCTTCTTTCCCCATTTATAGAATTTTCTCTTTTTAGCCTTTTTGGAAGAAGAGCTTTTAGAAACACATTCTAAATTATTTCTGTTGATTTTATCAGCAGGTTTAGCAAACTTATTACTATTTTTCAATGAATGAACAGCTTGGGTGGTTGGCACAATAGCAACAGCTTTGCCCGTTTCTTCTTTCCTATTTTTGGGAGGGCAGATGTCAAAAACAGGAAGCTTGATTGGTTTTTGACCTTCCACAGGTTTGGGAAACTTATTCCCAGATTTCTCAGGCTAAGCAATGGCTTTGCCTTTGCCCTTACTGAGATGTGATTGATGCTGCCTATCAGCATAGTCACTGTTTCTGGTTTTGAAAGACTTATTTTCATTTATAACCAGTTTTCCACTATGATTTGAAAACTTATTTGAAACCACAGCAGATTTACTTTCAACATGAGACTTACCCTTGTTGAAAGTAGGCTGCTTACCTTTTGAAAACTTATTATCAAAATGTTTAGCATCAAAAGGATTAGCATGTCTCTTACCATCAGCTTTGGACCCAGAGCCTGTTTTGTCAACAGGTTTGGTGTCCACAGCTGTAGACAGAACAGCTTGGACAAACTGTCTTTGTTGCAACGAATGCAACATGGTAAACAGCTTTGGGCTGATATTACAAATCACTTTTCAGGCTTCAGTAAGGCATATAACAGGCCTTAAATTCTACCTTCAAGTGCATCAACAGGTTTGATTAAAATTCTCCCCCTCGGATGAACAACAGGTTTGACTGAGGCCTTTTTATGCCTAACGGTATTTGTATATGAATAGGAATTAGTTACTGTTGATAGATACAGTTGAGAGAACAGAAGAGAAATTGACAGAGATAGCTTGCTGTGAAAGATATCAAGAACTCAATGTGATATCCTCTCAATCTAAGCATTTGATATTTTTGTGTTGATCTGATTGTGTTGTTCTTATTCTTTAATGTTGAATTTATTTGTTGATATATGAATTATCATTCAAAGGTTTACATATATATTCTACTCCTTTCTTAGTAACAACAGGTTACACATGTTCTAAACTTAGTCGTTTCTAGAAATGAGACTGGTTTTATATGTAACAGGTTTTAAAACTTAGTGTTTTTCTATCAAACCTATCATAATGTTCCATTGTTAAACCTGTTCAATCTAAACTTGTCTTGTATGACTACAAGTGTGGTAACACGTTTCTATCATGAACAGGTTGTAACTCAACATGTTTCATCAACAGGTTTCAAATTGAACAGTTTTGGCTCCAACAAATCAGTATAGTTTTGACAACAGCTTTGAACAACAGCTTTCCATTAACATTTCTTTACACTTAGGGGTCGTTTGGTTCACTGGAATTCGAGGGAATTGGAGGGGAAAGGAATCCAATTCCAGTCAATTCATGTGTTTGGTTCAACTATAAAAAGGAATTGGATTCCATCAAAATTGAAATTTTCCAATGAATGAAGGAAAATAACATTCCTTCACACACTGGATGGAATTCAATTCCTTTTCAAAACAGAAAGTGGTTGATTACAAAAATAGCCTTTACGTTTAACACACTACACTACACGATGTCTAGTCTTACCCCACCCTACCTACCGACCCACCCACCCTACCCTAACCCATCCCACCCACCTACCCCAACCCTACCTTTGCTATCCAACCTACTCTTACCTACTACCCACCATACCTACCATTACCTACCTACCCACCCACCCATACCCACCCCCTACCCTACCCCATCCCACCTACCTCTAACCCACCTACTCCAACCCTACCTATGTTATTCAACCTACTCTTACCTACAACCCACCATACCTACCCCTACCCACCTACCCATCCCTCATCCATCATACATTACCCACCCCACCCCCACCCGACCCACCTACCCTACCTACGCTATCCAACCTACTTTTACCTACTACCCACCGTACCTACCACCCATCCCTAATCCACCCTACCCATCCAACCCTACCCTACCTTACCCTATCTATCTCATCTTATTCCAACTTTATAGACTTATCCACCTCTACCCACCCACCCTACCCTACCCCATCCCACCCACCTTTACACACCTACCCTTACCTTACCTACGTTGTCCAACCTCCTCTTACCTACTACCCACCCTACTTACCCCTACCCACCCCTCACCCATCATACGTTACCCACCCAACCCACCTACCCTTACCCTACCTACGGTATCCAACCTACTCTTACCTACTACCCACCATTCCTACCCCTACCCACCTACCCATCCCTCATCCACCCTACCCACCCCATCTCACCCACCCACACTACCCCCATCCATCTCATCTTATTCCTACCTTAGAGACTTATCCACCTCTACCCACCCATCCCATCCTACCCTACCAACGAATTGTGAAATTGGATTCCAATTTCTTTTTAGCCAACCAAACATGATTTGGATTCCAATTCCAATTCCTTGTAGATTCGAATTCCTTTTAAAACATTCTGCGAACCAAACGTCACCTTAATTAAGTTATCTAAATTCTTTTTTTTAACTTAAATACCTTCGGATAATGTTTTTGATACATGTTTAAGAGATAAGCAACGGGAGGGCTAGTGGATCTAACAAACGTGCTAACGTGGTCATAGTTATGTTCCCTTAGTCATCACCTATCAAATCAACCGCTCATTTCTCTCTCCTAAACCCTTCAAATTCAAATACCTATAAATACCTATCGTTACTGTTTCATCATCCTCTTTACTATTACAATCCATAACTCTTATACCTCCTGAACATACTTTATGACCAGATAAATACGTTGTGCCATCATCATTCAACATCATCATCACTCTCACAAATGGCTTCCTCACCTACTGAATTCACTCACCCTCTTGTACCAGTATCCATGGGGTTTGATGTCGTGAAACACCCTTCAGTCAAAACCAAACTAGTCTTGAAACCCACCAACTATATTGCCAATCTAAACATTCCCAAATCCTGTGCTGGAAAGGGATATGAATCAATGGTGGATTTCATTTAGGCAGATCCTCTACATTATGCAATGACTGCTGCTCCCAGGGGATATGTACCCTGAAATGGTGTATGAGTTCTGGTATACGTGTTCCTATGATGCTGCTACCAAGACCATCAGTGGAACCATTCTTAGTAACATCAAAATCACACGAGCTACACTGACTGTTGCTCTTCAAGTCCTAACTATGGACAAGTATAACAGGCCACAACCAAAAGATCAACACATGGAGGATTTTTTGAGGTTGGTGTCAAAGAACCTGTGCTTGGGAGAACTTTGCGCAGAAAGAATCTTGCTCCCACCTACAACTATTTGTTTGGCTATGTGGTGATGTGCCTGAGTAGCAAGGTTGGTTCCTTTGATCAAGTCAGTCGGGATGAGACTCAGATTGCCATTCAGTTCGTTGATGGGTCCAACCTCAACATGGCGAAATGGATTTTTGATAATATGTGCTCCTTTGTGAAACAAGAAACAAGGTCCCCATCTGTCAAGTATCCACGTTTCTTAAGTCTCATTTTTGAGGATGTTTATGGTGAAGCACTATAGTATTATAGCATGTTACCTTCTATTAATAGCAACAACTTTTACCTTTTTACCGATAATAGCAACAACGTTTATCTTTTTATCGATAATAGCAACAACTTTTAACCTTTTATCAATAAGAATGACATATCAAATTAATAAACCCAAAACCCAAAAAAACCGATCTCATTTAACCTGTTTAATGATCGGTTTGGACGATATTCGTTTTCAGTTATTTTGCACACCCCTAGGTATATTGTCATGTAAATTTCAAAATTTGTGAGACCTATTATGTGTATCTGGAATATTTTAGATTCTAATCATATTAATTAGCATTTGATCTAATCATATTGCAAGAAGTAACACCAACACAAAAATTAACATGTAACACTAAACATGACATATATTTTTATAATAAATAAGAGAAAAAAATATTAAAAAATAATAATGTACAAGTAATAATAATAATAACAACTTTATTGATGCATTAAATTATAGTTTTTATATTAATAATTAAATATTAAAAAAGTATTAATTTATGAAAATGATAAAAGCTGAAACTAATTAAAGTGATGGAGGATCAAAATTGTTAATAAGAAAAATTTAAAACCGTTTCTTAAAAAAAGTTAAGAAACGATGGAGCATTTCTCGAAATAAATAGTATTTTGAAGGATCATTTATATAAGTTTTAAAAATCAGAAATTATTTTTAGTTTTTCATAATTGTGAACAAACCATAAAATTCATTTCATTAAATTACTTTAATTATTATGATACTAGTTTTCTAACAAACATGTTACATGCATTTTTTTAATAGGAGTAAAGGACATTTTTGGTCCTTGTGGTTTGATGGTTTATCCGGATTCAGTATCTTAACCTTAATAATGTCAAATTTCATTCCTATTTTGCTAATTTTGTCCACTTTTAGTCTCTCGTTCGTTAAACTTAACGACACAACCGTAAATTTGTAAGAATGACATTTTTACCCATTTCATTGTGACGCTTTTAGTCCCTATGGTTTCATTATTTACCCATTTATAGTCCAGCATTTATTTTATTTTAGAGTAAATGACATTTTTGGTCATTGTGGTTTGATGGTTTACCCGGATTCAGTCCCTTAACATTAATAAGGTCAAATTTCTTCCCTATTTTGCTACTTTTTTGCGCTTTTAGTCCCTCGTCCATTAAACTTAACGACACAACTGTTAAACTTGTAAGAATGGCCTTTTTACCATTTTCATTAAGACGCTTTTAGTCACTATGATTTTATTATTTACCCATTTATAGTCCAACACTTATTTTATATTGTTGTATCTTTATAATTATATTATTTATAGATATATTTACTTCATTATAAACACACTTGTTTTATTTATAAATATATTAATATTTTAATATTTTATTTACATTTACTATTGTTCGTATTTTATTTAAAATTTAACTTTTATTTTAATTAAAATTATATATTTTCTTTACTAATTTATTTAAAGAGTCATCTTCTTTATTAGTTATAATTTTTATAATATTATTGTTGACATTTATATATGTAATTTTGTTAGTTGTGTTTAAGTAAATATAATATCGTCGATATTTTTCATCTCCAAAGTCACTATTTCTTCAAGTATCTTCCAACTTAATCAATTATCGACACATAAATTATATACATATGTGAATATAGTTGAAGAAAAGAAAGGTACTTATTGAAAAAACCATCCGAACTTTTATGATTTTTTCGGTTTAACCACTCAATTTTTTTCCAACCGATCAAAACACTAAACTTTTCATTTTATATTGCTTTAACCATTTTACTTGTTATCACAGGTCATTTGGTGACGTGGCAATTACGAGACGTTTTTTATCATTGAAAAAACCACTCGAACTTCCAAGATTTTTTTGGTTTGACCACCATCCTCTTAAACTAAAATTAAAACTCCGAGAATCGATAATTCAATGTAATCAAACATATCTTTTCATATAACGATCAATTACAATAATATATCAAATTAAAATCAATTCATTTTTATTTTATGTTTTTTCAAGATTTTATAAACACAAAAAATAAACACAATTTAAGTTTCTAAATGGCTTATAAAATTTTATAATAAAATTTTAGTTTTTATCTATTTACGATCATTTAAAACATTCGAACCCTAACAAACTTGATGAACACTACAAAACCTTATAGAAATAAATTGATTAGAATCTGTAGATTAACACAATGATAATGAAGAACTGATGAAGTAGAAGATGATAATGAAGAAGCAAAAGAGATCAATGAAGCATCGTTGTTGATAAAAGCAATATGATGATGAAAAAAGAAAGAATCAGTTTTCTTGAAATTAATGTTTATTTTTGTCATTTGATGTTATGAGCAATATAATAATAGAATTTACAAAAATCTGAACATCAATTAAATTAGAGATTAGATCATGAAAAACTAATAGAGTGGTTAAAGAAAAAGACTTATGAAAATTCGAATGGTTTTTTTGATAAAAACTCTAATTCATAACAATAATTGACCGGTCAAACAGGTTATCGGTAAAAAATGAATGACTAAACCAATAAATTTGAATATATATATATATATATATATATATATATATATATATATATATATATATATATCCATCACATATTATATACTTTATGTGTCGATAATTGATTAGGTTGGAAGATACTTGAAGAAATAGTAACTTTGGAGATGAAAAATATCAAGGATATTATATTTACTTAAACACAACTAAACTTACATATATAAATGTCAACAATAATATTATAAAAATTAAAATTAATAAAGAAGATGAACTTTAAATAAATTAGCAAAGATAATATATAATTTTAATTAAAATAAAAGTTAAAATTTAAATAAAATACGAACAATAGTAAATGTAGATAAAATATTAAAGTATAAGTATATTTATAAATAAAATAAGTGTGTTTATAATGAATTAAGTATATCTATATATAATATAATTATAAAGATAAAATAAAATAAAATAAATGTTGGACTATAAATTGGTAAATAATAAAACAATAGGGACTAAAAGCGTCTCAATGAAAAGGGTAAAATTGTCATTCTCACAAATTTAACGGTTGTGTCGTTAAGTTTAACGGACGAGTGACAAAAAGTACACAAAATTAGCAAAATAGGGATAAAATTTGACCTTATTAAGTTTAAGAACTGAATTTGGGTAAACCATAAAACCACAAGGACCAAAAATGTCCTTTACTCTTTATTTTATTTTATCTTTATAATTATATTATATATATATATATATATATATATATATATATATATATATATATATATATATATATATATATATATATATATATATATATATATATATATATATATACTTAATTCATTATAAACACACTTATTTTATTTATAAATATACTTATGTTTTAATATTTTATTTACATTTATTATAGTTCGTATTTTATTTAAAATTTAACTTTTATTTTAATTTAAATATATATTTCTTTACTAATTTATTTAAAGTTCATCTTCTTTATTAATTTTAATTTTTATAATATTATTGTTGACATTTATATATGTACTTTTGTTAGTTGTGTTTAAGTAGATATAATATCGTCGATATTTTTCTTCTCCAAAGTCACTATTTCTTCAAATATCTTCCAATCTAATCAAGTATCGACACATAAATTATATACATATGTGAATATACTTGAAGAAATAATGACATTGAAGGATACTTGAAAATATTATTTATATATATATATATATATATATATATATATATATATATATATATATATATATATATATATATATATGTATATATATATATATATGTATGTATGTATGTATGTATGTATGTATGTATGTATGTATGTATGTATGTATGTATGTATGTATGTATGTCAACCTTTAATTTATGTGTATTAATTATATACATATATATCCAAGACATATTCACATAAACGTTGAAAGATACTTGAATATATATATATATATATATATATATATATATATATATATATATATATATATATATATATATATATATATATATATATATATATATATATATATATATATATATATATGTATATATATATAGCGAATGGTTCTTTTAAGAACCATAAATATTGTGGGAACTTAAGAACCTTTTATGGCCTTTTGGATTAATGATAATCATTGGTTGATATATTGGATGCCATTTTTGTAATTATTTTGAACTTTGATAGTGGAGAATATCGAAAATGTGTGAAAATGGTATTTTTGGAAGAAAAAAAATCAGTTTTTTCTCTTTCTCTATCTTTTGTTTTTTCATTTTCATTTTAGTTTTCTTTCATTATAATTGATTTTTAAAGTTAAAAAAAACGTTTTTTATAAAAAAAAAGTTATTTTTTATATATAGAATAGTATTTAATTGCTAAAAAAATAACGTATGTTATATAGAAATATAATATGTATGTATAGAATATTTTTTTTCTATATAGAATATGTTAACGAACATATTCTATGTACAATCTACGTAGAATGTCATGCACTCTACATAGAATGACATGCAATCTACATAGAATGTCGTGTAGAATGTCAAATATCATATATTCTACGTAGATTACCTGATAAAATATATCAAAAACACAGTGAAACAAAAAAAAGATTTTATTTAGACATTTTATCAAACACTTGGTATGCAACTGATACAAAATATAACAAAAAGACATTGAATAGTAATGTTAATCTACATAAAAATATATAGAAATGTATAAAAAAACATAAAAATATATGAAATATATAAGAAACATAATATTCTACATACATTATGTGTGATTTTTTACAAATAGTCTTGTATTATATTCTATTTTGATTATCATTTAATCTACGTAGATTATCATGTAATCTACGTATATTATCATGTAAAACATCCAATAACTATTACAATCATTATAAATCTAATATCTTTACATATAATCTTCATTATAAAACATTAAAAATGAATCTGTCATATTCTATGTTGAGTATCGACAAACATATTATATGTACAATCTACGTAGAAGGTCATGCATTCTACGTAGAACGTCATGCATTCTACGTAGAACGTCATGCATTCTACGTAGAACGTCATGCATTCTACGTAGAACGTCATGCATTCTACGTAGAATGACATTCAATCTACGTAGAATGACATTCAATCTACGTAGAATGACATTCAATCTACGTAGAATGACATGCGACCTACGTAGAATGACATGCAACCTACGTAGAATGACATGCAACCTACGTAGAATGACATGCAATCTACGTAGAATGTCGTTTAGAATGTCAATTATCATATATTCTACGTAGATTACATGATAAAATATACCAAAAACACATTGAATAGTAATGTTAGAATGTCATGCATTCTACGTAGAACGTCATGCATTCTACGTAGAATGTCATGCATTCTACGTAGAATGACATTCAATCTACGTAGAATGACATTCAATCTACGTAGAATAACATGTCATCTACGTAGAATGACATGCGACCTACGTAGAATGACATGCAACCTACGTAGAATGACATGCAACCTACGTAGAATGACATGCAATCTACGTAGAATGTCGTTTAGAATGTCAATTATCATATATTCTACGTAGATTACATGATAAAATATACCAAAAACACATTGAATAGTAATGTTAATCTACATAAAAAGATATAGAAATGTATTAAAAAAACATAAATATTTATTAAATATATAAGAAACATAACATTTTACATAGATCATGTGTGATTTTTTACAAGTAGTATTATATTTTATTCTATGTAGATTATCATGTAATCTACGTAGATTGTCATGTAAAACATCTAATAACTATTACATTTATTATAAATCTAATATCTTACAAATAATTTTAATTATAAAAATGGAAAATGAATCTGTCCAATCTACGTAGATTGTATATAGAATATGTTCGTCGATACTCTACATAGAATGTCAAGCAATCTACGTAGAATGTCATGCAATCTACGTAGAATGACATTCAATCTACGTAGAATGGCATTCAATCTACGTAGAATGACACGCAATCTACGTAGAATGTCATTCAATCTACGTAGAATGTCATGTAGAATGTCAAGTATCATATATTCTACATAGATTATATGATAAAAATATACCAAAAATACATTGAATGTTTATGTACATCTACATAAAAAGATATAGAAATGTATAAGAAACAAAAAAATATATGAAATATATAAGAAACATAACATTCTACATAGATTATGTGTGATTTTTTACAAGTAGTATTGTATTATATATTCTATGTAGATTATCATGTAATCTACGTAGATTATCATGTAAAACATCTAATAACTATTACATTCATATATATCTAATATCTTACAAATAATCTTCATTATAAAACATTGAAAATGAATCTGTCATATTCTATGTAGAGTATCGACGAACATATTTTATGTACAATATACGTAGAATGTCATGCAATCGACGTACGTAGAATGACTTGCAATCTACGTAGAATGACATGCAATCTACGTAGAATGACATGCAATCTACGTAGAATGTCATGCAATCTATGTAGAATGTCGTGTAAAATGTCAAATATCATATATTCTACATAGATTACATGATAAATTATATCAAAAACACATTGAAACAAAAAAAAAAAGAATTCATTTAGACATTTTATCAAACACTTGGTATGCAACTTATATAAAATATACCAAAAATTTATAGAATAAAACTGTTAATCTACGTAGAATGACATGCAATATACGTAGAATGACATTCAATCTACGTAGAATGACATGCAATCTACGTAGAATGGCATGCAATCTACGTAGAGTATCGATGAACATATTCTATGTACAATCTACGTAGAATGTTATGCAATCTACGTAGAATGACATTCAATCTACGTAGAATGTCATGCAATCTACGTAGAATGTCGTGTAGAATGTCAAGTATCATATATTCTACGTAGATTAAATGATAAAATATACCAAAAACACATTGAAACAAAAAAAATAAGATTTCATTTAGACATTTTATCGAACACTTGGTATGCAACTGATATAAAATATAGCAAAAACACAATGAATAGTAATGGTAATCTACAAAAAAGATATAGATTTGTATAATAAACATAAAAAGATATGAAATATATAAGAAACATAACATTCTACATAGATTATGTATAGTATTGTTAATCTACATAAAAAGATATGGAATTATATAACATTGTATATAGACATACTATATAGAATACATTAATTTTTTAGCAATTAAATATTTTTTTATATAGAAAAAATTTATTTTTTTTTATAAAAAACGTTTTTTTAATATTAACATCAATTCTAATAAAAGAAAGAGAAAATGAAATGAAAGAAAAAAGTAAGAGAGATAAAGTGAAAAAGAGATGCAAATAATAAAAAGGTGGAGAGAGAAATATAATATTTTTTATTCCAAAAATATTCTTATGATCCAAGGGCTCTAAAAGGTTCCTAGGTTCTCCCCATCTTTGAGGTTCTTAAAACAACCTCTCCCTATATATATATATATATATATATATATATATATATATATATATATATATATATATATATATATATATATATATATATATATATATATATATATATATATATATATATATATATCGTAGGTAATAGAACCAATCTAAACCATTAGATTATTATATAACACTAGGGATAAGATGGTAATTATGCAAGGGCCTACCAAGTTTGATTGCCCACTTTGACCATTTTTGACTTTTAATATCGTAGGTACATGCTGTGTTGAATGTGTGATATAAACTGTAATTCGACATTGAATGATCTCTATAAAATATATTGAATGGAGGTCTAGGTAAAAAAAATTTTACGAAAAATAAACACGTAAAATTTTTTCAAAAAAAATATATCATTACTATTCTAATTAAATCAACCAACTTTTGACTACTAATTTTGACCATTATTTTGTTTTTGTTAATTTTGAATGTACATGCCGTGTTGCATCGACGTTGGATATACGACATCAAGTGTTCATTCGACATTGAATTATATCGGCCATGCTACATTGCATAGTGGTCTGGTAATACATTTTTTTTACGAAAAATAAACACGTAAAATTTTTTAGAAAAAAATATGTCATTACTATTCTAATTAAATCAACCAACTTTTGACTACTAATTTTGACCATTATTTTGGTTTTGTTAATTTTGAATGTACATGCAGTGTTGCTTCGACGTTGGATATACGACATCAAGTGTTCATTCGACATTGTATTATATCGGCCATGCTACATTGCATGGTGGTATGGTAATATTTTTTTTACTAAAAATAAACACGTAAAATTTTTTCGAAAAAAATATGTTGTTACTGTTCTAATTAAATCAACCAACTTTTGACTACTAATTTTGACCATTATTTTGGTTTTATTAATTTTGAATGTACATGCAGTGTTGCATCGACGTTGGATATACGACATCAAGTGTTCATTCGACATTGAATTATGTCGGTCATGCTACATTGCATTGTGGTCTGGCAATATTTTTTTTTACAAAAAATAAACACGTAAAATTTTTTCGAAAAAAATATGTCATTACTGTTCTAATTAAATCAACCAACTTTTGACTACTAATTTTGACCATTATTTTGGTTTTGTTAATTTTGAATGTACATGCAGTGTTGCATCGACGTTGGATATACGACATCAAGTGTTCATTCGACATTGAATTATATCGGTCATGCTACATTGCATGGTGGTCTGGTAATATTTTTTTTACGAAAAATAAACACGTAAAATTTTTTCGAAAAAAATATGTCATTACTGTTCTAATTAAATCAACCAACTTTTGACTACTAATTTTGACCTTTATTTTGGTTTTGTTAATTTTGAATGTACATGCAGTGTTGCATCGACGTTGAATATACGATATCAGGTGGTCATTCGACATTGAATGATACCGGCCATGCTACATTGCATGGTGGTCTAAGTAATTTTTTTTTACGAAAAATAAACACGTAAAATTTTTTCGAAAAAAGTATATTATGATCGGTCTCGTTTTAAAGAGTATAAAATTCTCGCTTTTATGGTATAATTTTTTTGATTTAAGAATTAATCATATTAATGTTATTTTTAATTTAAAGAAAAATGATATTTATTTTACTAATGCCAATCTTTTTGCTATTTCCAATCTATTCCTTTTTTAACCCTGAAAGAATTAAAAAATCACTAATGTCAATCTTTTTTTCACTAATTCCAAACTTTATGGTTTTAATCAAGACCATTAGATTAATCTAATCTATGGACGATATTGGTTCTACGGTTCTACACTAAATTAAGGTTCTGCAATATATATATATATATATATATATATATATATATATATATATATATATATATATATATATATATATATATATATATATATATATATATATATATATATATATATATATATATATCTGGAAGGGTTCTATTAAGAACCATAAATATTGTGAGAACTTAAGAACCTTTTATGGCCTTTGGATTAACAGAATCAATGGTTGATATATTAGATGACAATTTTGTAATTATTTAGAACTTTGGTAGTGGAGAATCTTAAAAATGTGTGAAAAGTGTATTTTTAAAAGTAAAAAATCTGTTTTTTCTCTTTCTCTCCCTTACTTTTTTTCATTTTCATTTTATTTTTCTTTCATGATAAATGATTTTTATAGTAAAAAAACGTTTTTTATTAAAAAAATTATTTTTTCTATATAGAAAATTATTTAGTTGCTCAAAAAATAACGTATTTTATATAGAAATATTATATGTCTATATAGAATGTTTATATAGAATATTTTTTTTATATATAAAATTTGTTAACGAACATATTCTATGTACAATCTCCGTAGAATGTAATGCAATCTACGTAGAATGTCATGTAGAATGTCAAGTATTTTATATTCTACGTAGATTACCTGATAAAAATATATCAAAAACACATTGAAACAAAAAAAAGATATCATTTAGACATTTTATCAAACACTTGGTATGCAACTGATATAAAATATACCAAAAAGACATTGAATAGTCATGTTAATCTACATAAAAAGATATAGAAATGTATAAGAAACATAAAAATATATGAAATATATAAGAAACATAACATTCTACATAGATTATGTATGATTTCTTACAAGTAGTATTGTATTATATTCTATGTAGATTATCTTGTAATCTACGTAGATTGTGATGTAATCAACGTAGATTCTCATGTAAAACATCTAATAACTATTACATTCATTATAAATCTAATATGTTACAAATAATCTTAATTATAAAACATGGAAATGACTCCGTCATATTCAATGTAGAGTATCGACCAACATATTCTATGTACAATCTACGTAGAATGGCTTTCAAAATCTATGTATAATGACATGCAATCTACGTTGAATGACATGCAGTCTACGTAGAATGATATGCAATATACGTAGAATGACATGCAATCTACGTAGAATGACATGCAATCTACGTAGAATGTCGTGTAGAATGTCAGGTATCATATATTGTACGTAGATTACATGATAAATTATACCAAAAACACATTGAATAGTAATGTTAATCTACATAAAAAGATATATAAAAATGTATGAGAAAAATAAAAATATATAAAATATATAAGAAACATAACATTCTACATAGATTATATGTGATTTTTTACAAGTACTCTTGTATTTTATTTTATGTAGATTATCTTGTAATCAACGTAGATTATCACGTAAAACATCTAATAACTATTATATTCATTATAAATCTAATATCTTAAAAATAATCTTAATTATAAAACATGGAAAATTAATCTTTCATATTCTATGTAGAGTACCGACGAACATATTCTATGTACAATTTACGTAGAATGTCATGCAATCTACGTAGAATGTCATGCAATCTACGTAGAATGACATGCAATCTACGTAGAATGTCGTTTAGAATGTCAAGTATTATATATTCTACATAGATTATCTGATAAAAATATATCAAAAACACATTGAAACAAAAAATTAAAAATGATTTTATTTAGACATTTTATCAAACACTTGGTAAACAACTTATATAAAATATACCAAAAAGACATTGAATAGTAATGTTAATCTACATAAAGTTATATAGAAATGTATAAGAAACATAAAAATATAATAAATATAACTGTTGGTCCCAAAAGGTTTCCCAAGTGTATAACTCTAAGCTGTAGAAGGGGGGGGGGGGGTGAATACAGCTATTTAAAAAACTAAACACTCTTTTCTCAATGTTTGTATGTATTATCAACAAATGTTAATTACAAACAAGCTTGAATGCGGAAAGGTTCAAACTGAGATGACAGATACAACAGTTTGTTAACTAATCTAAAACACACTCAGACTAGTTACAATGAATACTCTCACTTAGAAACACTCACTGTTTTTTCAAGACTCAGATGGACAGCTTACACAAGAACAACTTAGACACACTCTACTGTTTTATATAAGCAGACTTGCATGCATGGAATAACACACTTAAATGCACGTTATGATTTCACACTCTTGATGTCTCATGATCCTTAGAAGCTTCCTTTTATACTCAAAAGGCGAATCTCAGTGAAGCTTCTTCATTGGACAGATGAGATAGTGGAGAGTCTTTCCAAAAAGGACAAAACACCTTTCTGCACCTTCTGATAAAGTATCTTTGTCTTCACATGGCAGAATATTTGTCTTTTCCTTTTTGTCACTGTTGCATAAGGCTTTAACCAAAAGAGGATTGCGAACTTTTCATCTTTCTTCTTTTGCTAATGCCATTTTGATATAAGAAAAGGTCCATCACCCTTCTCAAATATCCGTTTGTCTTCATGCAATCAGAACAGCGTGGGCAGGCTGTGCAGTTCTGTTTTCCGCTTTGTCTTCGACTTGTAAACTGATCTTGTAGCAAAAAACAATACATGAGGACTTGGAAACATATTCCATAAAGTGTTTAACATGTTCACAAAGAACAGGTTTTTTTCACAAAGAACAGAACACTTGTAAACTGCCCAAGCTGCTCAAGAGAACAGAGCAGCATAGACAGTTTATGTCCAGCCTGTTCAGCAGACTGAACAGCTTGGACAAACTGTCTTAGTTGCAACGAATGCAACATGGTAAACAGCTTTGGGCTGATATTTCAAATCACCTTTCAGGTTTCAATAAGGCATATAACAGGCCTTAAATTCAACCTTCAAGTGCATCAACAGGTTTGATTAAAAATCTCTCCCTCAGATGTACAGCAGGTTTGACTGAGGCCTTTTTGTGCCTAACAATCTCCCCCTATTTGCAATAATCAGCCTAAGCTGATTTAATCAATAATCACTATACATTTTACAATACATCTTGTTGAAAAGAAATTACAACATCTAAGTAAAGTAAAAGATCAGTTTATATATACTGATTTTGATTACATAAACAACACATATTTTTTACAGAAGTACAACTAATGTACTAATGTATATTACAACTAATGTAAATAAGAAAAGTTACAACATATGTAACAGGGTACAACTAATGTACAAACAAAAAGTTCAACACTTTGGACTGTTGATCTTGGGAGCAGATAGCGGCAAGCCTGTCCAACAGTTGGACAGCTTCCATTCTTCACCTACCCTAATGGTAGATGGACTTCACTCCAGTGGTGGTGGTCCTTCAAACATCTTTTCAAGCTCATCCCTTGTTTTCTCCAGATCTTGGATTTCAACTCTGAGGATCATAAACTTGGGATCTTGAAGTTCACCTCTCCCATAAAAGCCTCTAAGCTGGTCCCAGACGGCTGCTCTCCATCTGCTGGATTGCCTGAATGAAGCTGCAAGTCTGAACGCTGCAAGTTGTCTCAGATCCACCTTGTGTAGATCTGATGCTCTCTGAAAGCACTTCTTCTGTGTTAAGGGATCTACAAAAAATGCCCCCAACTCAGGTTTTTCAATTATCTTGCCTTCTTCAAAATCTACTCCACTAGGCAGGCTGTAGTCAATTCCTTTCATCTCAACAGCATAATCAACTTGTTCAATTAAGATGAGGAGTTCCTCCAGCTCAGAATCCTTTCTTGTCCTCCTGGCCTTTATTTTGGGGTATGTCACAGAGACACCCTCACTAACTTCTTTTGAGATCAGGCCAAGATCTTTCACTCTCTCCATCAGCTTCTTAACATATGCCCTGACAGTCTTAGCCATTTCTGACTTAGACTGTCTCAGGGCAACTGCCAGCTCAACCCATACCCTGTACCCCATCTGTGCAACATCAGTGTAGTCATAAGTTTCCAGTTCTGGGCCTGTTGCACCCGTTCTGGTTATTTGCAATTTCCACTGTTTGCCTTTTCTTGATGTGGGGACAGCTTTGACAATTTCTTCCTTGGCTAGTCTTCTATCAGCAACATCATGAAACTTTTTCCTTGCCAAGTTGTCAAAGTGGAATTGGGCTCTTGCAGAGGATGCTTGCTTTGGTTTGGTCACAGAGACCAGAGCACCCACTTCCTTTTCAACTTCCTTCTCACCAGCTGATCCCTTAGCAGCTTCCATCAATTTCTTTTACACATCCAAAGAGGGCATTTTGATTTTTCTTGCCTCTTGAAGTGCAAAAGTTCTGGCAGCTTTGGCAGAGGCTTCTTCTTTTCTTAGTGCTTCCAGGGCTTGAAGCTGTTCATCTCTGAACTCATAGTATTTATCCATGGAAAGACCCATTTCCTTTGCCTTGGCTTTGTGAAACTTTAACTCTGCTGCTTTCTGTTGTTCAGGATCAAATACTGCTTTTTCTTTTCCTTTAGCTGTTGTAGTGATAACAACTTCAGGAGTATCTTCCTCTTCTTCTTCTTCCTGTAAAATGAGATTCCTCCTTCTGCTGCTTGGCCTGTCCTCAGGAATGAATTCCTCCCCCTTAGACTGAGCAGGGTTTGGAGATTCAGCCTGAGTAGGCTTAGCAGCTTGAGAAGCACCTTCCACTGTAATAGTAGCCGTTGCAGATGCTCCTACTGGTTGACCAGTGGATACTGATTTCTCCTTAGGAGAAGAAGTTTTCTCCCCCTTAGCCTTAGTCTTAGAGGCAGACAACTTCGCCCCCTTTGAAGGAGATGGACCAGCACCTTCAATAACTGGTCTGCCTGAATAAACGAATTCAGCAGGCTTGCCAGCAGTTTTGGCAGCAGGTTTGGGACCAACCAGGCTATGCACTAAAAAAGCCAGGTTGTCCTTCACCTCTGCAAGTTGGGAAAGACAGTTTTGAAGAGAGGATGATTGGGTATCAGGAAGGGAGGTCAGCTTAAGAATGTTTTCCCTATCAGAAGCTGCGAAGAGCAAACTTTGGAGCTGTGCAAGATGTAACTCTAGAGAGTCTTGCACATCAGCATGGTTTGCTGACACAGAATTTGATAGAGAGCCTATTAAGGTGTTTAAGCTGGCTAAAGTGGCAGGAAGTGTAGAATTGCAAGTGGTGAGGAGTGATGACAGCTGTTGGGATATGGCTGTCATAGAGGACACAGAGTCCTGTTGGAGTGAAAGAATTGAGGAGAGGGATGTGTAGACATTTTGCAGCTGTGCAGTGAGTGCAAGCAGCTGTGAGGAGTTGTCAGTTTGTGGAGTGGCTGGGAAGGAATTCTTGAACATATCAAAGAATCCCCTAAGCTGTTCAGACACAGAGTTTGAAATGAGAGAGGGTGGAGAAGACATGGAGGTTTCTAAAGAACCAACTTTGTTGTTCAGCAAGGAAAGCTGATCCTTCAAAGGCATGTCTTTAGGGGATGGAGGTATATGGGTGGATTGTTTGGAGTGAGTAGAGGGTGATGAAGAGGATGAGGCTGGTGTATGGGGATGTGATGAAGAAGGAGAGGGTATTTTGGAAAGAAGCTCCATAGCTTGGGCAAAAGTAATGTGGCCCAGCTTGGAGGGGTCGATGGGTCCTTCAGCAGTGGCAGTAGCTGCATCATCAGGAGAGGGGGTAGAGGATGGTAGCCATTCAGATGCTGCTTGTCACCTTCTTTAAGGCCATGAGTGGTTCCCTCTGCAGTACCTTGGTTTAAAGGTACCTCATCATGGGGAGATGGGATTTGCATTTCAACATCAGCAGTGGTGAAACCTGCTGATGGAGTTTGCATAATGGGAGTAGCCTCACCAAAGGGATGGTCTATTCCCTGAGGTTCATCAGCTTGAGTGATTGGTCCTTCAGCAACTGTTTGGCGTAGAACAGCCGCATCATGAGGAACAGAAGTTTGAGGCTGAGCTGCTGGTTGGTCTAAGCCAGTAGTGTGGACACCTCGTGCAGACTCAGGGTGTAGAGAAGTATGAGGTGGGGACAGTGTGGACTCAGTGTGGAATGGAGAGAACTCCTGTCTTTCAATATTCTCAGCCTGTTGGGAGGCTGGAATAGTTGATGTGGCTGTCTCCATTTGTACAACTGGCTCCTGTTGGGAGGAATCAGAGGGTCTTGGCTGACTGCGGAATGACACAGGGTGGAGTGAAGCAGGCTCCAATTGTGCTGATCCTACTCCCAAAATAGGAGAGGCAGCATGGGTAGCTTCTTTTTCAACTGAACCCTGTTGAGAGGGAACAGAGGGGCTAGTTTGAGCTGTTTGGGTTGCTGGTTTCTTTCTGGCTATGGATTTGCGTTGGTATAATATGTGAGATGAGGTGGGAGATTTTGGAGAGGAGATGAGAGGTTCAGATTGGACAGGTTTGGAGACTGGGTCAGAAACAGGTGGGTTGGCCTGTTCTATAGTCTCAGGTGCCACAGAGGCACCAGCCACAGAGGCTTCAGGTTCAACAAATGAACCAGGGTGAGGAGCCTGCTCCCCTCAGCCACAGAGGCTGAGGGTGCAGACTCAGACTGAGCTGTTTTGGCCTTCTTGTGGACAGGCCCAGCTTCAGTTGTTTCCAGTGTCCTTTTAACAAGCTTGACCCTGGCTTTGGATTTTCTTTTGGGAGCAGCTTCAGGATCCACCCTCACATCAGAGGGTCCTTCCACCAATCCTAACAACCTCCTCATTGGTGTTGACAGAGGAGGCTCATTGGGGAGAACAGGTGTATAGAATACTCTATTCCCTATTACAGGGAATACAACAGTACGAAGTAAAGGCTGAGAGTTATACAAGTGCTCACCACAAATATGTTTGAAGATGAGGCTCAGAAACCTGGGATAACGAGCAGCAGCTGGACGTGTCTTCTGCTGCACCAGGCCCCTCAAATTCAGAAAAATCCATTTTGCCATGTCGATTGTAGTTCCATCCACAAGCTACAGAACTACAGGGATTTCATCACGGCTCAGTTGGTCAAAGGAACCAACTTTGCTGCTGAAGCACATCACCACAGAGGCAAATAAGAAGCTGTAGGTGGGAGATAAGTCCTTCCTGAACAGCGTAGCTCCAACTTTTGGTTCTGCTACACCACAGAAGTGTAGCAGATTCTTCATCTATTCATCTTCAGGTTGTGGCTGATAGTATTTTTCAGCCACAGGGAGTTGAAGAACTTCCCTGATCAGACGAGTGTTGATCTCATTGTGGTGATTGATGGATGTTTCTTAACATCAGCACCCACAAACACTGGTAGAAAAGGGTTGTTTCTGTGAGCCATTTGGGAAGTAGTGAAAGTAGCAGAAGCACAGGACACTTAGTCAATTTTTAGGGTTCTTGGGAAGTTTATGGAAGTGGTGACGAAAACGAAGATGAAACAGTAAGGGGTATTTATAGGATTTGAATGTGAGTGGGCAAGAGAGAGAAACATTTGGGCGGTTGATTTGAAAAGGTCGTTAACGGAAAACGGAACGGTTGTCCATGTCAGACCGTTTGTCAGACCGTTTATTTGAACATTGGGGTGACACCTGATCCACTTAGGATCATTTTTCAGTGAGGATTCTCCTGAGTTGTTTGCATCTTCAACTGGTCCTGTTGAACAGCTTTCAAGATTTTCAGACACACTGATGTCTTGAGCCTGTTCACTTGTTGAGCATGACTCTCCATTGTTGAACACATCAGCAGAGGATCCAAAAAAATCAGCATTGATTGGTTCAGGACATGAAGTTGTAATTAAGTCAGTACCCTTATTCACACAGGGTGTATCAACATAATCATCATCATGTTCATCATGGTTAGCAGGTTCCACTCTGGATGTAGTGGAAGCTTTTGAGTCCTCTTCACTGTTTGAATGCATGAGATCATCAAAGTTGAATTCTCCTGAAACTGATTCAGGGACAGCTTTGGGGGAAGCATTCCTAGACTCTTCAAAGGTGACATTGATAGATTCATCTATCACATTTCTTTTGTTGTTGTACACTCTGTAGGCTTTAGAGATAGCAGAGTATCCAACAAACACACCTTCATCAGCTTTTGGTACAAAATTTTCCAGTTGGTCCCTTTGATTCAGAATGAAACAGGGACATCCAAACACATGGAAGTAGCTAATATTTGGCCTCCTCCCTTTGAGCAGCTCATAGGGAGTCTTGTTGAACCTTTTTCACCACTAAGGATCTTTTTTGGGTGAAACAGGCAGTGTTAACAGTTTCAGCCCAGAATGAGGAAGGTAAACCAGATGCACACAACATGGTTCTAGCAGCTTCAATGAGGGTTCTATTTCTCCTTTCAGCAACTCCATTTTGTTGTGGAGTTCTTACTGCTGAAAAGTTTTGTGAGATCCCTTTTTCTTCACAGAAGTCCTCAAGAGTATTGTTTCTGAACTCAGTACCATGATCACTTCTAAGCTGCTTCACTTGAGCAGAGTTCAACATTTCCATCTATTTGACAAATCCAATGATTTCTCTAGTAGCTTCTCCTTTACTCTTCAAGAAGATTACCCATGTAAACCTGGTGAACTCATCAACCGTTACTAGAGTGTATCTTCTTCCTCCTAGACTTGGGACATTGACTGGTCCAAACAAGTCCATGTGGATCAAGAAGAGAGGAGTATCAATAGAAAAATTATGCTTGGATTTAAAAGATGATTTCCTCTGTTTGCCTTTCTCACAAGCTGTGCAGAGTCTATCCTTAACTAAGGTGATAGAAGGCAAACCTGTTACCAACTCTTTCTTACAGAGTTTGTTGATATTCTTGAAGTTCAGGTGTGAGAGCCTTTTGTGCCATAACCAGTTTAGGTCTACAATGGTTCTTGTGAGAAAGCAAGTTTCAGTTGTGGGATCAACAGATTTCATGTCCACAACATATACACCTTTCTTTCGTTGAGCACACAGCACAACTTTGCCTTGGGATCCAATATGTAACCTAGGTGCTCATCAAAGTTAAGAGTTCCATATCCCTTTAAGAGTTCCATAACCCTCAGTGGATCCCTGTACATTGTCACCAAATGTGACTTTTGGCCCTTTTTCAGGCCTGAGATCATTCAGCAGGTCCTTGCAACCTATCATGTGCCCTGAGCAGCCACTGTCCAAATACCAAACCTGGGATGGTTGATTGTCCTGCAGAATGTCATAGGAAAATATTAGTTACTTTTAGGGGAACTCATCACCCTACTTCATCAACATGTGTTGATGGGCTAGTAATATCCACATTAATATTTCCTATTTGAATGGTACCAGTTTGGATACCATTCCCATTGACTAAGTTACTTCCAACACTGCTTGTTTTAGCAATGATGGAACTAGCAGAGTCAACAGGCCTCACGTCCTCAGTTTCAGGACAGTCTTTGGCCATGTGTGTCTTCTTCCCACATTTATAGCATTTTCTCGTTTTAGCCTTTTTGGAAGAAGAGCTTTCAGAAACACATTCTGAATTATTTCTGTTGATTTTATCAGCAGGTTTAGCAAACTTATTACTATTTTTCGATAATTCAACAGCTTGGGTGGATGGCACAATAGCAACAGCTTTGCCTGTTTCTTCTTTCTTCTTTTTGGGAGGACAGATGTCAAAAACAGGAAGCTTCATTTGTTTTTGTCCTTCCACAGGTTTGGGAAACTTATTCCCAAATTTCTCTGGCAGAGCACTGGCTTTGCCTTTGCCCTTACTGAGATGTGATTGATGCTGCCTATGAGCATAGTCACTGTTTCTGGTTTTGAAAGACTTATTTTCATTTATAACCAGTTTTCCACTATGATTTGATAACTTATTTGAAACCACAGCAGATTTGCTTTCAACATGAGTCTTACCCTTGTTGAAAGCAGGCTGCTTACCTTTTGAAAACTTATTTTCAAAATGTTTAGCATCAGATAGATTAACATGTCTCTTACCATCAGCTTTGGACCCAGAGCCTGTTTTGTCAACAGGTTTGGTGTCCACAGCTGTAGATAGAGCATGTTTTCCTTTCTTTTGCTTGTGTGAATCAGCAGAGCACTTAGCAGGCTGATTTGATGGAGAACACATTCCATTATCAGCTTTTGGGCCTTTTTCACACAGGCTGTCAGTATTTTGAGGCCTGACAAACCTGTTTGTTGAGATCAGCTTTCCATTAACTTTCTGGATGAAAGTGCTGGGAAGCTCACCAAGAGTGGATAAGTCATCTTTCAGATTATTGATCTCAACAATAGAAGCTGCTGTGTCAAGATCCCCTCCAAGATAGGCTTGGATTTGTGCAGGGATCTGCTGACTTATGCAATGGCTGACTTTTTGTGCTGATTGGCACCAAGAGTCAACTATCTTTTGAAGCTTTGCATGTTTTACATCTGTTTCTCTCTTTTCTTCCAGTAAAATAGAGTTGATGTGTTTTAGTTCATCAAGCTCAGTTTCCAACTTATGGAAACTGTCTAGTTTACTAGATTTAATTTCAAGATCAGTTTTAAGCTTAGAGATTTCAGATAGTAAAACATTATGGTTCCCAACAGCAACTTTTAAATCAACCAACATATATTCAAACATTTTTACTTTTTCATCAGAACTGTAAGCCATAAAATTTTGTACCTTGTACATCATTGTAGGGTTCCAGTTCTCCAAGCTGCTGAAGGCTTCAGCTTCAGCCAAATCCTGTTTGAAGTTGCTAGTTGATGGGACATCAGTGTTAGCCATCAGACAGTTGTTGTCTTCTTCATCTGAGGATGAATCAGACTCCTCCCAGTCACATGTCTCTGCCATCAGTCCCTTTTGCTTGTTGGAAGCCACTGAGTTTTCCAACTTTTTCAGCTTTGCCATGGCCATAAGGTACTTAACCCTATAGCCATCGTCCCTGTTAGTCTTGTATGGTTTGGAAGACTGTCCAACTGGTTTTGACACACAGTCAGCAGCTATATGGCCAGTTTTGCCACATTTGAAGCACTTAGCTTTAGATTTATCAAATGCCTTCTTCTTGACAGCATTTGAGTTCCCCTGCAGCTTATTTCTTCCAAACCTCTTTTTGTTGAACCTTTAGACAAGCATGGCTATCATCTGCTCATCATCAAGCTCAGCAAGATCTGCATTGTCTTCCTCATCAGACATTTTCTCTCTTTCATCATCAGCCTGTTGATCAGGATGTGTGAACACATCACATACCTGCCCAACAGGTTGTCTCACGCTGGCCACTAAGGCAGCACCTCTCTTGGACATTTCCAAGGCATTTCTCTTCTGCTGCCTTGACTGCTCATCATTTAGTAAGGATCCATATAAGTTTACAAGATCCATACCTTTGATGGTACCTGAGTTTCTCAAGATGGTAGAAAAGTAGTTCCACTCTTCAGGCAAGATGTCCAAGAACTTGTTCACCAGGGTCAGGCTGTCCTTTGTGATTCCAACAGCTTTGAGATCATTAACAAGAGCAGTAAACCTGGTGTAGGTTTCTGTGAGTGTTTCCTTTGGTTTTGCAAAGAAGAGTTCATACTGTCTAACAAGATTGTTAATCCTGTTGTCCAGTGTGATTGTGGGTCCATCATAGACGGTACACAAAGTATCCCACATCTCCATTGCAGTCTTCATCTTCTCAACCTGTTTGAACACATCATCAGGCATAGAGATAACCAGGTTATTCCGGGCTTTTGCATCCACAGCAACCAGTCTTTTGTCTTCATCAGACCATTGAGCTTTAGCCTTCTCAAAGGTTCTGATTTCAGGGGCTGCTCCTTCAACAGCAGGAGTTATGGTAGTAACAGAGGTTGGCACATATGGACCTTCCATTACTATCTCTGGTAGTTGTGCATCCAGAATCTCTAAATAGAGCATTATTCTGCACTTCCAGCCAGAGAAGTTATGATGATTGAACTTTGGGGGTTTGGCCATTGACCCATTGTCATAGTAAGAGGAAATTGCAGCATTGTTGTCCATGGAAACGTAGGGAGGATGAGAGATCTAGAGTTGACACACACTCTAACACGCTCTGATACCAGTTGTATGTCCCAAAAGGTTTCCCAAGTGTATAGCTCTAAGCTGTAGAGGGGGGATGAATACAGCTATTTAAAAAACTAAATACTCTTTTCTCAATGTTTGTATGTATTATCAACAAATGTTAATTACAAACAAGCTTGAATGCAGAATGGTTCAAGCTGAGATGACAGATACAACAGTTTGTTAACTAATCTAAAACACACTCAGACTAGTTACATTGAATACTCTCACTTAGAAACACTCACTGTTTTTACAAGACTCAGATGGACAGCTTACACAAGAACAGCTTAGACACACTCTACTGTTTTATATAAGCAGACTTGCATGCATGGAATAACAGACTTCAATGCACATTCTGATTTCACACTCTTGATGTCTCATAATCCTTAGAAGCTTCCTTTTATACTCAAAAGGCGAATCTCAGTGAAGCTTCTTCATTGGACAGATGAGATAGTGGAGAGTCTTTCCAAAAAGGACAAAACACCTTTCTGCACCTTCTGATAAAGTATCTTTGTCTTCACATGGCAGAATCTTTGTATTTTCCTTTTTGTCACTGTTGCATAAGGCTTTAACCAAAAGAGGAATTTCAACTTTGCATCTTTCTTCTTTTGCTAATGCCATTTTGATATAAGAAAAGGTCTGTCACCCTTTTCAAATATACGTTTGTCTTCATGCAATCAGAACAGCGTGGGCAGGCTGTGCAGTTCTGTTTTCCACTTTGTCTTCGACTTGTAAACTGATCTTGTAGCCAAAAACAATACATGAGGACTTGGAAACATATTCCATAAAGTGCTTAACCTGTTCACAAAGAACATGTTTTGTTCACAAAGAACAGAACACTTGTAAACTGCCCAAGCTGCTCAAGAGAACAGCTTTGGGCTGATATTGCAAATCACCTTTCAGGTTTCAATAAAGCATATAACAGGCCTTAAATTCAACCTTCAAGTGCATCAACAGGTTTGATTAAAAATCTCCCCCTCAGATTTACAACAGGTTTGACTGAGGCCTTTTTGTGCCTAACAATAACATTCTATATAGATTATGTGTGATTTCTTACAAGTTGTATTGTATTATATTCTAAGTAGATTAACATGTAATCTACGTAGATTGTCATGTAATCAACGTAGATTATCATGTAAAACATCTAATAACTATTACATTCATTATAAATCTAATATCTTACAAATAATCTTAATTATAAAACAAGGAAAATGAATCTGTCATATTCAATGTAGAGTATCGACGATCATATTCTATGTACAATCTACGTAGAATGACATTTAATCTACGTAGAATGACATTCAATCTACGTAGAATGACATGCAATCTACGTAGAATGGTATGCAATATTCGTAGAATGGCATGCAATCCACGTAGAATGGCATGCAATCTACGTAGAATGTCGTGTAGAATGTCAGGTATCATATATTCTACGTAGATTACATGGTAAATTATACCAAAAACACATTCAATAGTAATGTTAATCTACATAAAAAGATATAGAAATGTATAAGAAACATAAAAATATATGAAATATATAATAAACATAACATTTTACATAGATTATGTGTGATTTTTTACAAGTACTCTTGTATTATATTCTATGTAGATTATCATGTAATCTACGTAGATTATCATGTAAAACATCTAATAACTATTACATTCATTATAAATCTAATATCTTACAAATAATCTTTTATTATAAAACATGAAAAATGAATCTGACATATTATATGTATATTATCGACGAATATATTCTATGTACAATCAACGTAAAATGTCATGCAATCTACGTAGAATGGCATGCAATATACGTAGAATGTCGTGTAGAATGTCAAGTATCATATACTCTACATAGATTACATGATAAAATATATCAAAAACACATTGAAACAAAAAAAAAAAAGAAGATTTCATTTAGACATTTTGTTAAACACTTGGTATGCAAATGATATAAAATATACCAAAAAGACGTTGAATATAATTGTTAATCTACATAAAAGGATATAGAAATGTATAAGAAACATAAAAATATATGAATTCTATAAGAAACATAACATTCTACATAGATTATGTGTGATTTTTTACAAGTAGTTTTGTATTATATTCTATGTAGATTATCATGTAATCTACGTAGATTATCATGTATAACATCTAATAATTATTATATTCATTATAAATCTAGTATCTTACAAATAATCTTCATTATAAAACATGGAAAATGAATCTTTCATATTCTATGTAGAGTACCGACGAACATATTCTATGTATAATTTACGTAAAATGTCATGCAATCTACGTAGAATGTCATGCAATCTACGTAGAATGACATTCAATCTACGTAGAATGTCGTGTATAATGTCAAGTATCATATATATTCTACGTAGATTACATGATAAAATATATCAAAAACACAATGAAACAAAAAAATATTTCATTTAGACATATTATCAAACACTTGGTTTGCAACTGATATAATATATACAAAAAAACGCATTGAATAGTAATGTTAATGACATAAAAAGATATAGAAATGTATAATAAACATTAAAATATATGACATATATAAGAAACATAACATTCTACATAGATTATGAATAGTAATGTTAATCTACATAAAAAGATATAGAATAATATAACATTCTTTATAGACACATAATATTTCTATATAGAATACGTTAATTATTTAGCAATTAAATAATTTTTTATATAGAAAAAAAATATTTTGTTTTATAAAAAATATTTCTTTTACTATTAAAATCAAATCTCATAAAAAAAGAGAAAATGAAAATGAAAAAAAAAGTAAGAGATAGAAAGTGAAAAAGAGATGCATAGAATAAAAAAGTTGGAGAGAGAAATATACTATTTTTTATTCCAAAATTATTCTTTTGATCCAAAGGCTCTAAAAGGTTTCTAAGTTCTTACCATCTCTGAGGTTCTTAAAAGAACATCTCCCTATACATTTATACACATACCTTTTAGTCCTTATGAATAAATTTATTTACACACACATATATATATATATATATATATATATATATATATATATATATATATATATATATATATATATATATATATATATATATATATATATATATATATATATAGGGTTGGGATCATTGCAGAACCTTAATTTAACGCAGAACTATAGAACCAATCTAAACCATTAGATTATTGTATAACACTAGGGATAAGATGGTAATTATACAATTAACATTGAATTAATAGTAGCCAACCAAGTTTGACTGCGCACTTTGACAATTTTTGACTCTTTTAATATCGAAGGTACATGCAGTGTTGAATGTGTGATATAAACTGTAATTCGACATTGAATGATCTCTATAAAATATATTGAATGGAGGTCTAGGTAAAAAAAATTTTTACGAAAAATAAACACGTAAAATTTTTTCGAAAAAAATATATCATTACTATTCTAATTAAATCAACCAACTTTTGACTACTAATTTTGACCATTATTTTGGTTTTGTTAATTTTGAATGTACATGCAGTGTTGCATCGACGTTGGATATACGACATCAAGTGTTCATTCGACATTGAATTATATCGGCCATGCTACATTGCATGGTGGTCTGGTAATATTTTTTTTACGAAAAATAAACACGTAAAATTTTTTCGAAAAAAATATGTCATTACTGTTCTAATTAAATCAACCAACTTTTGACTACTAATTTTGACCATTATTTTGGTTTTGTTAATTTTGAATATACATGCAGTGTTGCATCGACGTTGGATATACGACATCAAGTGTTCATTCGACATTGAATTATATCGGCCATGCTACATTGCATGGTGGTCTGGTAATACTTTTTTTTACGAAAAATAAACACGTAAATCTTTTTCGAAAAAAATATGTCATTACTGTTCTAATTAAATCAACCAACTTTTGACTACTAATTTTGACCATTATATTGGTTTTATTAATTTTGAATGTACATGCAGTGTTGCATCGACGTTGGATATACGACATTAAGTGTTCATTCGACATTGAATTATATCGGTCATGCTACATTGCATGGTGGTCTGGTAATATTTTTTTTACGAAAAATAAACACGTAAAACTTTTTTCGAAAAAAATATGTCATTACTAATCTAATTAAATCAACCAACTTTTGACTACTAATTTTGACCTTTATTTTGGTTTTGTTAATTTTGAATGTACATGCAGTGTTGCATCGACGTTGAATATACGATATCAAGTGGTCATTCGATATTGAATGATACCGGTCATGCTACATTGCATGGTGGTCTTAGTAAATTTTTTTTTACGAAAAATAAACACGTAAAATTTTTTCGAAAAAAATTTATCATGACCGGTCTCGTTTTAAAGAGTATAAAATTCTCGTTTTTATGGTATAATTTTTTTGATTTAACAATTAATCATATTAATGTTATTTTAATTTAAAGAAAAAGTATATTTATTTTACTAATGACAATCTTTTTGCTATTTCCACTCTATTCATTTTTACCCCTGAAAGTACTAAAAAATCACTAATGTCAATCTTTTTTTTCACTAATTCCAACTTTATGGTTTTAATCAAGACCATTAGCTTAATCTAATCTATGGACGATATTGGTTCTACGGTTCTACACTAAATTAAGGTTCTGCGATGATCCCATCTATATATATATATATATATATATATATATATATATATATATATATATATATATATATATATATATATATATATATATATATATATATATATATATATATATAAAATGCACATATGTATATAATTTATGTGTCGATAATTGATTAGGTTGGAAGACATTTGAAGAAATAGTGACATTGGAGAGGAAAAATACCGACGATATTATATTTACATAAACACAACTAACGAAATTACATATATAAATGTCAACAATAATATCATAAAAATTAAAATTGATAAAGAAGATGAACTTTAAATAAATTAGTAAAGAAAATGTATAATTTTAATTAAAATAAAAGTTAAATTTTAATAAAATACGAACAATATATAGTAAAGGTAAATAAAATATTAAAACATAAGTATATTTATGAATAAAATAAGTGTGTTCATAATGAATTAAGTATAATTATAAAGATAAAATAAAATAAAATAAATGTTGAGGACTATAAATGGGTAAATAATAAAACCATAGGGACTAAAAGCGTCACAGTGAAAAAGGTAAAAATGTCATTCTTACAAGTTTAACGGTTGTGTCGTTAAGTTTTAACGGACGGGGGACTAAAAGTTTTGTGTAAATATAAATCTAATAACTTACAAATAATCTTAATTATAAAACATGGAAAATGAATCTTTCATATTCTATGTAGAGTACCGACGAACATATTCTATGTACAATTTACGTAGAATGTCATGCAATCTACGTAGAATGTCATGCAATCTACGTAGAATGACATTCAGTGTGCGTTGAATGTCGTGTAAAATGTCAAGTATTATATATTCTACGTAGATTACCTGAAAAGAATATATCAAAAACACATTGAAACAAAAAAAAAAAGATTTCATTTACACATTTTATCAAACTCTTGGTATGCAACTGATATAAAATATACCAAAAAGACATTGAATAGTAATGTTAATCTACATAATAGAAATGTATAAGAAACATAAAAATATATGAAGTATATAAGAAACACAACATTCTACATAGATTATGTGTGATTTCTTACAAATAGTATTGTATTATATTCTATGTAGATTATCATGTAATTTATGTAGATTGTCATGTAATCAACGTAGTTTATCATGTAAAACACGTAATAACTATTACATTCATTATAAATATCATACAAATAATCTTAACTATAAAACATTGAAAATGAATCTGTCATATTCAATGTAGAGTATCGACGAACATATTTTATGTACAATCTACGTAGAATGACATTCAATCTATGTAGAATGGCATGCAATCTACGTAGAATGACATGCAGTCTACGTAGAATGGTATGCAATATACGTAGAATGACATGCAATCTATGTATAATGACATGCAATCTACGTAGAATGTCGTGTAAAATGTCAGGTACCATATATTCTACATAGATTACATGATAAATTATACCAAAAACACATTGAATAGTAATGTTAATCTACATAAAATGATATATAAAAATGTATAAGAAGCATAAAAATATATGAAATACATAAGAAACATAACATTCTACATAGATTATATGTGATTTTTTACATGTACTCTTGTATTATATTCTATGTAGATTATCATGTAATCAACGTTGATTATCACGTAAAACATCTAATAACTATTTTATTTATTATAAATCCAATATCTTACAAATAATCTTAATAATAAAACATGGAAAATTAATCTTTCATATTCTATTTAGAGTACCGACGAACTTATTCTATGTACAATTTACGTAGAATGTAATGCAATCTACATCGAATGTCATGCAATCTACGTAGAATGACATGCAATGTACGTAGAATGTCATTTAGAATGTCAAGTAATATATATTCTACGTAGATTACCTGATAAAAATATATAAAAAACACATTGAAACAAAAAAAACAGATTTCATTTAGACATTTTATTAAATACTTGGTATACAACTGATACAAATTATATCAAAAAGACATTGAATAATAATGTTAATCTACATAAAAATATATAGAAATGTATAAGAAACATAAAAATATATGAAATATATAAGAAACATAACATTCTACATAGATTATGTGTGATTTCTTACAAATAGTATTGTATTATATTCTAGGTAGATTATCATGTAATCTATGTAGATTGTCATGTAATCAACGTAGATTATCATGTAAAACATGTAATAACTATTACATTCATTATAAATCTAATATCATACAAATAATCTTAATTATAAAACATTGAAAATGAATCTGTCATATTCAATGTAGAGTATCGACGAACATATTCTATGTACAATCTACGTAGAATGAAATTCAATCTATGTAGAATGGCATGCAATCTACGTAGAATGGCATGCAGTCTACGTAGAATGGTACGCAATATACGTAGAATGACATGCACTCTACGTAGAATGTCGTGTAGAATTTCAGGTATCATATATTCTACGTAGATTACATGATAAATTATACCAAAAACACATTGAATAGTAATGTTAATCTACATAAAAAGATATATAAAAATGTATAAGAAACATAAGAATACATGAAATATATAAGAAACATAACATTCTACATAGATTATGTGTGATTTTTTACAAGTACTCTTGTATTATATTCTATGTAGATTATCATGTAATCTACGTAGATTATCATGTAAAACTGTAGGTCCCAAAAGGTTTCCAACTGTATAGCTCTAAGTTGTAGAAGGGGGGGGGGGGGGGGGGAGGTGAATACATCTATTTAAAACTTAAACACTCTTTTCTCAATGTTTGTATGTATTTTCAACAAAAGTTAATTACAAACAAGCTTGAGTGCGGAAAGGTTCAAGCTGAGATGACAGATACAACAGTTTGTCAACTAATCTAAAACACACTCAGACAAGTTACAATGATTACTCTCACTTAGAGGCACTCACTGTTTTAACAAGACTCAGATGGACAGCTTATACATGAACAGCTTAGACAGACGTACTCTACTGTTTTATATAAGCAGACTTGCATGCATGGAATAACACACTTCAATGCACGTACTGATTGTCACACTCTTGATTATTTCATTATCCTTAGAAGCTTCCTTTTATACCCAAAAGGAGAATCTCAGTGAAGCTTCCTCATTGGACAGATGAGATAGTGGAGAGTCTTTCCAAAAATACAAAACACCTTTCTGCATGTTCTGATAAAGTATCTTTGTCCTCACATGGCAAAATCTTTGTCTTTTTCTTTTTGTCACTGTTGCATACGACTTTAACCAAAAGAGGTATGTCAACTTTGCATCTTTCTTCTTTTGATAATGCCATTTTGATATAAGAAAAGGTCTGTCACCCTTTTCAAATATCTGATTGTCTTCATGTATCAGAACAGCGTAGGCAGGCTGTGCACTTCTGTTTTCCACTTTGTCTTCGACTTATAAACTGATCTTGTAGCCAAAAATAATACATGAGGACTTGGAAACATATTCCAAAAAATGTTTAACCTGTTCACAAAGAACAGGTTCTGTTCATAAAGAACAGAACACTTAAAAACTGCCCAAGCTGCTCAAAAGAGTAAAGCTGCGTAGATAGTTTATGTCCAGCCTGTTCAGCAGACAGAACAGCTTGGACAAACTGTTTTTGTTGCAACGAATGCAACATGGTAAACAACTTTGGGCTGATATTGCAAATCATTTTCAGGTTTCAATAAGGCATATAACAGGCCTTAAATTCAACCTTCAAATGCATCAACAGGTTTAATTAAAAATCTCCCCCTCAGATGTCTCAGATCCACCTTGTATAGATCTGATGCCTTCTGAAAGCATTTCTTCTGTGTTAAGGGATCTACAAAAAATGCCCCCAACTCAGGCTATTCAATTATCTTGCCTTCTTTAAACTCTACTCCACTAGGCAGGCTGTAGTCAATTCCTTTCATCTCAACAGCATAGTCACCCTGTTCAATTAAGATGAGGAGTTGTTCAAGCTCTGTATCCTTCCTTGTCCTCCTGGCCTTTATTTTGGGGTATGTCACAGAGACACCCTCACTGACTTCTTTTGAGATCAGGCCAAGATCCTGCACTCTCTCCATCAGCTTCTTAATATATGCCCTGATAGTCTTAGCCGTTTCTGACTTAGACTGGCTCAGGGCAACTGCCAGCTCAACCCATTCCCTGTACCCCATCTGTGCAACATCAGTGTAGTCATAAGTTTCCAGCTCTGGGCCTGTTGGAAAGCCTTCTATCAGCAATATCCTTAAACTTTTTGCTTGCCAAATTGTCAAAGTGGAACTGGGCCCTTGCAGAGGATGCTTGCTTTGGTTTGGTCACAGAGACCAGAGCACCCTTAACTTGTTCACCTTCCTTTTCACCCGCTGATTCCTTAGCAGCTTCCATCAGTTTCTTTTGCACATCCAAAGAGGGCATTTTAATTTTTCTTGCTTCTTGGAGTGCAAAAGATTTGGCAGCTTTGGCAGAGGCTTCTTTTTTTCTTAGTGCTTCCAGGGCTTGAAGCTGTTCATTTCTGAACTCATAGTATTTATCCAAGGGAAGACCCATTTCCTTTGCCCTGGCTTTGTGAAATTTTAACTCTGCTGCTTTCTGCTGTTCAGGATCAGATACTGCTTTTTCTTTTCCTTTAGCTGTTGTAGTGATAACAGCCTCATGATCATCTTCCTCTTCTTCTTCTTCCTCTAAAATGAGATGCCTCCTTCTGCTGCTTGGCCTGCCCTCAAAAATGAATTCCTCCCCCTTAGACTGAGCAGGGTTTGGAGATTAAGCCTGAGTAGGCTGAGCAGCTTGAGAGGCGCCTTCCATTGTACATGTTGCAGATGCTCCTGCTGGTTGACAAGTAGGTAATGATTTCTCCTTAGGAGAAAAAAGTTTTTTCCCCCTTAGACTTGGTCTTCGAGGCAGATGACTTCTCCTCCTTTGAAGGAGATGGATCAGCACCTTCAACACCTAGTCTTCCTGAAGACACGAAGTCAGCAGGCTTGCCAGCAGTTTTGGCAGCAGGCTTGCCAGCAGTTTTGGCAGCAGGCTTGGGACCAACCAGGCTATGCACTAAGAAAGCCAGGTTATCCTTCACTTCTGCAAGTTGGGAAAGACAGTTTTGAAGAGAGGATGATTGGGTATCAGCAAGGGAGGTCAGCTTAAGAATGTTTTCCCTATCAGAAGCTGTGAACAACAAAGTTTGGAGCTGTGCAAGATGTAACTCAAGAGAGTCCTGCACATCAGCAAGGTTTGATGACACAGAATTTGATAGAGAGCCTATTAAGGTGTTTAAGCTGGCCAAAGTGGCAGGAAGTGTAGAATTGCAAGTGGTGAGGAGAGATGACAGCTGATTGGAGATGGCTGTCATAGAGGACACATAGTCCTGTTGGAGTGAAAGAATGGAGGAGAGGGAGGTGGAGACATTTTGCAGCTGTGCAGTGAGTGCAAGCAGCTGTGAGGAGGTGTCAGTTTGTGGAGTGGCTGGGAAGGAATCCTTGAACATATTAAAGAATCCCTTAAGCTGTTTAGACACAGAGTCTGAAATGAGAGAGGGTAGAGCAGACATGGAGGTTTCTAAAGAACCAACTTTGTTGGTCAGCAGAGAGAGCTGATCCTTCAAAGGCAGGTCTTTAGGGGATGGAGGTGTATGGGTGGATTGTTTGGAGTGGGTAGATGGAGATGAAGAGGATGAGGCTGGTGTATGGGGATGTGATGTAGAGGGAGAGGGTATTTTGGAAAGAAGCTCCATAGCCTGGGCAAAAGTAACGTGGCCCAGCTTGGAGGGTCGATGGGTCCTTCAGCAGTGGCTGTAACTGCATCACCAGGAGATTGGGTAGAGGATGGTAGCCTTTCAGACACTGCTTGTTTTGCTGCATCTTCATTAAGGCCAGTGGTGGTTCCCTCTGCAGTACTTTGGTGTAAAAGTACCTCATCACGGGGAGATGGAATTTGCATTTCAACATCAGCAGTGGTGAAACCTGCTGATGGAGTTTGCTGAAAGGGATTAGCCTCACCAAAGGGATGTTCTGTTCCCTGAGGTTCATCAGCTAGAGTTGTGGGTCCTTCAGCAGCTGTTTGGTGTAGAACAACTGCATCATGAGGAGCAGAAGTTTGAGGCTGATCTGCTGGTTGGTCTAAGCCAGCAGGGTGGACACCTCGTGCAGACTCAGGGTGTAGAGAAGTATGAGATGGGGACAATGTGGACTCAGTATGGAGTGGAGAGAACTCCTGTCTTTCAATATTCTCAGCCTGTTGGGAGGCTGGAATAGTTGATGTGGCTGTCTCCATTTGTACAACTGGCTCCTGTTGGGAGGAACTAGAGGGCCTAGGCTGACTCGGGGTTGACACAGGGTGGAGTGAAGTAGGCTCCAATTGTGCTGATCCTTCTCCCAAAATAGGAGAGGCAGCAGAGGTTGCTTCCTTTTCAACTGAACCCTATTGAGAGGGAACAGAGGGGCTAGTTTGGGCTGTTGGTTTCTTTTTGCGTTGGTATAAAATGTGAGATGAGGTGGGGGATTTTGGAGAGGAGATGAGAGGTTCAGACTGGACAGGTTTGGAGATTGGGTCAGAAACAGGTGGGTTGACCTGTTCCATAGTCTCAGGTGCCACAGAGGCACCAGCCACAGAGGCTTCAGGTTCAACGAATGAACTAGGGTGAGGAGCCTGCTCCCCCTCAGCCACAAAGGCTAAGAGTGCATACTCAGACTGAGCTGTTTTGGTCTTCTTGGAGACAGGTCCAGCTTCAGTGGTTTCCAGGGTCCTTTTAACAAGCTTGGCCCTGGCTTTGGATTTTCTTCTGGGAGCAGCTTGTGGATCCACCCTCACATCAGAGGGTCCTTCCACCAATCCTAACAACCTCCTCATTGGTGTTGACAGAGGAGGCTCATTTGGGAGAACAGTAGTATAGAAAACTCTATTCCCTATTACAGGAAGGCAGCAGTATGAAGTAAAGGCTGAGAGTTATACATATTCTCACCACAAATATGCTTGAAGATGAGACTTAGAAACCTGGGATATCGAACAGCAGCTGGTCGTGTCTCCTGCTGCACCAGGTTCCTCAAATTCATGAAAATCCACTTTGCCATGTCTATTGTAGTTCCATCCACAAGCTGCAGAACTACAGGAACTTCATCACGACTCAGTTGGTCAAAGGAACCAAACTTTGCTGCTGAAGCACATTACCACAGAGGCAAACAAGAAGTTGTAAGTAGGAGACAAATGCTTTCTGAACAGCGTTGCTCCAACTTTTGGTTCTGCTACACCACAGAAGTGCAGCAGATTCTTCATCTGTTCATCTTCAGGCTGTGGTTGATCATATTTTTCAACCACAGGGAGTCGAAGAACTTCCCTGAGTAGACGAGTGTTGATCTCAATGGTCTGAGTCCCATTGAGTATGGTGCCCTTGATGATTTTGGTATCTGGGTTGTAGGCACAAGTGTACCAGAACTCATACACCATCTCCTGGTACAGGACACCAGGAGTAGCAGTCATGGCGTAGTTCAACGGATGAACTTTCAAAAACTCCACCATTTGGTCATAGCCTTTCCCCACGTAGTTTTTGGGGATTGTGAGGTTGGCAATGTAGTTAGTGGGTTTCAGTGTTAGCAGTGTGGTGACTGATGAGTGTTTCTGTACATCATCACCAACAAATACTGGTAGAAAGGGGTTGTTTCTGTGAGCCATTTGGGAAGTTGTGAGAGTAGCAGAAGCACAAGACACTTAGTCGATTTTTAGGGTTCTTAGGAGGTTTATGGAAGTAGTGAGGAAGACGAAGATGAAACAGTAGGGGGTATTTATAGGATTTGAATGTGAGTGGGTATGAGAGAGAGACATTTCGGCGGTTGATTTGAAAAGGTCGTTAACGGATAACTGAACGATTGTCCATGTCAGACCACTTGTCAGACCACTTGAGCCCTTTTTAATCACTAACACACGTAACCCACATTATCCGCAGTAATTAAGTTAAATAAAAACAAAAATTAAGTAACTTAATTGTGAAGAAAGGCAATTAAACTGATGGTCTAAGCTGATGGTCAAACCTGTGATGAGCAGAGTCATCGCAAGCTGTTCACTTTGCAAGCTGTTCCTTCAACCTGTTCAGCTATGTAACAACAGGTTCTGTTCAATAGCTGATCAGGTTACAAGGCAATGCCTTGTATGACAGATTGAAAGAATGAGCAGGTTGGAGATTTGATCATCAGATCAGGCTTGACATATAAGCTGTTATTTTCAAACCTGTTATATGCCCAAGCTATTCAAGTTGTGCAGAAAACAACTAAGTATAAATCATGCATAACCTGTTCTGTCTAAGTTGTTCTGAAAGAACTTGAGCAGTGTGGCACAGATAAAGTCTTAGAACATTAAGAGCACTTAGTAACTTTTTTTAACATGCCCAGCTTGCTGACAAGGTAATTAAACCTGTTTTCATCAAGAGGTTTGGTGAAAATGTCTGCAAGCTGTTCATCAGTGGAAATAAAACTTACCTCCACATTACCTTTCTGAATGTGATCTCTGATAAAATGATGTCTGACTTCTATATGCTTTGTTCTGGAGTGAAACAGTGGATTGTTGGATATAACTATGGCACTTGTATTGTCACACAGAATAGGAGTTTTCCTATACACAAGTCCATAGTCTTCAAGCTGATGCTGCATCCACAGAATCTGCCCATAGCAGCTTCCAGCAGCAATGTACTCAGTTTCAACAGTAGAAGTAGACACTGAGTTCTGCTTCTTGCTACACCAACTTATCAACTTACCACCAAGGAGTTGACATCCACCTGTGGTGCTTTTCCTGTCTAGTCTGCAACCTGCAAAATCAGATGCTGAATAACCTGTCAATTCAAGGTTTGAGTCTTTGGGATACCAAAGACCCAAACTTGGTGTACTCTTAAGATATCTGAAGATTCTTTTTACAGCCGCTAGATGTGATTCTTTTGGATCAGCTTGGAACCTAGCACATAAACAAGTAGCAAACATAATATCCGGTCTACTAGCAGTTAAATACAGCAAGCTCCCAATCATGCCTCTGTAAGCGGTTACTGAAACAGCTTTGCCACTGGCATCTGCATCCAACTTTTCATTGGTTGCCATTGGGGTTTTAATAGGAGAACTTTGATCAAATTTAAACTTTTTCAGTATATCTAAAGTGTACTTTCTTTGATAAATAAAAATTCCATTTGAGGTTTGTTTAACCTGTAATCCTAAAAAGAAAGTAAGTTCACCCATCATACTCATTTCATATTTGGATTTCATGAGTAATGAAAAATTCTTGCATAACTGCTCATTGGTAGAACCAAATATTATGTCATCCACATAAATTTGAACAAGCATAATATCAGACTTCACCTTCTTTATGAACAATGTGGTATCTACTTTACCTCTAGAATACCCATTGCTCATAAGAAAATCAGTAAGAGTGTCATACCAGACTCTAGGGGCTTGTTTTAGACCATAGAGGGCTTTGTCCAACTTATAGACAAAACCTGGATGATGTTCATTCTCAAAACCTGGAGGCTGCTTGACATAGACTTCTTCTTGCAGCTTCCCATTCAAAAATGCACTCTTCACATCCATTTGGAATACCTTCATGCTCTTATGAGCAGCGTAGGCTAGAAACAAACGAATTGCCTCTAGCCTGGCCACAGGAGCAAATGTTTCATCATAGTCAATACCATCCTCCTATGTATAGCCCTGAGCAACAAGTCTTGCCTTATTTCTAATGACATGACCTTGCTCATCCATTTTGTTCCTGAAAACCCATTTAGTGTCAATTATAGTTTTACCTTTAGGAGCAGGGACCAGCTTCCATACCTTGTTTCTTTCAAACTGATTGAGTTCTTCTTGCATGGCAGTGATCCAATTGGCATCTTTAAGTGCTTCATCCACTTTCTTTGGCTCCATTAGGGACACAAAGCTAGAGAACATACAGAAGTTCCCTAAGCTGTCCCACCTTGTTTGTACCCCTTTGTTGATGTCACCAATTATTTGATCATTGGGGGTGACACCTGATCCACTTAGGATCATTCTTCAATGAGGATTCTCCTGAGTTGTTGGCATCTTCAGCAGGTCCTGTTGAACAGCTCTCAAGGTTTTCAGACACACTGTTGTCTTGAGCCTGTTCACCTGTTGAACATGACTGACCACTGTTGAACATATCAACAGAGGATCCAGGAAAATCAGCATTGATTGGTTCAGGACATGTAGTTGTAATTAAGTCAGTACACTTATTCACACAGGGTGTATTGACATAATCATCATCATGCCCATCATGATTAACAGGTCCACATTGAATGTAGTGGAAGCTTTTGAGTCCTCTTCACTGTTGGAATGCATGAGATCATCAAAGTTGAATTCTCCTGAAACTGATTCAGGAACAGCTTTGGTGGAGGCATTCCTGGACTCTTCAAAGGTGACATTGATAGCTTCATCTATCACCTTTCTTTTGTAGTTGTACACTCTGTAGGCTTTGGAGATAGCAGAGTAACCAACAAACACACCTTCATCAGCTTTTGGTTCAAACTTTGCCAGTTGATCCCTTTGATTCAGAATGAAGCAGGGACATCCAAACACATGGAAGTAGCTAATATTTGGCCTCCTCCCTTCGAGCAGCTCATAGGGAGTCTTGTTGAACCTTTTCACCACTAAGGATCTGTTTTGGGTGAAGCAAGCAGTGTTGACAGCTTCAGCCCAGAATGATGAAGGTAAACCTGATGCACACAGCATGGTTCTAGCAGCTTCAATGAGGTATCTATTTCTCCTTTCAGCAACTCCATTTTGTTGTGGAGTCCTTACGGCTGAAAAGTTTTGTGAGATCCCCCTTTCTTCACAGAAGACTTCAAGAGTACTGTTTCTGAACTCGATACCATGATCACTTCTAAGCTGCTTTACTTGAGCAGAGTACAGCATTTCCATCTTTTTGACAAATCCAATGATTTCTCTAGCAGCCTCTCCTTTGCTCTTCAAGAAGATTACCCATGTAAACCTGGAGAACTCATCAACCATTACTAGAGTGTATCTTCTTCCTCCAAGACTTGGGACATTAACAGGTCCAAACAAGTCCACGTGGATTAAGAAGAGAGGAGTATCAATAGAAAAAATATGCTTGGATTTAAAAGATGATTTCCTCTGCTTGCCTTTTTCACAAGCTGTGCAGAGTTTATCCTTATCAAAATTCATGGAAGGCAAACCTGTTACCAACTCTTTCTTACAGAGTTTGTTAATGTTCTTGAAGTTCAGGTGTGACAGCCTTTTGTGCCATAACCAGTTTAGGCCTGCATTTGTTCTTGTGAGAAAACAGGTTTCAGTTGTGGGATCAGCAGATTGCATATCCACAACATATACACCTTTCTTCCGTTGAGCACACAACATAACTTTGCCTTGGGGATCCAATATGTAACCCAGGTGCTCATCAAAGTTAACCTTGTAGCCAGCATCACACAATTGACTTATACTTACAAGGTTATGTTTTAGCCCAACCACATAGGCTACTGTTGTGAACACTGCAGCACCAGCTTTAAGAGTTCCATATCCCTCAGTGGATCCCTGTACATTGTCATCAAAAGTGACTTTTGGCCCTTTTTCAGGCCTTAGATCGTTCAGCAGGTCCTTGCAACCTGTCATGTGCCCTGAGCAGCCACTGTCCAAGTACCAAACCTGGGATGGTTGTTTGTCCTTCAGAATGTCAAAGGAAAATATTAGTTACATTTATGGGAACTCATCATAGTGATGAGTTCTCCTACTTCATCAACATGTGTTGATGGGCTAGTAATATCCACATTAATATTTCCTATTTGAATGGTATCAGTTTGGATACCACTCTCATTGACTAAGTTACTTCCAACACTGCTTGTTTTAGCAATGATGGAACTAGCAGAGTCAGCAGGCCTCATGTCCTTAGTTTCAGGACAGTCTTTGGCCATGTGTGTCTTCTTCCCACATTTATAGCATTTTCTCTTTTTGGTCTTTTTGGAAGAGGAGCTTTCAGAAACACATTCTGAATTATTTCTGTTGATTTTATCAGCAGGTTTAGCAAACTTATTACTGTTTTTCGATAAATCAACAGCTTGGGTGGATGGCACAATAGCAACTGCTTTCCCTATTTCTTCTTTCCTCTTTTTGGGAGGACAGATGTCAAAAACAGGAAGCTTGATTGGTTTTTGACCTTCCACAGGTTTGGGAAACTTATTCCCAGATTTCTCAGGTTGAGCAATGGCTTTGCCTTTGCCCTTACTGAGATGTGATTGACGCTGCCTATTAGCATAATCACTATTTCTGGTTTTGAAAGACTTATTTTCATTTATAACCAGTTTTTCACTATGATTTGAAAACTTATTTGAAATCACAGCAGATTTGCTTTCAACATGAGACTTACCCTTGTTGAAAGTAGGCTGCTTACCTCTTGAAAACTTATTTTCAAAATGTTTAGCATCAAAAGGATTAACATGTCTCTTACCATCAGCTTTGGACCCAGAGCCTGTTCTGTCAACAGGTTTGGTGTCCACCGCTGCAGCTTGAGAATGTTTTCGTTTCCCTTGCTTGTGTGAATTAGCAGAGCACTTAGCAGGCTGATTTGATGAAGAACACATTCCATCATCAGCTTTAGGGGATTTTTCACACAAGCTGTCAGTATTTTGAGGCCTGACAAACCTGTTTGTTGAGACCAGCTTTCCATTAACTTTCTGGATGAAAGTACTGGGAAGCTCACCAAGAGTGGATAAGTCATCTTTCAGATTATTGATCTCAACAATAGAAGCTGCTGTGTCAAGATCCCATCCAAGATAGGCTTGGAATTGTGCAGGGATCTGCTGACTTATGCAATGGCTGACTTTTTGTGCTGATTGGCACTAAGAGTCAACTATCTTTTGAAGCTTTGCATGTTTTACATCTGTTTCTCTCTTTTCTTCCAGTAAGATAGAGTTGATGTGTTTTAGTTCATCAAGCTCCGCTTCCAACTTATTAAAACTGTCTAGTTTACTAGATTTATTACAAGATCAGTTTTAAGCTTAGAGATTTCAGATATTAAAACATTGTGCTTCTCAACAGCAGCTTTTAAGTCAACCAGCATATATTCAAACATTTTAACTTTTTCATCTAAACTGTAAGCCATAAAATTTTGTACCTTGTACATCATTGTAGGGTTCCAGTTATCCAAGCTGCTGAAGGCTTCAGCTTCAGCCAAGTCCTGTTTGAAGTTGCTAGTTGATGGGACATCCGTATTGGCCATCAGACAATTGTTTTCTTCTTCATCTGAGGATGAATCAGACTCCTCTCAGTCACATGTCTCTGCCATCAGTCCCTTTTGCTTGTTGGAAGCCACTGAGTTTTCCAACTTTTTCAGCTTTGCCATGGCCATAAGGTACTTAACCCTATAGCCATCGTCCCTGTTATTCTTGTATGGTTTGGAAGACTGTCCAACAACTTTTGTCACACAGTCAGCAGCTATATGGCCAGTTTTGCCACATTTGAAGCACTCAGCTTTAGATTTATCAAATGCCTTCTTCTTGGCAGCACTTGAGTTTCCCTGCAGCATATTTCTTCCAAACCTCTTCTTGTTGAACCTTTTGACAAGCATGGCTATCATTTGCTCATCATCAAGCTCAGCAAGATCTGCACTGTCTTCCTTATCAGACATTTCCTCTCTTTCATCATAAGCTTGTTGATCAGATTGTGTGAACACATCACACTCCTGTCCAACAGGTTGTCTCATGCTGGCCACTAAGGCAGCACCTCTCTTGGACAATCCAAGGCATTTCTCTTCTGCTGCCTTGACTGTTCATCATTTAGTAAAGATCCATATAAGTTTACCAGATCCATACCTTTGATAGTACCTGAGTTTCTCAAGATGGTGGAAGAGTAGTTCCATTCTTTCAGGTAGGATGTCCAAGAACTTGTTCACCAGGGTTAGGCTGTCCTTAGTGATCCCAACAGCTTTGAGATCATTAACAAGAGCAGTAAACCTGGTGTAGGTTTCTGTGAGTGTCTCCTTTGGTTTTGCAAAGAAGAGTTCATACTGTCTAACAAGATTATTAATCTTGTTGTCCAGTGTGATTGTGGGTCCATCATAGACGGTACACCAAGTATCCTACATTTCCTTTGCAGTCTTCATCTTCTCAACCTGTTTGAACACATCACCAAACAGAGAGATAACCAGGTTATTCCTGGCCTTTGCATCCAGAGCAACCAGTCTTTTGTCTTCATCAGACCATTGAGCTTTGGCCTTCTCAAATGTTCTAATTTCAGGAGCTACTCCTTCAACAGCAGGAGTTATGGTAGTAACAGAAGTTGGCACATAGGGACCTTCCATTACTATCTCTGGTAATTGTACATCCAGATTCTCTAAATAGAGCATCATTCTGCACTTCCAGCCAGAGAAGTTCTGATGATTGAACTTTAGGGGTTTGGCCATTGACCCATTGTCATAGTAAGAGGAATTTGCAGAACTGTTGTCCATGGAAACGTAGGGAGAATGAGAGATCTTAGAGATGACACACACTCTAACACTGCTCTGATACCAGTTGTAGGTCCTAAAAGGTTTCCAAGTGTATAGCTCTAAGCTGTAGAGGGGGGGGGGGGTGAATACAGCTATTTAAAACTTAAAAACTCTTATCTCAATGTTTGTATGTATTATCAACAAAAGTTAATTACAAACAAGATTGAATGCGGAAAGGTTCAAGCTGAGATGACAGATACAACAGTTTGTCGACTAATCTAAAACACACTCAGACTAGTTACAATGATTACTCTCACTTAGAGGCACTCACTGTTTTAACAAGACTCAGATGGACAGCTTATACATGAACATCTTAGGCAGACTCTACTGTTTTATATAAGCAGACTTGCATGCATGGAATAACACACTTCAATGCACGTACTGATTGTCACACTCTTGATTATTTCATTATCCTTATAAGCTTCCTTTTATACCCAAAAGGAGAATCTCAGTGAAGCTTCCTCATTGGACAGATGAGATAGTGGAGAGTCTTTCCAAAAAGACAAAACACCTTTCTGCATGTTCTGATAAAGTATCTTTGTCTTCACATGGCAGAATCTTTGTCTTTTTCTTTTTGTCACTGTTGCATACGGCTTTAACCAAAAGAGGAATGTCAACTTTGCATCTTTATTCTTTTGATAATGCCATTTTGATATAAGAAAAGGTCTGTCACCCTTTTCAAATATCTGATTGTCTTCATGTATCAGAACAGCGTAGGCAGGCTGTGCAGTTCTGTTTTCCACTTTGTCTTCGACTTGTAAACTGATCTTGTAGCCAAAAACAATACATGAGGACTTGGAAACATATTCCAAAAAGTGTTTAACCTGTTCACAAAGAACAAGTTCTGTTCACATAGAACAGAACACTTAAAACTGCCCAAGCTGCTCAAAAGAGTAGAGCAGCGTAGACAGTTTATGTCCAGCCTGTTCAGCAGACAGAACAGCTTGGACAAACTGTCTTTGTTGCAACGAATGCAACATGGTAAACAGCTTTGGGCTGATATTGCAAATCATTTTCAGGTTTCAATAAGGCAAATAACAGGCCTTAAATTCTACCTTCAAATGCATCAATAGGTTTGATTAAAAATCTCCCCCTCAGATGTACAGCAGGTTTGACTGAGGCCTTTTTGTGCCTAACAAAAACATCTAATAACTATTTTATTCATTATAAATCTAATATCTTACAAATAATCTTAATAATAAAACATGGAAAATTAATCTTTCATATTCTATGTAGAGTACCGACGAACATATTCTATGTACAATTTACGTAGAATGTCATGCAATGTACGTAGAATGTCATGCAATGTACGTAGAATGTCATGCAATGTAGGTAGAATGACATGCAATGTACGTAGAATGTCATTTAGAATGTCAAGTATTATATATTCTACGTAGAATACCTGATAAAAATGTATATCAAAAACACATTGAAACAAAAAAAAAAGATTTTATTTAGACATTTTATCAAACACTTGGTATGCAATTGATATAAATTATACCAAAAAGACATTGAATAGTAATGTTAATCTACATAAAAATATATAGAAATGTATAAGAAACATAAAAATAATAGAAATATATAAGAAACATAACATTCTACATAGATTATGTGTGATTTCTTACAAATAGTATTGTATTATATTCTATGTAGATTATCATGTAATATACGTAGATTGTCATGTAATCAACGTAGATTATCATGTAAAACATCTAATAACTATTACATTCATTATAAATCTAATATCTTACAAATAATCTTAATTATAAAACATGGAAAATGAATCTGTCATATTCGATGTAGAGTATCGACAAACATATTGTATGTACAATCTACGTAGAATGACATTCAATCTACGTAGAATGACATGCAATCTACGTAGAATGGAATGCAATATACGTAGAATGACATGCAATCTACGTAGAATGTCAGGTGTCACATATTGTACGTAGATTACATGACAAATTATACCTAAACACATTCAATAGTAATGTTAATCTACATAAAAAGATATAAAAATGTATAAGAAACATAAAAATATATTAAATATATAAGAAACATAACATTCTACATAGATTATGTGTGATTTTTTACAAGTACTCTTGTATTATATTCTATGTAGATTATCATGTAATCTACGTAGATTATCATGTAAAACATCTAATAACTATTACATTCATTATAAATCTAATATCTTACAAATAATTTTTCATTATAAAACATGAAAAACGAATCTGTCATATTTTATGTATATTATCGACGAACATATTCTATGTACAATCTACGTAGAATGTCATGCAATCTACGTAGAATGACATGCAATCTACGTAGAATGTCGTGTAGAATGTCAAGTATCATATATTCTACATAGATTACATGATAAAATATATCAAAAACACATTGAAACAAAAAAAAAAGAAAATTTCATTTAGACATTTTATCAAACACTTGGTATGCAAATGATATAAAATATACCAAAAAGACGTTGAATAAAATTGTTAATCTACATAAAAAGATATAGAAATCTAAAAGAAACATAAAAATATATGAATTCTATAAGAAACATAACATTCTACATAGATTATGTGTGATTTTTTACAAGTAGTCTTGTATTATATTCTATGTAGATTATCACGTATAACATCTAATAACTATTACGTTCATTATAAATCTAACATCTTACAAATAATCTTCATTATAAAACATGGAAAATGAATCTTTCATATTCTATGTAGAGTACCGACGAACATATCTATGTACAATTTACGTGGAATGTCATGGAATCTACATAGAATGACATTCAATCTACGTAGAATGTCGTGTATAATGTCAAGTATCATATGTATTCTACGTAGATTACAAGATAAAATATACCAAAAACACAATGAAACAAAAAAAGAATATTGCATTATTTTGGTTAATTTAATTATGTATTTAAATCGCTGTAATTTGCGAACTACATTTTGTCATTTCGGGCTATGTAAAACATTTCTAGATTTTTAAGTTATATCGATGTATTTTGAAAACGTCCATATAGTGGTTGTTCGTTATGATTATGGTTACGCTTCCGCGACGTCACGCTTTGTTGCCAACCGGGATAACGGGGTGTGACAGATTGGTATCAGAGCCATATTTAGAGTGAACTAGGTTGCATTAGTACCCTAGACTATAACTGCACTTAAGTTATACTGATTTTTGAAAATATTTTGTAAGTAACTAAAAGACTATAAATGGACCTTGATAGCAGAAAACATGTCGAACAACACCATCATCATCTTGTCTGATTCTGAGGATGAGTACACCCCCATGAGCCCCGAAGTCACTGAGGTTTTCACCGAAGGAGACCCATATGAAGATGAGGACCCCTCCGAAGAGCCGATGGAGGAGTCAGAAGAGGAGCCCATGGAAGAAGACGACGCCGGAGAGGATCACCCACCCCCGATGATCCCCTCCTACATCCCATATCACCCGGAGGTTCCATCATTCAAACCGTACCGTCCCCACCCCAACGGCCCAAAGATGTTGTATACACCACGCAAAAGAGTTTTCATGCCGAGTTGGGAGACTATTCACATCCCGGATCCCCAACCAAGTCCACCACCACAACAATGACGGGAAAACGCTCGAAGATGGGAATGGATGCCCGCGACCCTCCAAGAATGGAGGCGGGAGGAGGGCATCCCCTCCCACTTTGAGATTGGAGGACCATCCTCCGCACCTATCCCACCACTCACCCAAGAACCCGCTGAACAGACCATACCACTCTTGGTAGCACGGTCTTCAAGGCGCGACCTCCAAGTGCGGTTGCTTAACCAAGACATTGGAGAGATGACAGCTCGTTTAGAGCGGGAGGAGTTGCAAAACTCCAACCTATACTGGGCCAACCAGCACGCCCTCGCCATACAACAGGCCGGCTAGATGAGCTTCGGCAACGATTAGCCAAGAGCGAGGCCCGTAATGAGGAGCTGACTCAGCGCCTCAATGCATTGGAAAAGGGAGAGACCCCCGATCACTCCCACACCTAGTACCCCCCCCCCTCTATCTTTGTAATGTTAGGAAATTATTATGTAATAGTGTAAGACTAAAACTTTTCAGGTAATAACCCGCCCCAATGTAAGAACTTTATGAATGATTAATGAAAATTGCAAGTTATTTATGAATCTGTGTTTGATGATTATAGAAGTATGCCTTAAGAAAAATTTAAATCTTTAAGACTCAACTTCTTACACTATGCTCTTTTCTTTAAACTTTAAGATAATGCCGCTAAAGAGAGCTATGAACACCGCCGAGATAGAACAACTGGTCGCACAACGAGTGGCAGCAGCTATAGCCACCTATGAAACCAACAGAAATAGCACCACAAACGGCGACGGAGGTGCTAGTCGTACCACGGGAGGATCTGATTCAACCCAGAAAGGGTGTGGAATCAAAGGATTCTTAAGTTGTAAGCCTCGATACTTCAACGGAACTGAAGGTGCTGTCTGAGTAGTTCACTGGTTCGAGAAACTGGAGTCGGTGTTTCGTGTTAGTGGTTGCATCGAGGATGAGAAGGTAAAGTTTGCTACCCACACTCTTCAAGATGGCGCCTTGACATGGTGGAACTCATATGCCCAGTCTGTGGGAATTGATACAGCTTACCAACTCGCCTGGGCCGAGTTAAAGCAAATGATGACCGACGAGTATTGCCCGAGAAATGAACTACAAAAGATGGAGTCAGAGTTTTGGAATCTAGCTATGAAGGGAACGGATGTAGCTGGGTACACCAACCGTTTTCATGAGTTGAGTCTACTGTGCCCACAGATGGTCACTCCGGAATACAAGAAAAATGAGCGCTACATTTTGGGACTCGCCCCCCAAATCCAAGGAAATGTTACCGCATCCAACCCAACTACTATCCAGAGCGCCATTCGAATGGCGAATAATTTGATGGACCAAGTGGCCCGAAGGAACGAGGCCAAAGCTTTGGAGAACAAGAGGAAGTGGGAAGATAGATCAGGGAAAGGTTCGGGTTCACAGACCAAAAAGCCCGAAACCATCAAAGCCTTTGTCGCCGGAACTGAGTCTAGGAAGGGCTATACCGACACTAAACCATGGTGTAACCAACGCACCTACCATCACGTAGGTCCCTATCCAACCCCTTGCGGGAAGTGTAAGAAGCTTGGTCATCTGACCAAGACTGTAAGTTCAACGCCAACGGAGGCAGCAGCGGCACGCAAAGAGCTGCTTCGAATGTGGGAACACTGGGCATTTCAAGAAGGATTGCTCCAAGAAAAGGAACAACGGTGGAGCTCAAGGGAGATCTTTTGTATTGGGAGCAGGTGACGCTCGTCAAGATCCCAACGTAGTAACGGATACATTCCTTCTTAATGATATGCATGCTTATGTGCTATTTGATACTGGGGCTGATAGAAGTTTTATATCATCTAAGTTTAGTGAACAACTGAATGCCATTCTTTCCCCATTAAAAAATGCTATGCCGTAGAATTAGCGGACGGAAAGTTGATTGAAGCGAATAGTATAATTAAGAAGTGCACACTAAAATTGGCAGATCATCCCTTTAAGATAAAATTGATGCCTATTGAACTCGGAAGCTTCGATGTAGTTATTGGTATGGATTGGTTGTCAGACAACCATGCCGAAATCTTATGTGGTAAGAAAGTCGTTAGAATACCACTTAAGAAAAAGAAAGTCCTCACAGTCCAAGGAGAAAGAAAGAATCGCCAGTTGAACGTCATCTCTGGTCTAAGAACGCTAAAATGCCTTTGAAGAGGTTGTCAAGCAGTGTTAGTTCAGCTAGTGGAAAAGGAATCAAAGGAGAAGCGACTCGAAGAAATCCCAGTAGTTCGTGACTACCCAAAAGTCTTTCCTGAAGACTTGCCTGGACTTCCACCAACTAGGCAAGTAGAATTTCAGATTGACTTGGTGCCTGGAGCTGAACCTGTCGCCCGAGCACCCTACCGATTGGCACCATCAGAGATCCAAGAGTTATCCAATCAGTTGCAAGAAATGTTGGAGAAAGGATTCATCCGACCAAGTTCGTCACCTTGGGGAGCTCCGGTCTTATTTGTCAAAAAAAGGACGGATCCTTTAGGATGTGCATCGACTACCGAGAGTTGAACAAGTTAACGATCAAAGACCGGTACCCTCTCCCCAGAATCGATGATTTGTTCGATCAACTCCAAGGATCCAGTTTTTACTCTAATATTGATCTGCGATCCAGTTATCACCAAGTAAAAGTTCAGGAAGAAGATATACCCAAGACAGCGTTCAGAACTCGTTATGGACATTACGAATTTCAGGTGATGCCATTCGGTTTGACCAACGCACCAGCCGTATTCATGGATCTCATGAATCAAGTGTGTAAACCGTATTTGGACAAATTCGTAATAGTGTTTATAGACGATATCCTTATCTATTCCAGAAATAAGGAGGAGCATGAGCAGCATCTAAAGTTGATTTGGAGCTTCTAGAAAAGGAACAGTTGTACACAAAATTCTCTAAGTGTGAATTTTGGCTACGAGAAGTCAAATTCCTAGGGCACGTGATCAATAGCCAAGGAATTCAAGTAGACCCATCAAAAATTGAGGCCATTAGGAACTGGACAACTCCTAGGACTTCCACCGAAATCCGTCAATTCTTAGGTCTTGCCGGTTTGTTATAGGCGATTCATTGAAAACATCTCGAAGATAGCTGGTTCCTTAACGGAATTGACTCGAAATGACATAAAGTACAACTGGGGTGAAGATCAGGAAACGTCATTTCGAATGTTAAAACAAAGATTGTGTAGTGCACCTATTCTGTCCCTACCGGAAGGAACAGAAGATTTTGTTGTTTACTGCGATGCCTCACATAATGGATTGGGGTGTGTGTTAATACAAAGAGACAAGGTTATTGCTTATGCATCGCGGCAACTTAAAGTGCAAGAGGTAAACTACACGACTCACGACCTGGAGCTTGGAGCTGTGGTATTTGCTCTCAAGATATGGAGGCACTACCTTTACGGTACGAACTGCACGGTGTTTACAGATCGCAAGAGCCTTCAACATATTCTGAACCATAAAGAGTTAAACATGAATCAACGTCGCTTGGTTGAGCTGCTTAGCGATTATGACTGTGAGATCCATTATCATCCGGGTAAGGCAAATGTAGTAGCTGATACTTTAAGTTGGAAGGAACGAGTTAAACCCTTAAGGGTCCGAGCTTTGGTCATGACTATACGGTCAAACCTAAACTCTCAAATCCGCGAGGCACAAGAGGAAGCAGTCAGAAGGGTAATCTGCTGAATGAAGCCTTGAGAGGAATGGAAAAGCAGTTTGAAATCAAGGCTGATGGATGTCGGTACTTCATGGACAGAATTTGGCTACCAAAATCCGGAGGATTAAGAAAACTGGTCATGGATGAAGGGTATAAAACAAGATATGCTACTCACCCAGGGTCAGATAAGATGTATCACGACCTGAAGGAAATGTACTGGTGGCCATACATGAAGGCTGACATTGCTACGTATGTCAGCAAGTGCTTAACATGTTTGAAGGTTAAGGCTAAGCACCAGAAACCATCAAGATTGTTGGTTCAACCGGAAATACCCCAGTGGAAGTGGGAGAGAATAACCATGGACTTCATCACAAAGTTGCCAAAGACTTCTGGAGGTTATGACACCATTTGGGTGATTGTGGATCGACTCACAAAGACTGCACACTTCTTGCCAATCAAGGAGACTGATAAGATGGATAAGTTAACACGAATCAATCTTAAAGAAGTCGTCTCAAGGCATGGAGTTCATGTATCAATTATATCAGATAGGGACTGCCGGTTCACATCAAGATTTTGGCAATCGTTACAAGAGGCATTGGGTACACGCCTAGACATGAGCACGGCCTATCACCCGCAGACGGACGGTCAGAGTGAAAGATTGATTCAGACCTTGGAAGACATGCTAAAGGCATGTGTTATCGACTTTGGCAAATGTTGGGACAGGCACCTGTCATTAGTTAAGTTTTCCTATAACAACAGCTATCACTCAAGTATTAAGACTGCTCCATTCGAGGCACTTTATGGGCGAAAGTTTCAATCACCGCTTTGTTGGGCTGAGGTAGGAGATGGCCAGATCACTGGACACGAGATCATCCAGAGAAAAGATAGTCCAGATTCGGAACCGATTAAAGATCGCACGGGATCGACAGAAAAGCTATGCAGATATTCGACGGAAGGATTTGGAATTTTAAGAGGGAGATCAAGTAATGCTGAAAGTATCGGCTTGGAAAGGCGTAATTCGTTTTGGGAAGCGAGGAAACTCAATCCTCGTTATATCGGACCATTCAAGATTTCCAAAAGAATTGGCCCGGTAGCCCACCGACTCGATATGCCCCCAGAGCTTAGTAACGTTCATAATACCTTCCACATATCCAACCTTAAGAAGTGCCTGGCTGATGAAACACTTGTCATACTCATGGACGAGCTGGAGCTAGACGATAAGGTGAACTTCGTTGAAAAACCCGTGGAAATAATGGACCAAGAAGTCAAGAAACTAAAGCATAGCTGATTCCCGATAATAAAAGTCAAATGAAACTCTAAGCGAGGTCCTGAGTTTACGTGGGAACGCGAAGATCAGTTCCGGGAAAAATACCCTCATCTGTTCTCGAATACTCAAGCAAATGAGAACATGAGCTAATTTCGGGACGAAATTCCCTTAACAGGGGGAGACTGTAACATCCGGCATTAAACCAGGTTAGCGACTATGACCTAATCAGTATTTAATAGCCAATTATAACCTAATCAGTGGTCATTAGCAATTAATCAAAGTGATTAATAATGTTCATGAAGAAATTCAACTCAATTCACTACTACATTTTGAAGCTAAGGCAACACTTTTGATGCAACACATTTAAAAACTGTTGCTTTTTTATTTAAGTTCCCTCTAAAGCAACACATTGACAAAAAGTGTTGCATATAATGATTTAATGCAACACTTTTTTTTAAAAGTTTTGCCATTTATACTAAAAAAATGCAACATTTGTTTAAAGTGTTGCATATTTTAATAAAAAATGCAACACATTTTTAGAGTGTTGCATTTGTAGTGAAAAAAAGCAACACATTTTTAGAATGTTGCATTTATAATGAAAAAAATGCAACACATTTTAGAGTGTTGCATCTATAATGAAAAAAATGCAACACATTTTTAAAAAAACATTTTTTTGAGTGTTGCATTTATAATGAAAAAAATATGACGTGTTTTTAAGTGTTAATACTATTTTTTCTCTTTTTGTAATTTTGATTAAAAAATACACATAAAAGTTCTATGCCTGATTTCTTAGGATTAACAAAATACAAGATTTGAAAATACATGGTAATATTTAGAAATTAAATTGGTTAAGAAAATAACAACCTACTTTAATTTTGTTTTATTATTGTGGAAATTAAATTTTTATATATTGTTTGAAAATAAATAATTGTTGTTTGCCGGTTAAATACATAATATTATTTGAGAATAATTTATGAGATTGCTTAAAAAAATTGCTTGTTATTTTTAACAATTTACCCATCTAAAAAACCTTGCAACTTAGGATCGGGTCGGGTCGGTTCAAATTACCCGGTTCTCTCCCTTTTTCTTTTCTCAAACGCAAACCTCATATTTAATTATTATGGTATTTTATTTAAACTTAATTGAACGATGTTATGGATTAATATGCGCTCAATCTAGGTAATAACCGATAAGCATCACAAGACTTATTAAGGGTGCATTTGGTACAGGAAAATGAGGACAGATAAATGAAAATTAGTATATTTCTCTTGTTTGTTTGAAGCATGAGAATTCAAATTGAGAAATAAAGTAATTCCATTTCCCTATTTTTATTTCTGTCTCAAAGATGAGGAAGGGGGGAATTGAAGATTTCATTTCGAAGAAATGCTAAAAAAGACGGAGAGTTGGTGAAACCCCCCAAACCATTCGTTGCCTGTTCATTTGTCTCCCACCCCAAGCAAAAACGCCATCAGGCGATTTTCAGGCTTTTCTTCTGTTGCTCCGACAACCTTCAGGCGACGACGACGACGACGACAATCTCTATTCCAGGCGATTATTCTCTCTTCTATCTCTATTCCAGGCGGTGGAGATCAATTCTTGGGTATTTCATCTCTATTCCAGGCGGCGACGACAGTATCTTCGGTTCCAGTTCCAGCGGCGACAACGATCTCTCATCCTTCTCCATCCAGTCGGTGGCATTCCCTATCTGTTCCATTTGAATGTATCTTTCTTCCTCTCTATTCCAGATTTATTAGGTTTTACAGTGTGCGGTTCCAGTTCCATCTTTTGTTATTTCTATCAAACTCCATTGCATTTCTGTAGCCTTTTGTCAAAGACCATTGCATTTCAGCAACTGTAGCCTTGTGCTTTGCTTTGCTTCATCTACGAAGGTACCTGATTTCAAGAAATCTGTTAAGCTTACGTATGTGAAATTAGGGTATCATTATCTTATAACCCATGGAATGTTCTAGTTGTTAGTCAAACTTGAATTTTGTCTCCTCTTGTTGTTCTTGCTGCTTAAATACATGTGTGTGTTCATCCTATTAAAAACAGAAATGTGATCATCAGTTGGTAGTGACTGGAGCAAGCATACATAAATGTGTGTATTTCTGTGTGCTGTATTATGTGTGTGTCTCTTTCACTTAGAAAGAAACAACAATAAATAAGGCATATATGTATGTGGATTGGATTGGATTATATATATAATTTGACGATTGGATTATATATATACAAGTGATTTTAAATAACAAGGGATGTTGAAATTTGGATTCATAATCACCGGTGGTAATGTGAAGGCTTCAACAGGGAAGGAATTACTCAAATGGTGTCCTATGCATATTACTTGATTTTTTGGGAATGTTTAAGAATAGCTGTACAATGCATGTACCATATTAACTTGGAGATTTTCTAATTTTAAGGTAAATAATTGTAGGATGTTTCTTACATGTTTAAATATGTGTTGATTGTACAGTTTGTAACTGAATTGCACAATGTACTTGTACTCTTATTCCGATCTACTTAAAGATTCAAGTTAGTCCATGAGGTCCATCATCGAACGACACATATGTAAGCTCCAAACTGATGATGAAGTGAAACTGCTACATCTTTGTTTTCTAATGTTATTCAACTGCTACAAGACACTTTTAATCCTGTTGATGTGTAGGCTTCTTTGATGAAATGTTACTACCAAGTGCCAAGGTAATTGTTATTCAATTTTTTAATCGGCCTGTCTAAGGTGTCTTTTGATAAGAATGAGGGTTGATCTCTTATATTTGTGACTCATTATTGACACCGTACCTTTGCAAGGTCTTGATCCTCAATATCCATGATATCAAACCATTTGCAACAATCACATGTGATTACATCATGGCCCAATTTCATTTTAGCATATCCTTTTTTACTAAGAGCCATTGTTTTATAGAACATATATTTATCGTTACTGCTTTATAAAAAAGTAGAGATAAATATCATGTGTGGATTTGGTTGTTTTTATGCTCATTTGTTGTTGACTGTTGTCACACAAGTTTCTGGTATATACCGAGTTTTGCTGTTTAAATTATAGGATGAAATGCTATAATGTGAAAGACATCTACATGATTTTTTTAGATTAAATTTATAGGATGCTTTTTTTATAATATGATCGGAGCATTATCTTAATCAAATGGTAACTTAGGTTAACTGGTTACATTAATCATATTATCTTGTGAATTTAGTATCATTATTATTCATTGAAAACTTCAAATCATTACAATTTGATCTCTAGACTGTTAGCTGTCAATGACATCATTTTTTAATAAAACCAAGTCATAATTTGAAAACTTCAAATCATTACAGTTTGATTACTAGACTTTTGCTGTTTATAGTTATAACTTCAGGACAAGAAACACATGTCTGGTAGTGTTTCAACTTTGGAAAGTCTTCGTTATTTTTGAAAATATGTCTTCTCGAGTTTTCCAGACATGAAAAATCTTAAGCTGTGAAGTGTTTTACATGTTGTCATGTAAGTATCTGTTGCCAATGGAAATGATTTGCTATCAGAATTTGATTATTCATCATATGGGATAATTTCTTTACGATGGAAACTTCCTAAAGAACTGGGCAAGCATTACAAAACTCAAATATGTTGACATTTCAGTAAATGAAAAGAACATTATTCTGCGTTTTGGAGTTTAAGTTGCTAGCCGATCATAAGAAATTCCATTTTGAAGAAGTTGATTCACCTGGTTTGGAGTTTAATTGGACAGTGTTTCTCAATTTGCTACAAAATCTAAATTTTTGTTGGACTGTTGCTCTCTTGGTCTTGCATTTTCTTTATTCACTTGGGTTTTGTTATTTTGTAATCAGGTTGATGTGTGTGCTCTCTCAGGTTTAATTTGATACAAAACCCTGTTGATGTGTGTGCTCTCTCAGGTTTATTTTGATTTTCCTGTGTGAATCTCGAAGACCATTGGACTATTTAAGGATTGGGATTGGGACCCAGGAAGATATGTTTAAAAGCTGAATTAAACCACTGTCATGTTTTCCGGTACATTCACACACATATAGACTACGTTGCTGCTGCTCCTCTGTCCTTTTTTCCGGTACATTCACACACCCATAACTCAATTTTAATTAGTATATAGATGCATTTTGAGGTTGAGGTGCAGCTACTGATTCTTCTTTTCTTTTATTTTTTGTTTTGCTCGATTAGCACACACACAATCTGTTTTTTCAAGCACACGTCCCACCGTCTTCACCTGCAACACGATCATCGGCTCTATGTATCGTGCGAAGCGGTATTTAGATGCAATAGCTCTGTTTACCTACTTTTGTAAGCAATCTAACATAGTTCCTAATGTTGTTTCGTACAATTTATTAATTGTTTCTCACTGTGAAAACCGAGAAGTTAATAAAGCTTTAGTAGTTACTTTTGTAAGCTTTAGTAGTTACTTTAATTGTTCCTAATGTTGTTTCGTACACTTTTTTAATTTTTTTAATTGTTTCTCACTGTAAGCAATCCAACACATTAAGGATAATGCTCCGTTTAGTCCGTCTGCTGTTACTTTTCGTCATTTAAGCAACGGTTTGATTGATACTGGGCGAATGGACGAAGTAGTCAACCTGCTATGGAAAATGGTGGGTGATGGACATGGGGGCTGACTCTCATGTTTTCAATACTATCATATCTGTATTTCTTAATTTGGAAAATTTAGAAAAATTCAATGAATTTTTTGATGAGCTTAAAAGCAGGTGTATGGTTTATGAAGGTATTGTTAATGCCACTCTCATGGAGTGGTTCTTTGTTTGATAAGGAATTTAAGATGGATCCTGCTACATGTAATTTGCTTTTAGAGGTTCTGCTTAAGTTGGGCAAGAAAGCTTAGGCAGAGAAAATGCATGTCTATTAACTGTTGCTTTGGAGTCTACTTGTATGTTATTTATTTAAAGCCGAGCAATTAGTTTCTTATCAGAGACAACATTGAGGTTATAATGATAAATTATTATGAAAATTACAGTTTGCAATCGACAAACGAATTCCTGCCATATATCAACGAGTTTCTTCCAATCGACGGACGATATTAGCGGGCTCGGTGCTTCGGTTTGTTTCACTATTATGCAACAGCAGCAGCAGGTATTCATCTCTTTCGATGTCTAATTACATTTACGATATACCTTGATGGTTCATTGAATCAACATTTTTCCACATGACGTGTTGGATTAATGCTATATTTCTGTTGATTTTTTCTTGATTCTTAGGGGATAAACCACACATAAATTGTGTTTAGTTTGATATACGAGTCTATTTCTACAACCTTCCTGATTGTGAATTTAATATTGTTCAATATTAAGCGGTCAACGTTTTCACAACATTCTTTGGTCAAGACTTTTTGTATGCACTGCTCTGTTTATCTTTGGGATTTATATGAGTTGTTTTGTCTACTAGTATAGTTCCCAGAACCATTGAGATTACTCAATCAAATCAGACCATGATCTCTTGAAATCATATATGTTGGTGCCCATGCAAGCGATGTATGTTTAATTCTTTCTGTACCCTCCAAATGCCTATGTTAGTTAAATTATCAAAACTTGTTTCTTACAAGTTATATTATGGGTTTATTTATTTATTCATTTCTAAAGTAGTCACATGGCTTAGTTTTGGATGGAAATTTGAATAGATGATGCTATTGAGTTATAGAAATGTTGACTTATGCTTTTGAGTGATAGAAATGTTGATTAGATGATGCTTTTAATTTATGTTATATTTGTTATTTAACATTTATGTGTCCAAGTTGTGACATTTTTGTAATAAAAATTGGCGTGAGAATGAGCCGCCTATCTTGACTAGGTTCGAAACCCTTAAAATTTAGTTTGTTATTTGTCTAAGTATTTATATAGTGCATTTTTTTTATTGTTTCGTCCTGAGCATTAAAAACCTCAGGACCGGCCCTGTCTTTGATGGTCATCATTTTGTGCATCATTAATAGTTATTGTTTATTCTTTTCGGTCCTTACAAATTTTATCATATAAAGGAAACAAATAGCTGATGACAAGGAACAATTTATAGGTTACATTTTACCCATTGTTAAAATGGGTATTTGTTATTATGGGTCAAAATAGATTGATTCGGGTTGATCTGCCACCAGGATCGTCTATTATTTACAAAAAATGAAAGAAATAATTAAGTTTATCGTTACGATAATAATGTTTTTGTTATCATTTATAAGTTAGATTACACTCTAACGATATGGTATATATTGTACGTGTTTTCATATGTTGCAGGTTAGTTACTTTCTTTTGACATATGCAAAGTGATCGACAGAAGGAGAGTTGTGCATGATAAGCGTCGGCTTCGTATGAAAGAAATTACAAGAAGAGGAATTGAATATGCATTCCCAAGATTGTAGTTTACCTTTTTGTTGTATCGCTTACACATCTGATGATCCTTATTTTGGTTGTAGACGTCTATATACTTGAAATCCTTTTTGATCGATATATATTTGTAATTTGCATTAAATTTAAAAAATAATGAATGTGTTTCTTTTGTATAGAAAATATTGCATTTATGTAATTTAAAACAATAATAAAGTGTTGCAATAGATTGATAATGGGGTTGCATTTACATCATGACAACATTTGATAAGTGTTGCATTTGATAAGCAAAGTGTTACTATAAGTTGGTAACAATAAATTAAAAGTGTTGCTTTAGAGTATAAAAAGTGTTGCACTTAAAAAATGTTGCATGTATAAAATAATGGCAACACATTAAAAAGTGTTGCTTTAGAATATAAAACGTGTTGCATTAAAAAGTGTTGCATTTATAAAATAATGGCAACACTTTTGAAAAGTGTTGCATTATCTAGTGAAAGTGTCGCTTTAGACCTAAGGCGACGTTGGCTAAGGTGGCACTACATAAAGTGTCGCATTAGGCCTATAACAACACTTTTAAGGCCTAACACAACACTTTTCCCATGTTGCTTTAGGTTCATTTTGTTGTAGTGATTGGAATCAAATTCATCGCTGCGATGAATCGGGAAATCAATTAATCCGATCAATTTACAATATGATGGATTAATTCAACTAAGAACATAATTAATCTATGATTAGTGACATTAATCATACACTAATACACTTACTTAACATTAATTATGCAAGACTAAAACAATTCATTATAACAATGCATCCAAAAGTATTTATGAATTTACAAAAAAAGGGAAATACAAGAATACATTTTGAAATACTTTTATACAAAGAAAAATACATTGAAATACACCCATATAGGGCCAGCCATAGAGGGTACAAAAAGGACCCTGGATATTTTTTTTACTCAACATATCACAATCAAATCCTCTTCTTTCAGTTCACCCAAGATCTCACACTATTCAAGATCCAATTTTTCCTATAAATAGAGAACATTTCCATTCATTTTAATCACACCAAAACCTCTCTTTTCTCTCTTCAAAAACCAGCCAAAGGCCTTGTGAAAAGCCAAAAACCTCAATTTTTGGTGTTTATGAAATATTTCAAGTGTTCTTCATATTTTGAAGTGTTCTTGGTGCAACTTTTGCAAGAGTTTCAACTTCTACTTGATTTCATTCTTCTAAAACATCAAAGTAAGTAAATACTAACCTATTATATCTCATATTTATATTTATATAAGTCTTGCATAATATATATAATTACCAACAACAACAAGTTGCATAAAAAATCAAGTTTATAAATCTCTAGTTTTTGTTTTTAAATTGTTTTCTTCAAATATGTTTATAAATATATAAACACATCATGTAAGTGTAAATATTATTAAAAAAGTTATATAAATGTGTTTTATAACTTTTATACAGGTAGTCTTTGAATAAACAACAAGAATCACTAGTTATTTCACGTTTATGAAATACATAATTTCGGCAGAAATGTTGCATCAACTTTGAAAAATCATAACTAATTCATAACTTAACGAAATGAGTTGATTCTTGTCAAAAAAGTTATATCTATGTCTTAACTAAAAATATGGAAGTTTTCATAATTGATTATGGAGTTTAAGACCCCCAGATATTGTTTGGGAACCCGAAAGTTTGATAGCTCAAAAATGGCCAACATAGGCTTTTTAACGAGCTTTTTCCCTAACCTAAACACCTCGAAAAATGACCGTTCTTGAATTTAAAAATTCTTTGTATATAGTAGTTTAATGTCCAAGAAAACCAAAGCCTAAATCGTTTTGGATCTTGGTAAAAAACAGCCTCAAAGTAGGCTGAAAAACCTTCGAAAAGCAGGAAAATTTTATATATATATATATATATATATATATATATATATATATATATATATATATATATATATATATATATATATATATATATATATATATACACTTGACGTTTTAAGTGGGTTTTATTTATAAACTTATAATGTTGGGTGATTTAAGACATAAAAACCTTTATATATACATATTATCGTATATGGGAGATTATTAAGTCCCTTATATCATTTAAGGCTTGGTTAATCACATCTGGATCATCACCCATCAATCTACGCTAACTTGCACTTTATGCAAATATTTTGCCATCTCACGCTCGGTGAGTCTTCATAGCCCCTATTTTCACACTGTTATGTTTTGGGGTTGAAATACATGCTACGTTTTCATATGGACACGGATATTACTTCATTTCTATTATGTATTACACATGTGGTTCCATCAGCCCTCAAATCATGAACCGTTAGTTACATTTATTTGTAAGCGCGAATATATTGTGGATAGATCTATGGGGAGTCATGTCCCCCATTCGAGTTAGTCTTAACTGGCTAACGGTGGAATGCATATATATTTTACATTATGATATTACGTATGGGAATACTGCACAAGGCAAACTCATTTAATTAAGCTTCGGTTGCATGATGGTTTATATGTAATACATAACATGGAATTTATGATTTTATAAATTCAAACTCAACTGTTGATGTCCATACAAGTCAGATTTACGTGTAAACCTATGACCTCACCAACAATTTTGTTGACGTATTTTAGCATGTATTTTCAGGAAATTAAGGCAAGTGCACCGCACCGGAAGTATTTTCAAGGCTTCCGTACTTTTGGAATCGCATTCATTTTCAAACTCTCGGAGATTTATTTGCATTAATTTGGTTAATTTAATTATGTATTTAAATCTCTGTAATTTGCGAACTACATTTTATCATTTCGGGCTATGTAAAACATTTCTATATTTTTAAGTTATATCGATGTATTTTGAAAATGTCCATATAGTGGTCATTGGTTATGATTATGGTTACGCTTCCGCGACGTCACGCTTCGTTGAACCGGGGTAACGGGGTGTGACATCAGCTGCATACGAGGCTAACTACATAGTGGTTGGCAGTCGGAGTTGCTCAAATTTTGCTCAAGAGAAATCAACGGAACCTCATGCATGCTCAATGACAATGTTAATGTCGTGCTTGTGCTTATGTGCTCGTGTACAAGTATTATGCTCATGTTATGCATGCTTCTTGCTCGATAAAGCTCTAGGGAGTAAACAGATCATGCGGTAAAGTTAACAGAGCAACGCATACCTCACTGTTAACTACTTACTCATGAAAATTGAAAGAATGCCAATGAATCTTAAGAAAACAAAATTGGTCCCAAACTAACATAAATATACATATACGCATAACTAACTACAAATCACATGTACTATATGTGCTTAAATATACGCTCAAATAGCTCAGAACTGCTCAAATTTGCTCAGGATTGCTCAAACATGCACTAGTTCAAATATGCTCATAAGGTCCTAAGTCTGCTCTTACACAAAATGTTTCAGAGTGTTATCAAGGCTCAACATAGGATTTTAATACACAATCTCTGCTTAAAACATAGTTTCTTTAGGTTTTTGATGCTCAAATACTGCTCTGCTCAATAAAATATTAAAGTACAATGCTTAATTGTGCTCGTAACTACAGAGTCTTGGCTTAAAAGTGCTTAAAACTGAAAGTTACCACTTATTTGGACTCGAGCTCGACCTTATTGGACTCAAGCTCGACTGCTTAGGACTTGAGTTCGAGTCAATAGGATTCGAGTTCGGGTCTATTGAACACGATAGAACTCGAGCTTGCCTTGACTCATTTCTTTCACATTGCTCAAATATTTAACGAGCACATTCTCGACTTCAACTCACTCGAGCTCGAGTCTATAGGACTCAAGTTCGACTCCTTTGTACACTAGCTCGAGTCTTAAGGACTCAAGTTCGACTCTGCTCAAACTTGTAACGTCCCACATTAATGGAGAGGAGAACTAGTATACCCATGTAAGGGTAGTTTGTGTCTATCTGACACCGTTGATTCCCAGTATATTTTGCACTCAAACACAATAAAACCAAGCGATTTGTATTACGAAATATGAAGATTACAAAGTGAGAAATTGGCTCTCAATCTCTAGGAACTTTCACACTCTCAAAACACACACTTAGGTGGAGGCTACGTGGAGGCTTCTCAAAAACCCTAGGAGAAAGATTATTTATACCTAAGCTTAAATTAGGAGTTTGTCCAAACACTCCCCTCTAAGTCTAGGAAATTGAGATTCCTCCCAAAGTAAACTATTCCTATTTATAAATTGAACCTAGACTTTTATTATATTTAATTATACACTATTTTAGGGCTAACAATCTACCCTTTAGTGTATAATTAAATATTTACAATAAAGTGCAATTACACAAGCTTGAATTACAAGAAATAAAATTTCTAACAATCTCCCCCTTCTTGTAATCAAGGCTTGTATCCTTCTAAAGTCTTTGGCTCTAAACTCTGATATCTGAACTTTGAAGTATCTCATTGATCTTCTTCAGATGACTCTCCCCCTAAATCTTTCAGATCAGTGACTCTCCCCTTGCATTTAGTAGGTCTTTCTCCCGTTAAGAACTTCAGCATACTTTGCAACTCTTTTCAGAACATTCTCCCCCTCATGATGATCATAAGAATTATGATCATCATGCAATAACTTCAGCTCTCCCCTTCAAATGAACAACCTCAATGTGTCTTCAAATCTTCTTTCTTCGTTAAAACAGATGATTATAGACTCAGAAAGAAAATATTACATTTAAGAACATTACAGTCACAGAAGTACTTATCTCTATCATGTTACAAACTCAATCAATAACTCTCCCCCACAATAACAGAATATAAACATTTACATCATAAAATTTTCTCTTGCCTTCAAAGACAACAATCTCTCCCTCATTACAAAATATTCAGGACCAAAAGGATATTAAAGTGAAGATCATTGCTTTGCAACATGAATATGTCTATGTGACCTAAGATCATTTGTAAGTAACAATCCAAATCCACATAGGAATCCTATTTTCACAATAGACTATGTCTATGTGGACTAAGATCAACGCTGACGTGACATTAACACTGATAGGATTTCCAAATAATCATCGTGAAATCCTTTATCATGAAAGAATTAATCATATTTGTTCCAGCTTTTCTCGGTAGACAAGCTATTTATAGTCACACAGACTGTAGACTCAATGTGTCCTACAAGAGTATAACATTAAGCTCTAGACTCAAAGGGCATCAACTGAAGTCGAAGACCGGAGAGGATGTCTTCCTTGTTTCAATATCAACAATATCCAAATGATATGTCGATAGAGTATGTGATATATCTCCGTGTGAATTGAAACAGAAGTCTTTTAAGAGACGACTGATAGCTAGGTGGTTAGGTGCATGCGTCACTGGGTCCATGACGTCTTGTTCAATACCTAATCCAACTCATGGAATTTGGTAGCAGATGTAGGAAACCCAGCAGACTGACACAGTGTTGGTAAGATTTATCTTTTCTTTTAATCCTTTCTCACCCCTCAGCTCTCGTCATTTTTCAACAGTACTCCCTCCGGCTCACTTTTAGCTCATGATGCACCCCCATCTCCTTTCAATAACCCCTCTCATTTACATTTTATCTCTACTGGACCCTGTTAGCACCCCGTGTGTAACATCCTAGAATTTAAAATAATTGTAATCGAGGATATTTAGCTTAAATTTTGTAATTTAATGTGATTAAGTTGGATTATGAAAGATGATTATGTATTTGGAAATTTGAAAAGTTGATTGCTATTTTAAGTAATTAAGAAATTTTAGGATTTCGAATTATTAATAAGTACGAAGATATTTAAAAATGTTAGTGATGATAAAATAAAGATGAAAACTTTATTTAATAAAAATCAGATAAGTGGAGGGGTCACTTATGTAAATAGCCAAAAGATATGAGATAAAAGACATTATGTCGTTTATTTCTTCATTTCCAACTCTTCATTTCAAGGAACACACACTCTCTCTAAAATCTCTTTGGTATCTCTACTGGAAAACGAAATTATTGAGGAGAAATTCGTGACTCAAGGATGGATTATCAATAATGAATAGAGAGTTAAGGTAAGAAATAGTTTCAAGACTTGAAGTTTTATTTTGAGAATAAAAATGCAAAATTCGGATTTATAAATCTGGAACTTTATGTTGCATGTATGTTATAATAGTTAAAAATAATCTCTTGAACATCACTGAAGGTTCAGAAACAAGAAATAACCTCTAAATCGTCCTAAAATGTGAGAAATCTGAGTTTTTGTGTTCTTTAGAAAATATCAATATTTTGGTTGAATCTGGACGAATTTGAGTGTTATAAATGGGGAAAGCAGTGTAGAAACATCCCATATATGATTACATAACATTTCTATGGATTGCATGTGTTTCAAAATGGTTTTTTTAGCAATTTTTATGTAAAACCCGTAAGTTACAAGTGCAGACCTGTTGGTCGACTCGTCGAGTCGCCAAGAACACAAGAACAATCGTTAAAATTTATAAGTGTTGGATCCGAACTCGGTTGGGACCCGAATTCGAATGGGACCCGGAATTTTGGATGGGTCAAATCTCGGGTCAAAGTATCTCAGATAAGTACTTCGGGTATAATTGAAATCCGGCCGAGATCCGAAAAATTCGGATCTCGACTCGACGAGTCAAGTGGGATGACTCGGCGAGTCGGCCCCAGTTCATGCGAAATTCGGATGTGGGTTAAGGGACCCGAATTTCTGGTTTTATAATCAAACTTTTGGGATACTTTTAATGTCATGTTAAGGAATATAATGATGAGTCTTTGGACATAATAACAAACTGAATAATGGGTTTTAAACATGAGTTTCAGATGACAGTTCTGAATGTTTAACACTTTAATTATAATGACTTGATGCAAATTGTCAACGAACGTATAATGATGATATGTTATCCTATGAAAATGTAACAGGTCCCTTGTGGTGTTGTTTAACCCACAATGGGGTACTTTGTGAATTCCGGTTGAAAGTCCGAAGAGAGGTGGGGTACTTTGTTTTTCGGATAACTAAACCCAAATTACACGATAAAACATCATTTTCACTCCCAAAGGCCACTTACTTTGTTGTTTAGAAGTAAACCAAAAGTGAATAGTGGTAATTTCGAGATGGAACAGTGTGTATCTTTGTGTAACGAAAGCAAAACCGTGGAAGTCCGATAAGTTCGTGGTCGCCTATTAACTTCATGAGGAGTAAGTTCGTATGAGGTAGTTGAATGAATTCAATGTGGGGTCACTATTTATAGGACCCACATTCTATTCTACGAACTTGATTAAGTTCGTACGAACTTTAGTTCGTACAGACTTAGGTTGTCACGAACTTAATTTAAAAACTTGAAAAACTTTGAAAAATTTTCAACTTTTTCAACTTATCACGAGACACTTCACTTTGAGCAACTGATTATCACGCATCTGTTGTTTTTCCAACATAAATGCATCCTAGTATCTGACCTCGATCCTACATATTTAAAATTTACCTAGTAAACTAAAAATAAAATAAAATAAGATAAAGCAAAATAAAGTAAAAGAAAATAAAAAAATTTCAAATATTTAAAGAGAAAATTACACAAACTATATATTTTTGCGAGAGAGTCCTAAAAGGTTCAATCAGATAGCTTTGCTAACGCACTTTTGGTGTTGCACTTTCACACTTTGGAATTTCAATATCCCTTTAATGTTTGTTGTAACATACACGCCATGCCGATTATTGGTATTGTTGTCCACTTAAACACGCAACACTAGAGTTTTCCTTTGGCCTTTTTATTTATCAAGAAATTACCTTACGTGTTCCACACTTAGACATACTTCTATGATCAAGACAGACATACAATCATTATGACTTTTTGGAATTTGCAAATCATCTTTAAAAGGCAAACGTCGGACAAAGTTCTGTATTTACGTACAACAGAGTGTCTTAGTTTGTCTTTGGGTAGAGCATTCTTCATATTTTTTTAGCCAACATAGCAGTGACAGGTCTGTACTTACGTACAACAAAGCGACATGTCTTGACTTTCTTTGCGACTCATGCTTGCTCTTTATTTAAGATGTATTTTGATGAAGCAATACATCCCCCAGACTGATTTACATACCTCATTTATAATTTTTGTATGTGGGCCTCTAACATAGAAATTAAGACCTATTGGTCATACGTCTATGTTAGTTACACATACGACAATTTCTCGATTGTTTTATTGGCTTTCAGGAAAATCTTCATATTTTATGCCTACCAACACATCAGAATATGACTATGTACATCAATGAAAATTTATAGTACAATATGTGTGAAAGTTTAACACTTAGAGTTTGTTAGACTTCGCTAAATCATGTAATGTTGAACCTTGGGCTCTAAGACCTCTCCCTTTATTTTTTGTTTTTCTCTTTTTTTTTCTCTTTTTTATGTATTTATTAATTTTTATATATTTATTTTTTTTTAAATAAATTAACTAGAAAAGCAAATTAAAAGCTAAAAATTAAGAAAAACTATCTAAAGTGGTCAGGTTACTCTGGATTTTGCATCCCGTTTAGTTGGACTAACAACTCAAAGCATGATCTATCAAATGCTTTTGTGAACAGATCCGCATAGTTGTCTTCTGTTGGGACTTTTACCAACTTAATCAGGTTTTTCTCTGCACAACCATGAATAAAACGATGGTGTATATCTATGTGCTTAGTCTTACTATGCTTTACCGGATTATTGGTTATAGCTATCGTGGATTGATTGTCTATCCTAATACGATTATGAGCATAAGTCAAACCGTAATCCCGCAATTGTTGTTGGATCCACAAAACCTATGAACACCAACTACCCGTAGCTACATATTCGGCTTCACTTGTGGATATGGCTACCGAAGCATGTTTCTTGCAATGCCAGAACACGAGTCTCCCTCCTAAGAACTGACAACCTCCCGATGTTGACTTTTGGGTCAAGCTGCACCCTCCATAGTCAGAGTCTGTGTAGGCTTCCAATTCAAGATCTCCGTCAGCATGATACCAAAATCCCAGCTTCGGTTTTGACTTCAGGTATCACGGAATCCGCTTCACAGCTTTCATATGTATCTCTTTGGGGTTGGCTTGAAACCTGGCACAAATACAAACAGCAAACATAATGTCAGGTCTAGAAGCAGTTAAATACATAAGTGACCCGATCATGGCCCGATATAACGTCGAATCCACATTAGTATCACTATCGGTACCCGGTCTGAAATTGTGATTGACTTGAATTGGAGTGCTGAAATGTGCTGTGAGTTTTGTTCCTTCCATCCCGAAGCGCTCTAATATTTCATAAACATACTTCGTCTGATGAATTAACATACCCTCCTTTTATTGGTCAACTTGTAACCCTAGAAAGAAATTCAGCTCCCCCATCGCACTCATCTCGAACTTTGACTTCATAACCTTCTCAAAATCTTTGCACATTTGTTCATTTGACGACCCAAAGATTATGTCCTCCACATAAACTTGTACCAATAAGAAATCAATCTATTTCCTCTTAATGAAAAGTGTACTAACGATATGCCCTCTCTCGAACCCATTTTCCAAGAGATGAGTAGATAGTGTCTCATACCACACTCTGGGTGCCTGATGTAACCCATACAGAGCCTTATCCAATTTATAAACTCTGTCCGGATACTTAGGATCTTTAAACCCTGGCGGTTGCTCGACATACACCAATTCCTTCACTTTTCCATACAAGAACGCACTCTTTGACGTCTAGTTGATAAACTTTAAAGCCTTTGAAGGATGCAAAAGCGAGAAACAATCGGATAGATTCAAGCCTTGCTACTGGTGCAAACACCTCATTATAGTCTATCCCTTTTTCTTGACTGAAGCCCTTGACTACGAGTATTGCCTTATTTCGAGTAACGATGCCTCGATCATCCCTTTTGCACTTAAAGACCCATTTGGTCCCTATTGCAACTTCTCCACGAGGCAAAGACACTAACTCCCATACTTGCAGTTTCTTGAACTGTGAGAGTTCCTCTTGCATTGCTTCAACCCAAGAATTATCCTGTAGAGCCATTTGAACATTCTTCAGCTCAACTTGAGAGATGAAACATGAGTACAAAAGGTGTGAAATGCCTCGGAGTCATTGATCATCGATAACAACACTGTGTTAATATTCACATTACTCCGAGTTCTCACTCCTGCATTTGGATTCAAAATAATGTCCTCAAGCGGGTGATCCTTATGTACTTTCGATGTTTCAACTACATCGCCCTGAAGATTGTCACCCAGATTAGATCCTATTTCTCCTAATGTTGGCGTGACTTCAGACCGAACATCCTCCTCGAGATCTTTTCTTCTGAGGCTGGACTGTTTTTCTGATTCATATCAATAGAAGACGAAGGTTCTTCAGTTGTTGGGGACCCGTCTTCTATCGATAGGTTTTCTTCAGATGTCACGGGGATGCTCGAATTGGAAAATACCCTACTCTCTTCATCAAGATTTAAGGTTGAGAAGTCATTCTCCAGAGTTCCTGCATCACCACTAAAAGGAATATTAAATGATTCAAACACAGAGTCATAATCAAATAACCTATTTGGGGCTCATGTGAATAACTGGTTACATCGATGTTAAACACAATTTCTATAGTACCAGTAGTTTTATTAAAAACCCTCTTGTTAGGTGAATTTGGGACATAACCTAGGAAGTACCCTTTGTCTGCCTTTTCAGCAAACTTAGGTTGATGTTTCATTTTTAACAGAGTACATGGCACCCCAAATGGTTCAAAGCCACTTAAATTTGATGGTCGCTTATTCAAAATCTCATAACAGGTTTTGTTTAAAGATTTGACAGTAAGGACTCTGTTTAAAACATGACAAGCGGTATTCACTGCTTCGCCCCAAAACATTGTGGGAAACTTTGAATCCAATAGCATAGTCCTTGCTGCCTCAATCAATCTCCTGTTCTTTCGTTCTGCCATCTTATTTTGTTATGGCTCATATGGTGCACTAAATTGGTGCACTATGCCTTTAGTTAGGCAATATACACCCATTACTGCATTTTGGAACTCTGTTCCATTATCACTTCTGATACGTTTTACCCTTTTCCCATAGGAGTTCTCAGCTTGGTCTAAGAACCCAATTAGCATGCCTGCTGTTTCGTCCTTTGTACCTAAAATAAAAACCCAAGAAAATCGTGAGTAATCATCAGTGATAAGAAAACCATACCAACTCCCACCTATACTCCTTTTGTTGATTGAACTAAAGAGATCCATATGCAGTAGATCAAAGGTTGGAGGGGATAGTAATCTGAGTCTTTGATTTGTGTGCCTTATTGTGTTGTTTCCCTTTCTTGCAAGGCACACACTTGACTTCAAATTGGAAGCTCTTCATAGGAACACCTTGCACAAGGCCATTTTTAGTGATGTAAATCATCTTCCTTAAGTGCTAGTGAGCCATTTGCCTATGCTACAACAAAGATTCTGATTCTGAAGCTTTGGATAGTAAACATGTAGATCCCATCGAAGATTCTGCTATGGACATGTCCATCATATACATATCATTCTTCCTTGGGGCCCTCATCATCATCTATTCTTCAGAAAAAAAAATCCAGTCTTTAACACTAGCGCTTCCTTCTCAGTAAAATGTACTGAATGTTGTCTATCATAGACTTGAGATACACTAATGAGATTGTGATCAAGCTTCTCTACATAGTAGACCTGCTCGAGAGTGATTTTCCCATTAGTGACTTGGTCTAATCCAGTGATATCACCTCCTTTATTCCCAGCAAATGAGACAAATCCTTTATACCTACTTTTGAAGTCTGTAGGTAGACTTCCTTCCCCTGTCATGTGTCGAGAGCAACCACTATCCACAAACCATTTGTTGTTTAGACTTGTAGCTGACTCCTACACATGAAACAAAGCGAGTTAGTTATCACGGGAAACCTAAGCCATGACTGACTTGGTAATACCATTCTCATCCACAAACGTGAATTCTTTCAAATACCCATCTCTCCTTTCATTGGGTTTTTGATCAAGAACACGTTATAATTCGAGTTATTAACATCCACTCTTGGTCTTTGGTTTGGTCTTTGTTGTTTAGCCCTAGAATAAATTCTGTTATAGTACAATTTATTGTGATAATTCTGGGCTCTACCTGGTGTCTGATGTCTATTAGGAGTGTGAGTGAGACCTAACTTGGTGTACGATTTCTAAGGATTGGTTGGGGTCCAGACCTTGATTGACTTGGGAATCTATTCGGTGAATTATTCCTTTGTCCTTCATTTTGTCTGATAGACACCGGTGGTTGTCTATTACCTAATCGTGATATCACGTTAGAGTTTTTCTCTATACTGTGAGAACTACTCATGCTTGCATCACTAGGGATTGATTTCAAGGTAGTTTGTTCTTGTTTCCCTTTGTTCCGTGTAGACTCGGTTTTCTTATAGGGACAACCTGAAGCAACATGACCTTTCTCATGACACTTAAAGCAAGACATCTTATCAATTGACTTCTTATAAGCACTCTTTGTCTTAGGTGTCTCACCAGTATCTTGATTGTTCGTATCAATCGCCTTGCCCATCTCCTCTTGTTTCTTATAACCTACAGTTTCAGCTTTATCTAGTTTTGGCATACTACTAGACTCCACAAGCTGTACTGTTTTCTTTACCTGAGGAATAGGTGTTGACACTTTAGCTGGCTCATTTACCTTAACTTCCTTTGATTTAACTGATTCCATAGTCTCATCCTGAGGGGTAGGTACATAGGTTCTATTAAAGGGCGGAGGCACATCTTGATAACCTAGGCTAGTTGGCTTCTTGGACTGTCTCTGGGAATCTATGATTTTGCCTAAAGTCAAGGACGAGTTCCTAAATTTTCAATCTTGCTATTCGCGTCAGCCACCTTAACCCTAGCGTCTGCTAATTCTTTATCTTTCAGGGAGATCTCTTTGGTTAGTGATTCTATATGATCATAAATTAGTTCATTCTTGACACATTGTTCACTCAACTTGTCTTTCAGAACTATCATATCTTGAGCATCAGCTTTCAGTTTAGCCTTAAGATCTTTCTTAATGTCTAATAAGCTAGCATTATCAGATATTAATGATGGTATTTGAGCAGTCATTGAAGTATGTGTCTCTAGCACTAGATTCAATTTATCATTTAAAGTAGTAATAAAACACATAAATCATGTAAGGTAGAAAAGTTAAGAGTTACATTTTTCTTGTCAGATTCAACGTTGGCCATCTGAGCTGCAAAATCCAAAGAGGTTAGCTTCTCAGTGTTTTCCAGTTCCAATGTATCTGAATCGGACTGCTGGGTATCCTCTTCCTTTTATTCTTCTGCTCCCATATCAGTCTCTGTCACTTCAGCTATGAAAGCTCTAGTGTTTGTCTCACGGTGTGCATACCAATCATATGTAGCATTTAACTATTTGTTACACGCCATGTTTGTCAGTAACCCAGCCACTGACGCCTGATTCCCTGAACCGGTCGCTGTCTGACATCCCGAGTTATGATAATTATCCATCTTGGGTCTTTGACACTCTCTCGCAAAGTGTCCCAACCCCTGACAGTTGTAACACTTGACTTTTGATTTGTCAAAGCCTACATTGTTCAAACTCAGATTTCTTCCAGTTCATTTCATAGACCTTTTGACTCTCTATGTGACCATGGCCAGCTTCCATTGTAGGTCCATCTGTTCCAAATCATCAGGATCAACTTGATCATAGTCTTCCTCCCATAGTGTCGGATCATTGATCTTCCCTTGAATACAATTCCTGAAAGCTGCTACAAACGATGCTAGAAGCTTGAGTTGCTCCTCTGCAGTTTTAGCACTCATTGGCATTTTTGTGTATTCCTAAGATGATGATCATGAACGATTACTCTGTGGCTGATCATCTGGTTTTGAGAAACCCAGAAAGGCTCAGCCATTAGATTCTTCTGCTTCACCTGGTATGCCCTCTTGTTCTCCAGAATAAAATGTTGTAGCTCAAGACTTAGGTACACTAGAAGTTGATGGCTTAGATTTACCGAAGTACATCTCAGGATCTTGTACCTGATCATATTCCATCTCCTTCTTTTGTAACTTGAAGTTATGAGCTCGTAGCATCCCGGTAAATTCTTCAAGGGACAAAGTGTCCAACTTCTCTTGATCATGCTTCAATAAAGTGGTGTACATCTCCCACTTAGATGGAAAAGCATCCAAGCTTATCCACTTTCTCAAATTCTTGATACTCAACTATGTGATTATCCAGTTCAGTCAATAGATGATAAAATCATGTGATTACTTCATCTAAACTCTCATTTTTCAAACTCTTGAAGATTTCAAATTGTTGTTTCAACAAGTCCGTTTTCCCTTTCCTTACTTGAGGATTTCCCTGATACCTTCTATCTAAAGCCTCCCAAAGTTCTTCCGAGGTTCGGTGACGTTTGAAGGTATGTAGAATTTCCAAAGATAACGACATCTTAATTGAAGATAAGGCTCGATTTTCGGCTTCATAAATTTTCTTATCCTCATCCTTCATTTGTTGATAGGATAGAACTTTCATCCGGCCTTCGAGGTCTGAGTTGGAGGAACATACCCTTCGTCAATACATATCCACATACACATGTTGTTGTACCGAGCAAAGTCTGCAAACCTATATTCCACCAGTAATAGTCTTTAATCTTCATAAGCTTTGGTGGTGAATTAGATTTACCAACTTCGTGATCCATTTCCATGAATCTGTGCAAACTTGTCATTCTCGGAACCTTTTGTTTCACGAACTTAGTGAATTAATTTTAAAAACAAATTTAAAACAAATTCATTTTACAAAATTAAATTCGTTTGAGATTAACGTCATGAACACCAAGTTCGCAATGAAAAAGTTCGTGAATCCTAGTCGTTGACAAATTCGTGAGTTATGTTCGTACGAACTTAGTATGCTATGTTCGTGGCACCCTAATTCAGAGAAGTCCGTGGAACCCTGAATTCTGACAAGTTCGTGCACCGCAAGTTCGTGAAGGAGCCTATCACTGAGAAGTTCGTGATGCCCTAAATTCCTTATAAGTTCGTGCGCCGCAAGTTCGTGAATGAGTCAAAAAATCGAATTTTTCAAAAACTCAGATTAATTCAACGTTTTTAAGGCTAAAAACGATGAATCCCACTGAATCAATGAACTTAGATGATTATAGACAAGAAAAACTGATTAAATCAACGTAGAAACTTCGAGAAAGTCGTGTATTATCCGGAAATACGCCAAAAAACCTTTGAATGTTCAACGAAACGTGAAGAACACGAAGAACACTCAAGTAAAAGCTCTGATACCACTTGTAAGGTCCACCCCTATCGGATCTATCAAGGCGTGATGGCGTCTAACGAGTGCGAAATCCCTGTTTAACGCTAACGGATTGAACACGAACACTCACACGGGAACATCGAGCCAAATACGATGCTAGCCGAATGAATATCGACCACACAAGATGTATTGCTCCTAAGTTCGCTCTAAAACTCTCTGAAATCGTCTGCAATCTCACACATGTCGTTCTGAAAGTCGTGTCTGATTCACAAACATAAGTTCATGATATAAACCTTAAGTTCGTCCATAGCCCAAGCCCACGAACTTATAAGTTCAAGCCCAAGCAGATAAGTTCGTATGAACTTATCAGGGCTAAGTTCGTACGAACTTATAAGCCATAAGTTCGTATCATATGAGCTTATCACCATAAGTTCAAACCTCATGAACTTATCCTCATAAGTTCATGCCTCATGAACTTATCGTCATAAGTTCATGCCTCATGAACTTATCTTCATAAGTTCATATCTTATGAACTTATCTAGCAATCATGAACTTAACATGCAAACATGAACATAACACAATCATGAACTTAAGACATAAACATGAACATATAATCATTACTTATATTAATAAGGCCCTGTCTATTACAAAAGACTATCAATTACAAAACTAGACTGCTGTCGTCACACCGGGTGTACCAACATTGAGGTTGGTAACTTGGTGAAACTTGGATCAGAAATGGCTTTTGGACGTTGGTTTTTTCAGGTTCTGTACAGAAAAATGCCTGTAACTTTTTTCTAGAGTGGAACTAGGCCTCAAAAATTGACCAAACTGGCTTTGCCCATTTCAAAAATCATAGATCTTGATTCAAGCTTCATTTCGGCGTATGGTAGGCCCTCTAACGATATCCAGTCAAAAGTTATGGCCACTGGAAGCACTGAAAGTCACAAGTTCGGATGGATTGAAGTTTGGTGCAAAAAATGGTCTGAATTTCGGATGTATGATGCGAAATTCGGATGCAGTGAAGTATGATCCGAATTTCGAATGTATGATGCGAAATTCGGATGGTCTGTATGGTCCGAAATTCGAATGGTGTGAAATATGGTCCGAATTTTGGATGATGATCCGAATTTCGGATGGTCCGAAGTATGGTACGAATTTCGTATGGAGTGAAGTATGATCCGAATTTCAGATGGATGGTGCGAAGTTCGGTTGGATGGTCCGAATTTTAGATGGACCCAAAGTTTGACTTAGTCAAAATTCGCAAAAAAAAAAATGCAGGAGAACTGCTGTTGTTGAACACGATGAACAGTAGCCAGAACTTCAAAAATCCAACTCCAAATGATATAAACACCCAAATTAATGATCCCTTAATGCTCGAAAATAATAATAAACTCTTTTGAAACAAATTTCAATCCCTAATTTCTACAAATCTATGATTAATTTCGAAGAATCACCAACAAAATTTGAAAAAACGTGAATGAAAAAAATTATCTCTTAGATCCAAAAATTAACCACCAAATCACGTTGAAAACTAGCAAATAATGACAAGAATTAACTAATAATTATCAAATGATCACAGATCAAAATAAAGCGGAAAGAACAATTTATTTTGAGATATAGAAAAAATATCCGTATGAATATGGATGAATATGGACGTTTTTTTGTGAAAAACACGAGTTTTCCAAGTTGAAATCGAATCTCACCAATTGACAACGTTGATTCCCAGTATATTTTGCACTCAAACACAATAAACCTAGCGATTTGTATTACGAAATATGAAGATTACAAAGAGAGAAATTGGCTCTCAAATTCTAGGAACTTTCACACTCTCAAAACACACACTTAGGTGGAGGCAACTAGAAGGCTTCTCCAAAACCCTAGGAGAAAAAGATTATTTATACCTAAGCTTAAATTTGGAGTTTGTCTAAACACTCCCCTCAAAGTTAAGGAAATTGAGATTCCTCCCTAAGTAAACTATTCCTATTTATAAATTGAACGTAAACTTTTATTATATTTAATTATCCACTATTTTAGGGCTAACACTATCCAACAAGATGCTTTTTAACTAACTTAACACTTTAGATACTCGAAGCCTTCGAGTATTTAGGACTCGAAATGTGAATCTAAAGGATTCGAACTCATGAAATTTTACACAACTTATTTTTTAGAAATCTACTTTGCCTGTATTCAAAACGTACCAAAATCCAACTTTTAACTCAATAATTCTGTTATAAACCCATAAATACAACTGATAATCGAATAACAACTATTACATGTAAATTTCCAACACTTAATCATGTCTAAATCGTTCATTTTGCTCAACAACGCACACTAAAACACATACTAAGCTTGAATCCATACCTGTACTTTGATTTAGCTTCTGATATTTGTTTAAACACTTCAACCAACTTTGATTTTCAGTTATCAATTGATAAAACATACATGCAATTGAAATTAATCAATAAACCATCATCATCTTTCGGTTTTTCTCAAAAGAAAAACCGACACCCAAAACATTAAAACACGAGATTTTCAGAAATTTTACCTTGATTCCTTGCTAATTCAATGGTTGTTCCAAATTCAGATTTTAAACAAGTTTCCAACTTGTTTTTAACTCAAAATAATTAAATTTAGAGATAGAGAGAGAGTCAAATTTTGAAATGAAACTTTTCATTTCTTTCCCACCTTTTTATACATTTCTCAATTATCTGTGGTCCCTCTACTTACATTTTCTCTTATTTGCTAAACAAACTCAAACATAACATTATATGTCCACAATTAACATTAATTTAAACATTTTCCCATAAAATTTCATAATAATTAAACTCATAAATTAACAACTAACTTCCATTAATTAAAAATATCAATCAATCTTAAAAGTAATTGTCTAATTTCACGCTTTAAGGATTGGGATGTTAAAAATATGAGCCCACCACACTTGGACTTCGTTCTCGAAGTTATGTCGTCTTAAACAACTGTGGGTACTTCTTCATCATCTGTGATTTACTCTCTCAAGTCTTAGTTGATCCTCGGTGATGCTTCCACTGTATAAGAACAATATCAATTTCTTATTCCTAAGCTTCTTTACTTTAGTGTCCAATATGCATTCTGTCTCCTCTTCAAAACGAAGCTTGTCATTGATTTGAAAATCATCATAAGACGCTATCTATTGATCATCAGGTTTTAAACATCCTCGTAGATTGCGTAATGAAACACCGGATGTATGTTAGCCTCCTCTGGTAACTCCTAACGATAGGACTGATTCCCTATCCTCTCAATTACCTCAGTGCTAGCTTTCCTCTCTTGATAAATCGTACCACCCCTTCATATGTAACATCTAGAATCCAGTAGCAGATACGTGAGATTTATTTATTGGCTTTAATAATAAACCTGATGAGTTGGTTAAGTTTATTTGGTAAATTACACGTAAATTGGCAAAGTAGAATGCTATTACATGTAAATTGGGATGAGTTGAGATAATAGCTGAATTAATAGTAATTATGGAATTGAGGTTGTTTTAGTGAGTTAAATAACATTCTAAGCCCGAATTAATAGTTTAGGAATAATAAGGTTAATGGGTGTTTAATTAGAGGGTATCGAGTATTATACCCGTTTTATTCAAGTTCAGGACCGGAAACTTATATAAAGTTGAAACCTTTAACCATTATTTCATTCATCAACCCAAGCTAAAGGTGTATGTGTGTGTATTTGGGCAGAGGGGGAGAGATATCAAGAGGAAGGAAACCACTTGTCGAATTAAGTTGATTAAACGAGAGTTCTTGTACCACCTTCATCTTCATCATCTTCTTCATTAATCCAAGCCAAAGAGGTTAGTAATTGTTACTGTAATGGATTGAATTGTTGTATTAAGTAATTAGAGTTGTTTGGGGATTGTTAATACCCCCTAGTTTACGTAGAATCGAAAGTGGGGATTAAAACCGCATGGCTGACAAAAAATTGAGTTTGCACTGCTCTGTTCGTCGCCGCATCATGGTCGTGCTCCTCTGGTCATGACCACGATCAGGGTGATGCGGTGGAGGGTTGGTCGCTGGTAGTAGAACGCGATCGAGATGGGGATCGCGAGCCATATGATCTCGGCCGCATTCGGTTGAACTCGACCGTGATGGATTGAGCAGCGCTGGGTCATCGCGACCGTGATGGGTTGATCACGACCGTGATCGTGGCCGCGCTCGTGGAATATGACCAGTTGACTTATATTGAGTTCGTAAACTTGGTAGTATATTTGTTACGTGTTTGTTGAGCAGTATGAATATTATAGTTGTATTTATATGTTGTCAGGATTAATAGTTGAGCCTGGGACCGGTCGAGACCCTAGTAGATATTGCAGTTGTAGTCGTGCTCCAGGTGAGTTACTTACCTTTTTTTGTAGATGCACTAACGTTGATAACTATGTTTCTAAAAGATGTTTGTTGTTTTACTACCCGGGTATCGTGAGGATCCATTTTATACATTGATTACCTGTTAGCACACAACAGAGCACGTGGATCATTCATAGAGTTGTTATATGTAGAGTAGAGGCCTATTCGGTCATTCCTAATCCAGAGGTCCTGGCCTAGCCACTACTTAGTGAAGTGGGCTACACAGGCTATTTCGGGTCGCTCTCGATGAGGCATCGGGCTGTTGCTGCCGGCCGCACGTAGAATTGATTTTCCAGTTGTTATATCGTTCTAACTATTTTGCAGAACTTATTTTAATGTTGTTTAATTGTAACTCACCAACTTATAGCTGACAGTTGTTTTAATTGTGCATATCAGGTACGAGACCAGAGGCTAGGGACACCGCGGGCACCAGTCGAGACCCGCCACGTGGACAGTAGTTAGAGACTATTTCAGTAAGTAGTCTTTTGCGTTTTGTGGACTGGTCTGTCGGCCAATCTATTTTGGATGAGTGTAAACCTTAACCCATTATGGATGTCTAACTTATATTAACCGGAGTTGGTTCCCGTTCAGTTTTGACTGTTATGCTTACAATGGTTACTTAGTAGTTAAGTAGATGTTTACCCTTGATGATGGTTATATTATATTGGATGATGTGGACGATGAGTACTACGTGGTATTAGTGGAAAAAGTAGGGTGTTACATCATAAGAAAAACTTTCAACACAACCCACTCACCAAATTGGAACTCTTTGTCCTTATGTTTTCTATCATGGTAAGACTTCGATCGGTCTTGTGCAACTTTAATGTGTTATCTAACCATATCTACCTTGGCATTAGTCTCTTCTAGTATTGTTGGCCCTGCATTTGGAGTCTCACCTATTTCACACCAACCGGTTGGATTTCTGCACTTTCTACCATATAGGAACTCGTATGGCGCCGTCTTGATTATACCATGGTGACTATTGTTGTATGCAAACTCAGCTAGAGGAAAATGATCATTCCACCTTCCACCTAAATCCAACACACATGCACGTAGCATGTCTTCCAAAGTCAAAATTGTTCTCTCACTTTGCCCATTTGTGGGAGGATGATATGCTGAACTCACTGTTATCTGTGTGATCAATCCTTGCAGCAATGCAGTCCAAAATTTGAAGTAAAGTGATTTTCTCGATCAGATACTATCGACATAGGTACTCCATACCAAGTGACAATCTCATGAATATATAATTCTGTCAGCCTCTCCAATGAACAATTTTCCCTAAGTGGAATAGAATGTGTCAATTTAGTCAAATCGATTGACTAAACACCCATATTGCATCATGCTATCTACGAGTCTTGGGTATTTTTGTCACGAAATCCATTGTTATATTATCTTATTTCCATTCCGAGATTGGTAGAGGTTGCAAGCTACCGTAAGGTTGTTAATGCTTAGCTTTCACCTGACTGCAAGTACGACATCTCTGAACCAGCTGGCCTATATCTTTCTTTATCCTTGGCCACCAATAATCAGGATCTAAATCACAATACATCTTAGTACTTCCAGGATGAATAGAAAACTTTCATTGGTGAGCTTCACTCAAAATTTTCTCTTCTATGTCTCCAAATTTTGTTACACACGCGCGACCAGTAAAACACTTTAAGCCTTGCGCGTTCTCTGTTAACAACTTCTTTTCCCCTTTCAAATCTTCGAGCTTAAAATTTTATTTTTTTAATGCTTCTATCTGAGCTGCTCGAATATCCTCAAGTATTGCTGAAGAAAAAACTTACATGCGACAAGGCATACAAACACTAACACAGTAGGAGGTTTGCGACTCAGGGCATCAACTTTGCCAGGATGGTACAAAATGTCACAGTCGTAATCCTTAATAAGCTCCTTTGCCTGCCTCTGTCTCATATTAAGCTCTCTTTGACTGAAAATATGCTTTAAGCTCTTATGATCGTATACAACTGACACTTTGTTCCGTACAAGTAATGTCTTCATAGCTTTAGCGCAAAAGTAACTGCTGATAGTTCCAGATCATGCCTTGGGTAGTCTTTCTCATAATTTTTTAGCTGTCCTGAAGCATAAGCAATAACCTTACCTCTCTGCATCAACACACATCCCAAACCTAGCTTGGATGCATTACTGTACATGATAAAATCCTCATTGGCTTCCGGTAAGGCCAAAATCGGAGCTTCGCTAAGTTTTTGCTTTAGAGTTTCTAAAGCTTCTTCTTGCGGCTCATTCCAACTAAATGGTCTATTCTTGCGAGTAAATGAGGTAACTGGCACAAATATTTTAGAGAAATCATTTATGAATATTCTATAATATCCCACCGGACCTAGGAAACTTTTAACCTCAGAGGCCTTCTGAGGTGCTTCCCAATTCCTGATTACTTCCATCTTTGATGGGTCTACGGAAAACCCCATCTCCTGAAATCACATGCCCCTAGGAATTGTATCTTCCTCAACCAGAACTCACATTTTGAAAATTTTGCATACAATTTTTCCTTACGCAACAACTACAATAGTTCTCTAAGATGAACTGCATGCTCTTTTCAATCTTACAGTATATGAGTATATCATCAACAAAGACAAGGGTTTATTATGAAAAAAACGAACATGTTTTCACGTTTTTTGCATTTTCGTCCCTCCATGTTATTTTTTTCCACTAAAAACCTTAAGTTATTCTTTTCGTTTTGGTTTAGTGAAATTTGGACATTAGACCCCGGTTATAATTTGTGAACCGGGTTTTAAAAAACTGAAAAATCAGGTTCTAATGTCCAAATTTCACTAACACATGGCATTCCTAGAAACTCAAAATGTCCATAACGCGTGCGGAATGCAGTCTTAGGAAAATCATTCTCATGAACTTTCAATTGGTGATAGCCAAATCTTAAATCAATCTTAGAGAGAAAACTTGCACCTTGGAGCTGATCAAACAAATCATCTATACGCGGCAGTGGAAATTTATTCTTAATTGTGACTTTATTCAGCTCACGATAGTCTATGAACATTTTAAAAGTCATCCTTCTTCTTAACAAATAGACTCGAGCTCGACCCTATTGGACTCGAGCTCGACTGCTTTGGACTCGCGTTTGAGTCTATAGGACTCGAGTTCGGGTCTATTTAACACGAGTTCATGTCTATAGAACTCGAGCTCACCTTGGCTCATTTCTTTCACTTTGCTCAAATTATGTAATTAACAGATCCTTGACTTCAACACACTTGAGCTCGAGTCAGAAAGACTCTAGTTTGACTCCTTAGTACACTAGCTCAATTCTTAAGGACTCGAGTTCAACTCTGCTCAAACTTTTCAAAAAAGCTTCCACTTTAACTAAATTAACATTTGAGATACTCGAAGCCTTCGAGTCTTTAGGACTCGAATTCAAATCTAAAGGATACGAACTCATGAAATTTTTCACAACTTATTTTTCAGAAACCAACTTTCCCAGAATTCAAAACGTACCAATATCCAACTTTTAGCTCAATAATTCAGTTATAAACCCCATAAATATAATTGATAATCAAATAACAACTATTGCACATAATTTTCCAACACTTAATCATGCTTAAATCGTTCATTTTGCTCAAGATCACCAAGAACACACACTAAAACACATACTAATCTTGAATCCATACATGTACTTTGATTTGGCTTTTGATTTTTTTAAACACTTCAACCAACTTTGATTTTCAGTTATCCACTGATAAAACATACCTGCAACCTAATTTAATCAATAAACCATCATCAACTTTCATTTTTCTCAAAACCGAAACCCAAACCATTAAAACACGAGATTTTTAGAAATTTACCTTGATTCTTGCTAATTCGATGCTTGTAAACTTCCAAATTCATCTTTTAAACAAGTTTCCAACTTGTTTTTAACTCAAAATAATCAAATTTAGAGAGAGAGGGTCAAATTTTGAAATGAAACTTTTCATTTCTTTCCTCCTTTTTTTAATACGTCTCTCAATTAATACATCCTTGGTCCCTTTACTTGCATTTTCTCTTATTTGCTCAATAAACTCAAATATAACATTATATGTTCACAATTAACATTAATTTAAACATTTTCCATATAATTTCATAATAATTAAACTCATAAATTAAAAACCAGCTTCCAGTAATTAAAAATCTCAATCAAGTTTAAATTAATTGTCTAATTTCACGCTTTAAGAATAGGGATGTTATACAAAAGGTGTAAATTATAATTATGTCAAACTCATAATAGTGTGACACATTTTATATGAGTTGATTACTCTTTTGAATTTAAAAATGCTTAGTCATTTGATTATCTACATTCTTCTTAATACCCACGAACTCTCTCTCTGAAAATACATGCACGTATCTATTCTTTTTTAAAATTTCAAGAAATTAATCAAAATCAGATGAACAATCTTGTTAAATTAAGGTATATGAATGAAATCAAGCAAGAATCCAAAAGAAATTTAAGGGAACTTACACTTTAAAATTATAAATTTGGAGTTTTGTTAGCGATAACACTGTTTTATTTAAACAGTGGTCGTATGCTTTGAATTTCGCAAAATTGCATTTGCTAACATCAATTTGATGTTCAAAAAATGTTAAGAATGGTATTACAAGTGTTTTTATAGTCGATTCAAGTACAAAACTGAAGCTGAAACAAATTTTGATAAAAATCTGCAAAACCTGCAACTCACAACTAGTGAAAGTAGGATCGCTCATAGATCCAACGCAGACCAATTTTGGATAAACAACAAAAATCTATATATAGTATTTAAGTGTCAATCATCAAACCCAACCAAAGTTGGATCATGATATGATCCAAATTTCGAATGAAAGACAAATCAAATGCAACTCAAAGTTATCAAATTCGGATTAACAATAGATACATTGTTCGGATCCCAGCCTGAAATGAATAGAAACTTATTAGTATCTTATTTCGGATCAGCCTTGGATCCAAAGATTGGACATGGATCCAAATTAGACCAGAAGTCCAAAATAAGACTAAGATCTGAAATTAGCTTGTTGTTCAAGTTAAACTTATGTCATTAGCTCAGATATTGCTTTATATCAATTATACAAATTATCTAACAGTTAAAACTCACCATAAAATAAATATAATGACAAAACAACTTAGTTTAAAGACATAAAAATCTGATAAGATATCAAAGTCAGTTAGAAATATCAAAGTCAGATATTGTCAACCATTTATCCTTCTATGTTACAACTAGTCAAAGGATAGTTAAAAACAGCTAATTAAAGACTGATAAAGTTAGATAAACTTTGTCAAAGTAAAAGTCAAACCTAAAACCGAGTCTGTTTCCCGATTAATCAATAGGTGGTTCTAATCCACTACAGATCGTCAACCTATAGACTGAGTTATAGATTATCTACTTTACATGAAATGAGACATTTTGCAAGCTTAGCTTTCATTTTAAATCAAATCAAAGCTTGATTGAGCGACCATGCACACTATGGTATAATGTTGCCCAGTTAACATGATAACAAGTTTTATTTATCGGACATCTATTATTTCTGCTTGCTATAGCTATCATATGACTATGGTTTGCTATCATTACTTGTGATTATCATGCTTAAGACTTATGCCAACTATAACTTTCCTACTTACTCAAGCGAAGCTTGTAGATGATGCTTACTCCAATGTTACACTTGTTGCTTTACTAGTAGCTAGCCCAATATGTGGTTGATCCCCACAATATGCGTATGTGTGTCTTGACTTCATCCTATTCTAAGACTTATGTTTCATAAGCGACATGCAGTACCAAACTGCTATGCAAATCGCACATCAAACATGACATAAAGATTTATTTGCTTATTATATTTGCACGTTGACATGTAATATATGAACTCACTAAGTCATATGCTTACAATTGCTACAAAAATATTTTATAGGCAAACAAAAGAACCCAGCTGGACCTTTACTTAAGTTCAAATTAATTTCAAGATTGAAGACTCATAGACCACTATTATGTATATCCTGGTACTTCGCAGCATATTAAATGTTGTAAGTAAGATTTTGATTCTCACCATTTTCTTCTATAACGATGGGGTTCAATTTCGTGTTTTTGAATCGACTTAGTGTTTTCCTAAAATTTTTAGCACTTCTTCATAGTTCTGCATGTATTCAAAACGATTTGTAAGAACATAACCATATATATGCATTGATTCAAATAACATTAGTTTACCTGTTGTTTCGGGGTTTTCTTTCCTCTTTTTGGTTGGATTTTTCCTTTCCATTGATGATTGCTTCTGAATCTCTATGAAAAAGAGCTTATGATTCGGAGAATGTGGAGAAAATTATTTGTTTCTTCATCAAAGATTTAACATCGTTTTTGAAAATTATTTTGAAATCAGATTGAAAATAGCTGATATCGTGATTCAATTGCGTCTATGATATGGTTTTTAAAATTTTGATTTTGTATTTGAAAATTTTGCTGTATGATTTGATCCGGTGAAACGAGTCCGTTTTTTATTTAATCTAGTGAATCGTGCCCCTATATGTGAATAAAACCCTTGGTTTTTTTTCATCGTGGATCTCAGATCCAATAATTACTTTCTCTTCTCTTTCTTCTCTCGTTAATTTTTACCATCTCATGTTAACTTAACCATATATATATATACATATATATATATATATATATCTGTGTGTGTGTGTGTGTGTGTGTATGTATATGTAGGAAATGACACTTTTGGGAACCTTAAATATCATGATAACCGAAACCATTTGTAGCCTTTAGATCAAGAAGATCTATGGCTAAAAATTGAAAATGACATTTTTGTAATTATTTAGACTTTTGATAGTGGGAAATGTTGAAAAGATGTGCAAATGATATTTTTGGAAAAAAAATCTGTTTTTTCTCATTCTCTCACTTCTTATTTTCATTTTTTTCTCTCCTTCATTAGAATTGATTTATTTTTTACATTAAAAACATCTTTTTATAAAAAAATGTATTTTTTTAGTATAGAAAATTATTTTACTGCTAAAAGTTTAACACATTCTATATAGAAATATTATGTAATATATGTAGAATGTTATATAATCCTATATTTTTTTGTAGATTAACTGTTATTCATAATCTATGTAGAATGTTGTGTTTCCTATACATTTCGTATATTCTATACAAAAATAAGTTAACCGGTATAACAAATACAATATTCTACATAAAATGATATGGATGATATATAGATACAACAATAACAAATAAACTGGTGAATGTATTCAATACAGATTATCATGTATTCTATGTAGAATATCGCGTATTCTATGTATAGATACACCAAAAACACAACTTTTAACAATGAGCGTATTCTATGTAGATTATCATATATTCTATGTAGAGTGTCATTTATTCTCTGTAGAAATACACCAAAAACACAATTTTAACAAATTAACTGGTAACGTATTCTATGTAGATTATCATGTACTCTATGCAGAGTATCGTATATTCTACATCGATACAACAATAAGTAATTAACTAGTACAACAATAACAATATTCTACATAGATAACTAGCTACAATCAATTATGTATAGAACACTATTTATTCTATATAAAAATATAAACAAAATGTACAACGCATAACCATAAAAAACACAACCATTAGGAACCACAACACCTGACGACCAGATAAACATAATCTATGTAGTTACCAAGTATTTTATGTAGAGTATCGCGTATTTTATGTAGCGTATCATGTAATCTATTTAGAATATCGCATATGAAATGAAACAAAAAAAAAGATTTTATTTAGACATTTTATCAAACAATTGGTATACAGCTTATACAAAATACACAAAATATGCAATTTTAAACAAAAAAAAAATTCTCTAACAAGAAATATATATATATATATATATATATATATAACTATTACATTCATTCTATATCTAATTTCTTACAAAACTCTTCATTTCTTGACCGTCGGACTTCTAAATCGTCATTTCTTCACCGTTGGACTTCCAAATTATGAGATATATAAAGGAGAAAAAAGAGATAATCGTGACTTTGAGATCGTGGCGGCAGCGACAATGAAGCTCTCTAGTGTTGAGAGAGAGAGAGAGAGAGAGAGAGAGAGAGGAAGAAAGAAGGCGAACTTTTTTAGGGTTACAAATAAAATTGAAAAAGAGAGAAGACAGATTTTTATGGTTATAAATTGAAGAAATAAATATTTGTGTTTCCAAAATTGCCCCTACGGTTATCAAGTTTTCATGAAAAGATAGGTTCTTAAAAGAACTCGTCTCTCTCTCTCTCTCTCTCTCTCTCTATATATATATATATATATATATATATATATATATATATATATATATATATATATATATATATATATATATATGTTCAGTGAGTACCACTCATTATGCAGCGCAACAGAAGGTACCACTCTTAAAAGTATTTTTTATTGAAAATTTTCATTAACATGTTTTAATTAACATTACACAGATGATATATAAATTTCACGCAAATTCGAACAATCTAAGTGCATGAAATCACGGATCACATAAATGAAAGTTCACATAAATACAAAATTATGTAAGTGTACGTTCACATCACTTTTTAGGAGTTAGGAGAGGCGAATGTATGTGAAATTTACATATGATCTTCATAATGTTAATTAAAATATGCTTATGAAAAAAAAGTTTAAAATTTTTTTTTTTAAAGGTGGTATCTTCTGGTGCGCTGCATAATGGGTGATACTCTCTCGAACTATAAGGTCTTGAACTCACGGATCTATCTAGACGCGACACCGTCCAACGAGTGTGGAATCCTCGTTAGCGGCTTGACGGTAAGATCACACACACGGGAACATGGAGACTACCACGATGATAGACGAACAACCTTGAACGCCCCTACACGATGATTCTCTCCGAAACAACTCTCTGAATACTTGCAAGTTCGAGATCGCCTTTGCTTAATCACTATCTGAAATTATGCAAAGTCTAATAATTATTCGAGTTAACCCTTAAGTATACTGACAGATTCGACTTTGTCTAGGACAAATTCGAATCAGGCCCAAGGCCCATTCGAATTTGTCCTCATTGACAAATTCGAATTTACCTTAACTACAAATTCGAATTTCAACTATCAAACTTCTATTTGAACATATGTTTTAACTTATGTTTGAATTTATCTTTGCACTTTATGTTTGAACTTCTTGTAATACGTTACACCAAGTTCAAACATACAAACAACAAATGTCAAACACACATAATCACATATATCAAACACTAGTCAATATTCAATACCAAGTTACTTGACTTACACAAAATGCTATCAAAACTTAGAGTGCTATCGTCACACAGGGTGTACCAACAGACTCCCCCTTGACGATAGCTTCTAACTAATTACAATTTGACTAAGTACTTGGACCATATAGACTACTACATGCATATAGGCCTACATCTATACATACTCTCACTACCTTCTGGTACTTCCTGGCGTCAGTTCTCCATCCTTCGTAAAAGAAGATAGGTTGATCATGCAGCTTCTTCAGGTCTTCCTTAGATAGGTTTATTAAGTGCAGTGGATCATACACTCTCAAAATAACTTTGTCCTGTGTATCCTCCATTACAGCTTCAGCAGTTTCATTATCGACATACCAGCATTTCATGTTGCCTAAAACATCTTGTGGCATCGATTTCATTGGCACCTTCTTCAAACATCTCACAGGTTTGTATACCATTCAGGCCCATGGCCTACCTGTATGAGGATCTATTCTCGACTATCAATCACATTGTGATTGTCTCGTACATATAACTCCGTGATAGGTTGTGAATTTACAATCACTTCATTGACATTATCGTCTTCATCCTCTATCACTTCGTCATCGGATCTCCAATCAACTATTTCCTCCGGCACGAATTCCCCTTCCTCCGACTCCTCCATCTCATCCTCAAAATCAATCCATCACTTCTTCCTCAATATCTTTCAGCATGTCTATCATTTCGCTCTCAAAATTTCTTGAGGAACCAGCTTCACCTTCTGCACCTCCTTCAGCTCCAGTCTGACTTGGCTCCCCCTGAAGTTCGGCATGTTGAGCAGCAAAAAAATCTACATGGCTCACTGTCTTTTGCTGCATCAGGATCATTGCCTTCATCATCGTCCCTTCTCAACTCCTCAGCATCCCTGCAACTAGTCTCCCCCTGAGCCTTTAGATTTTTCATTAATTGCTCAATGAGGGACCTCATAGTACGGATCTATGCAGCCTGATCTGCGATGAATGTCTTCAATTCCAGATTTTCTTTATCGATATTTGCATTATGTGCTTGAAGTTCGCCGACGGCCTTTGTAAGTTGAAATATTTGGACTTGCAGGAAATCAACCTTGCTTCTGAGCTCAGACAACCTTTGATTGTCAATGAAGGTGGTTGAGGTGGATGGAATGGATGTGATAGGTGTCGGAATGATTGGTGGTGGAATGAGTGTTTGAACGGGTGGTGGTGGAATAGATGGTTGAGTGGATGGTGTTTCAGGCTCAGAGGCAGAAGCAGACGAAGCTCCCTGCATAAATCGATGCCTTTTGGCCCTCTGCCAAGGCACCAAAGGGGCTGTATCTTCAACCTCGAAATTGGAGTCATCTGCATCCGAATCCCTGGACTCTCCTCTTCCCTGCTTCTTCATCAATAACCACTATTCTTGATCCATATGTGCGTATTCAGATAGACGGATCTTCTGTCTCTTTCTCAATCTCAATCTCTTCAACTTCTTCCGACTCAGATTCAGATGTGGTCACAACTTGACGCTCTTCCTCAGGTATATAATCATATATCTGCCGAAAAATATCTTCTTCATCAGCTGGAGGTTCCAAAATATCTCCAATAAGCTCAGCCGTAATCTCTTCATTTGCATGCGGCCCTTGAGTCCAAATCTCTTCCAAAGTCTCCACCCGTGGATCAGTTACGAGGGCTACAACTGAAGGACTCGCATCATCCCTTGAAGGACCTGCTTCTACTGACTCCTGCACCCTGTTAGATGAAGGCCTTGTAGCCTGAGTCTGTCTAACTAAAGGTCTCTGCCTCCTTCTTTGTTGTTGTTAAGGCCTCTACTGTTGCTATTGTTGTTGCGGCTGCTGCTGTACTTGAACTTTCCCGGCCCAGTTGGCACCTTCCGGGGCTACAAAATCAGCATTCACCACAGCACCAAAAAGTGGTGCATCTACTGGTCTCACCAATTCACCCCTACGGGCATTATGTGTTGGTACACCCTGTGTGACGATAGCAGTCTAATCGATCTGCATTATGGTTTAAGTAATATTCTGAGTATTAACAAGTGTTTTGATATATATGTTTATATGTGTTTGTCTGTTATTGATTGTGTGTTTGAACTTGATGTAACATATTACAAGAAGTTCAAACATAAAGGTCAAAGATTAACTCAAGCATAAGTAAAACATGAGTTTCATCACTTAAGAGTTTAAGTGTTTTTGGCTAGATTCGAATTGCTTAAGGGAACACATTCGAATCTGTGATAGATTCGAATGAGACCTTAGATTCGAATGGGCTAGATTCGAGGATGTCAATATGGACAGACTCGAATGGGCCTTGGGCCAGATTCGAGTTTGGCCCACATCAGACTCGAATCAGGGTCTATAATTAGGGATAGACTCGAATCATTAAGAGACTTTTTGCAGAATTCGTGAGGGATTAAGCAAGAGGCGATCTCGAGTTTATTAGCTAGGTGAGTGCCATTTCGGAGAGAATTAGTTCGTAGGATCGTTCGTGTGTCGTTCGTTCAGCGTCTAATAGTCTCCGTGTTCCGTTGGTTGAGAGTTGTCCGTCTAACCGTCAACGAGGATTCCGCACTCGTTCACGGATCCGCATCTAGATAGATCTTGCAGTCGTAGACCTTACATTATGTGCTTGGCAATCTGCAAAAATCCTCTTGTCGATCACGGCAACACTTTGAATTTCCGGTAATTGCGGCAGATTTGGCAAAAAAGTGTCTGATCAGCATCATCACGAACCTAGGATACATTAAGAACCTTTCTCTTGTTGGAGCTGTTATTTGGTGAACAAACTCCGCAAAGAACATTTCAGAATAACTAAACCTCTGATTGTGAACCAATGTTATCATTGCCGATTGCATCTTTGATACTATGTAGTCAAACCGGCTTTCTTTGGAGCGAAGCACACCATGAAGACGTGTGCAAGATATCTCCAATGCCCAATTAAACCGCTTTTCATATATGATGCCTTCGTCACATCAAGGCCATACCCCATTCTTAAGAATGTTGCTTGCCTAACTTCCAACGGGAAGTCAATTGGCCCATTTTCCTACTCGGCGGTTCCCAACTGCAAAACCCTGCGCAATACATCGGCGGAGAACACGAGAGACTATCCGACGATCCTTGTCCGCAATACTGTTGGAGTTACTATGCAGTCGACCTGCAGATGATCCCAAAGTTGCCTAACATGCGGCAGCACTATCTGCACATTATGCGAAAGGGCATACGACACCCTTGAAGCAGCCAAAAATCTACCATCTGGCGAAAAGCTTGAGCTTCAGGTAGCTCACGGTCCGGTGACACTACCATATTATGCTTTTGGATAAAAGCTCTATCCCCCAAATCTGCACAATAAAATATAAGATATATTAGAAGGGACAAAATAAAAATAAACTTGTTTAAATTCAAATTTGTTTTATTGTGAACTTATGTCAGTTCAAAATCCAACACATATGAATTTTTACAAGTTTGATTTATAAAATTTGTCAAATATTTCGATTTTAATGGCAAATTCGAATAACATGTTCGAAACTAACCTTCATTCGAGTTTATCAATATGTTCGAATTTAGTCACAAATTCGAATCTAAGAACAAACTCGAACGTCAGCTTTTTCAAAACAAAAATCCAAGATTTAAACCAATTTAGACTTAGAAAATCACAATCATTAGTCCTAATAGGTTCTAATTGAAGATATTTGCCATTTATTTGAAGTTTCACCGGCTCAAACTTTGTGATTTTGAATTCCAAAGTTCAAAACCCTTAAAACCTCAAAATCGGTGGATTTTTGCACAAATTGAGTCTAAAACATCCTAATTATTGTATAATAGTGATGTGTATACCTAGATTTGGCTATAGTATCAACCACAAAGTACAAAAAATCGATGAATAGGGGAAAACTCGAAAGTCGGCAAACTCGGAGTAAACTCGAAATCGAACTGAACAAACTCGAACACTCAAATTCGAAGGTAGGTGAATAATGAATGTACACTGTTGACCTATATATACTAACCACCTTCGACTTTGTCTTTAAATTCGAATTTACTGCCAAATTCGAATGTAACATTCGATTTTGGCTTAAATTCGAATTTAACTAAAAAATTTTGAAAATCTTTGAAATAAATTCAACTTTTTCAACTTTTTCGTGTAACGGAACAAACTATGCAAAATTTATTTATACGAAGCACAAGATTTTCACGCAATGTTTATTTATTCAACTAAAAATGCATCCTCAGTAACTTTGACCCTTTTACCTAAATAAAATAAAATAAAATAAGATGAACTAAAAATAAAGTAAAATAAAATAAATTAAAATTTCGAACAAAATTTAAACTTAAACTAATCTACATATTTTTTAAACTTTACATCCTATACTTAATACTAACACAATATTTTTGGCGAGTATAGTAAAAGAAAGGTTCAATCAGATAGCAGTGTCAGATACGCACTTTCAGTATCTTACTTTCACACTTAGGAAATTTTGATTCCTTTGATTGTTTGTCGTGACATACATTTCTAACTGATTGTTGGTATTATTTTCTCTTTAAACATGTTACATTTTGGAATATCCCTTGGCCTTTTTATTTATCAAGAAATTACCCTACGTGACTCATACTTAGACATACTTTTATGATTAAGGCATACACACAATGATTATAACTTTTCGGTATTGCAAACTTTCTTTAAAAGGCATACGTCGGACACAGGTCTGTATTTACATACAACAGAGTGTCTTAGTTTGTCTTAAAGTTTATTTTTAAAGCTAGCAAGACAGCGGTGACAGGTCTGTACCGACGTACAACAAAGCGACTTATCTTGCTAACTCGAGTCAAACTAGAGGCAACAGGTCTGTACTTACGTACAACAGAGTTACTTGTTTTGACTCTCACCTCAGTATATGATTATTCTATTCTTTTCATTTCTTTAAGATGTATCTGATGTTGTTATACATCCCCAGAAAATTTACATACCTCATTTAGAATCAATGTCTGTATGTCTCTAACATAAAAAGTAAGACCATTTGGTCATACATCTAAGTTAGTGACACTTCTGACTTTTTCTTGAATATTTTATTAGCCTTGGGACTCCCTACATGTATTATGCCTACCAAAATATCAAACTAGTTAATGTATAACACTTAGAATTTTAGGTGCATTACGTGTGAAAGCTTAACACTTAGAGATTGTAAAGACTGTGCTAATTTTCGTCACTTTGAACCTATGTATCTAAGACTTAACTCAATTTTTGATATTCTCTTTTTTTGAACTTTTTATGGTTTTCTTTTTTTTTTCTTTTGTTTTTCATAAATAAGAGTAAGAAAATAAAATAACCTACTAACTTACTATAAAAGGAAAGAATTTCTAGTTAGCTACTAAACTTACTATAAAAGGAAAGAAAACGTACTGCTATAAAAAGAAATAACTTCTACTAAGGTCAAGCTACTCTGGATTACGCATTCCTTTTAGTTGAACTAGATACTCAAAACGTGACTTATCAAAAGCTTTGGTAAATAAATCAGCATTATTATCATCCGTTGTCACTTTTACCAGCTTAATTAAAATCTTTTCAGCACAATCACGTATAAAATGGTGCCTTATGTCTATGTGCTTGGTTTTATTGTGTTTAACTGGATTATTGGTTATTGCAATAGTAGACTGATTATCTATCCTAATAGGAGTATGAGTATAAGCCAAACCGTAATCCCGCAATTGTTGTTGTATCCACAAAACCTATGAACAGCAACTACCCGCAGCAACATATTCGGCCTCGCACGTTGACACGGCTACCGAAGTCTGTTTCTTGCATTGCTAGGAAATGAGTCTCCCTCCTAGGAACTGACAACCTCCAGTTGTTGACTTGCGAGTCGAGCTGCATCCTCCGTAGTCTGAATCCGTGAATGCCTCCAATTCCATATCACCCTTCGCGTGATACCAAAGTCCCAGCTTCGGTTTCGACTTGAGGTATCGTAGAATCCGCTTCACAGCTTTCATGTGCATCTCAATTGGATTAGCTTGAAACCTAGCACAAATACATACAACAAACATTATATCAGGTTTAGAAGCAGTTAAATACACGAGTGACCCAATCATGGCCCAATATAACGTCGGATCCACATCGGTATCACTTTCTGTACCCGGTCCGAGATTATGATTCACTTGAATCGGTGTGCTGAAGTGAGCTGTCAGCTTGGTTCCTTCCATCCCGAAGCGCTCTAAGATGTCGTAGACATACTTCGTCTGATAAATAAACATGCCCTCCTTTCTCTGTTCGACTTGCAAACCCAGAAAGAAGTTTAACTCACCCATCGCACTCATCTCAAACTTTGACTTCATAACCTTTTCAAAATCTGTGCACATCTGCTCATCTGATGATCGAAAAATGATATCATCGACGTACACTTGTACCAAGATGAAATGTTCACCTTTTCGCTTCACAAACAGCGTACTATCTATTCTCCCTCTTTCAAACCCGTTGTCTAAAAGATGATTAGATAGAGTCTCGTACCACGCCCTCGGTGCTTGATGCAATCCATACAAAGCCTTATCTAACCGATATACTCTATCTGGATATTTCGGATCTGTAAACCCAGGCGGCTATTCCACATATACCAGTTCCTTCACTTTCCCATAAAGGAATGCACTCTTAACATCTAGCTGATAAACTTTAAACCTTTGAAGGAAGCAAAAGCAAGAAACAAACGGATTGCTTCAAGCCTTGCCACTGGCGCGAACACTTCATTGTAATCGATTCCTTCCTCTTCGTTGAAACCCTTTACCACAAGCCTTGCTTTGTTGCGAGTGACTATACCCCGATCATCTCTCTTGCACTTAAAAACCCATTTGGTTCCTATTGCAACTTCTCCTCGAGGTAACGGAACTAACTCCCACACTTCTAGTTTCCTAAACTGTGACAGTTCTTCCTGCATCGCTTCAACCCAAGAGTTGTCTTTTAGTGCCATTTGCACATTTTTCGGCTCTACTTGCTAGATGAAACATGAGTAGAGCCAAGTATGAAAGGCCTCAGAGTCATTGATCATCGACAACAACACTGTGTTGTTATTCAAACTACTCCTAGTCCTCACACCAGCATTAGGATTTCCTATGATACTCTCAATAGGATGATTCTTATTGATCCTAGATGTTTCTATCTCGTCCACTCTAAGATTATCTCCCAATTTTGATCCTACCTCTCCTAACGGGGGAACGACTTCAGACTCCACATTTTCTTCCTCATGGACATTGTCTTCTGAGTTAGAACTTGTTGTCTGATCTTCGTTTGTAGGCATTTCAGAAACACTTTGTGCTGGAGATCTATCTTCAGTTGATGTAGGCTCGGATGTTGATGGAAAGGTGGTCCTCGGAAAAACTTTGACCCTCGTCATTCAGATTTAATGACGATATTTCCTGTTCGATTGTACCTGCATTTCCATCCAAAGGAATGTTAAATGACTCAAACAATTTGTCATAATCAAATATCCATTCCGGACCAGTTTGGGGTTCATGTCTATAACTTGTGACATCAATGTTATACACAATCTCTACTGTACCATTTGATTTGTTAAAAACCCGTTTGTTTGGTGAGTTCGGCACATAACCTAGGAAATATCCTCCGTCAGCCTTTTCACCAAACATAGGTTGATGTTTTGTTTTCATTAATGTACATGGTACCCCAAAGGGTTTGAAGCCAGTTAAATTAGGTGGCCGTTTATTCAAAACTTCATAACAGGTTTTGTTCAATGATTTGACAGTAAGGACCCGATTTAAAACATGGCATGCGGTATTGACTGCCTCCCCCCAAAACATGGTAGGAAGCTTTGAATCTGAAAGCATGATCCTTGCTGCCTCAATCAAAGTCCTGTTTTTCCGTTCGGCCACCCCATTTTGTTGTGGCTCATATGATGCACTATGCCCTTTGATAGACAATATACACCAATAACAGTGTTTTTGAATTCTGTTCCGTTATCACTTCTAATACGCTTAACCCTCGTTCCGTAAGAGTTTTCCACTTGGTCTAAGAACCCGATGAGCTTTGCAGCAGTCTCGTCCTTTGTACCTAAAAAGAAAACCCAATAAAAACGTGAGTAATCATCAGTAATAACCAAACAGTACCAACTACCACCTATACTCCTTTTGTTGATTGGTCCGAAGAGATCCATATACAACAAATCGAATGTGGCGGCTATTGAGTTCTGAGTCTTGGATTTGTGTGTCTTCTTATGTTGTTTTCCTTTCTTGCACGGTAGACACTTATCCTCGAACTAAAAACTCTTCATGGGAACACCTTGCACCAATCCATTTTTCGTAATGTAGTTCATTTTTCTTAGGTGCAAGTATGCCATGCGTCTGTGCCATAAAACCGACTCAGTCTCTGAAGCTTTTGATAGTAGACAAATGGGTCCCATTGAAGATTCCGGCTTGTTCATGTCGAGCATGTACAGGTCATTCTTCCTTGGAGCCCTCATCAGTATCCATTCTTCAGGTACCTTGAATCCTGGTTTCAGCACTAACGCCTCAGTATCATTGAAAAGTACTGAGTTCTTCTTATCATAGATTTGAGATACACTAATGAGATTGTGAACCAGTTTATCAACGTGATAAACTTGATCCAATTTGATAGTCCAATTAGTGACCACTCCAGTACTGGTGATATTTCCTCCTTTATTGCCAGCGAATGATACAAAACCCCGATTCCCTCCCTTGAAGTCTGCAAGTAGACTTCTTTCCCCTGTCATGTGCCTGGAGCAACCACTGTCGACGAACCATTTGTTATTTGGACCTGTATTTATCTCCTGCACATGAAAGAAAATAGGTTAGTTATCACGGGGAACCCAAGCCATAACTGACTTAGTAATACTATTCTCGTCCACATACTTAAACTCTTTCAAATACCCATCTCGCCTTTCAGGTGACTTGCGTTTTTTATTTTGAGCCTGCTGTGGTGTAGAGTGATTTAAGATCATTATCGGCCTTTGTGTAGGCATTTGCTATGGAGCTCTTGAATATTTTTTATTATAATGCATTTCCGATTGATATCCCTGAGCTCTACCTGGTGTTTGATGTCTTACAGGAGTGTGTGACCTAACCGGAGTGTAAGCTCTGCTAGGTGTAGTACTCCTATGATTCAGTTGTGGTCCTGACCTACATTGATTAATGACTCTATTTGGTGAATTAGTCCTAATCACTTCTTTGGGTCGACCTGACACAGGCATTTGTTTCACAGCAGATTTAGGTGCGGCTTGCACAGTTTTCTCGGTATTTTGAGAACTACTAGTGCTTGCAACACTTGGAGAAGGCTTAAGTTGTTCCGGCTTTCCAGTCATAGGTGTAGAATCTACTTTCCTATGTGGACAACTAGAAGCAACATGCCCCCTTTCGTGGCACCTAAAACAAGACATTTTGTCAATCGATTTTTTATGTGTGCCCTTTGACTTAGGTGTCTCACTAGTGTCTGGTTCTTTTGTTTCAACTATAGTGACTGGTTCCTCCTCCTGATCATTAAAGTCAATTTTGTGTTGTCCTACAGGCTTTTCACTAGAGGATGGCACAAATTTAACCTTCTTAATCTGTACATTATGAGTAGTCACCTTAGTTTCTTTTGCTTTAGCAATTTCAGACACTGGTTCAGGTATTTCCTCTGATTCAACTGATTTTTCAGTTTTCTCCTGAGGTTGAGGTACATAGTTATCATTGAAAGGTGGAGGACTCTCATGATACCCTAGACCTACAGGCTTCTTAGACTGACGTTGTGCATCTAAGATCTTCCCTAGGTTGAGCGATGAGTTCCTAAACTTTTCAAGTTTACTATTTACCTCAGTTACCTTAACCTTAGATTCTGCTAGCTCTACTTCTTTGGTTTTAAGCTCCTTGGTCAATGCCTCAACATGTTCATACATCAGTTCTAACCTAACACACTGTTCACTCAGTTTGTCCTTTAGAACTATGACATCTTGTGCATCTGCCTTAAGCTTATCTCTAAGGTCTTCCTTTATAGCTAGTAAGCTAGCATTGTCTGATTTTAATGTTTCATTCTGAGAAGATATAGTTTGATGTGATTCAATTACTAAATTTAACCTATCGTTAGACGTAGAACATAAAACACATAAATCATGGAAAAGAGAAAAGTTTAGAGTTACCTTGGCATGATCTGATTCCACGTTGGCCATCTGTGCGGCGAACTCCAGAATCGTCTGGTCTTCTGACTTTTCCACCCACATCGGACTGCTTTCATTCTGACTGCTGTCCCCTGTCTTTTCCTCTGCTCCATCACTTCCAGTCTCGGTAACTTCAGCCATAAAGGCTCTAGCATTCGATTCTGGATGTGTACTCCAGTCATAAGTTCCATTAAGCTGTCTGTCTGATGTTACATTGGATAACAGACCAGCTATATTCGCCTGACTGGTTGAACTACCCGACAGATATCTCCCTTGAGATGGATTCTGATACTGGCTCTGGTAGTTTTCTACTTTCGGTCTCTGACACTCTCTAGCAAAGTGTCCTAACCCTTGGCAGTTGTAACACTTAACCTTGGACTTATCAAATCCAATCTTATTGTTACTAACGTTGAGGTTTCTGCCCGTTCACTTGATGAACCTTTTAACTCTCTGAGTTACCATGGCCAGTTGCCATTACAGATCCATCTCTTCTAGATCATCAGGATCTACCTGATCGTAATCCTCATCCCAAAGCGCAGGATCATTGATTTTGCCCTGAACGCAATTACCGTAAGCAGCCACAAATGAAGCCAACAGATTCAGATGGTCTTCAGCTGACTTTGCACTCATAGGCATCTTTGAATACCCTTGAGATGTAGATGTTGATGTAGCCTGATGCTGCTTTTCTTCCGGTCTAGCAAACCCTAAGAAAGCCCTACTCACTGAGTCTTCTGTTTCAGCTGGAGTCGATGTTTCTCCTGAAAAGAAAGCTATAGCCGTCTTCACGTCAGATGCCACTGAAGTTTTTGATTTCCCAAAGTACATATCAGGATCTTAACTTGTTCATAATCCCTTTCCTTCTTCAGCAACTTAAAGTGATAGGCCCTCAGCGTTCCTATAACATTATCTTGGGTTAGAGTATAAAACTTGTCTTCATCATGCTTTATCAGCGCCACGTACATTTCCCATTTGGCTGGCAAAGCATCTAGAATCTTGTTAGTTATCTCTGTTTCACTATACTCCACATCATGGCTGTCTAACTCAGTTAGCAAATGATAGAATCGTGTAATAGTCTCATCCAGCTTTTCGTTCTTCAAGGCTTTGAAGATCGCGAACTGCTGCTTGAGCATTTCCATTCTATTCTTTCTAACCCTCGGGTTACCTTCACACCGCTTCTCCAGAGCATCCCAAAGTTCTTTTGCTGTCTTTTGGTTGCGGAAAGTGTGCAAGATCTCCTGAGGTAATGCCATTCTAATGATAGCGAATGCACGGTTCTCGGCTTCATACAGTTTTTTATCATCGTCCTTCATCTTCGAATAAGGCACGATCTTTTGTCGTCCTTCAACCTCAGCCGTTGGTGGAATGTATCCTTCGTTAATACAAATCCACATTCGCATGTCATTAAACCTCGCGAAGTAATAATCCTCAATTTTCATCAACTTTGGTGGTGAATTCGCTTTTCCGACCTCGTGATCCATGTCCATAAACCTTTGTAGACTTGTCATTGTTTCAAATATATTTGAATTCAAACGTAATTAATTTAATTTGAAATTAGTTTAAATTAATTCTTTCGAATTTAGGTAAATTCGAATATAATTAAATTTAAACCTGTTTGGGATTAAATTCGAATTTAAGTTTGAAATCCAAGTAAAATCGAAATTAATGACAAATTCGAAGGTCAACTAAACTCGAAATCCAAATTCGATTGTAGAGTAAAATCGAAACTAAGCAAATTCGAATAGGCCAAATTCGAATCAAACCCTAAGGAACCTCGAAAGGAGCGTATTTTGGACAAACTCGAAAATTGAGAAAACCCTAATACCCCCTTAATAAACTCGAGCGCCGCAAGTTCGAAAAACGGCTAATACTTCAAGTTTTTCAAGTTTTTCAGATTAAACCAATATTTTTACGAGTAAAAATACTGATTTCGATCATAAACTTGAACTACAACAAAGTATTTTCTGAAATCTGACTTGATAAGCTCGAAAAACCTCCAAAATAGTGATAGTAACCGTCCAAAACGTCAAGAAACCTAGGATGTTGCTTATGAACATGAAGAACACCAAGAACACCCTAAAGGCTCTGATACCACTTGTAAGGTCTTGAACTCACGGATCTATCTAGACGTGACACCGTCCAACGAGTGCGGAATCCTCGTTAGCGGCTTGACGGTAAGATCACACACACGGGAACACGGAGAACAAGCTTGAACGCCCCTACACGAAGATTCTCTCCGAAACAACTCTCTGAATACTTGCAAGTTCGAGATCGCCTTTGCTTAATCACTCTCTGAAATTCTGCAAAGTCTAATAATTATTCGAGTTAACCCTTAATTATACTGACATATTCGAGTTTGTCTAGGATAAATTCGAATCAGGCCCAAGGCCCATTCGAATTTTTCCTCATTGACAATTTCGAATTTACATCAAATTCGAATTTCAACTATCAAACTTCTATTTGAACATATGTTTTAACTTATGTTTGAATTTATCTTTGAACTTTATGTTAGAACTTCTTGTAATACGTTACACCAAGTTCAAACATACAAACAACAAATATCAAACACACATAATCACATATATCAAACACTAGTCAATATTCAATACCAAGTTACTTGACTTACACAAAATGCTTTCAAAACTTAGACTGCTATCGTCACACAGGGTGTACCAACACGATCCATATTATATATATATATATATATATATATATATATATATATATATATATATATATATATATTATATATATATATATATATATATATATATATATATATATATATATATATATATATATATATATAATATATATATATATAGGATCAAAATGGTACTTTAAAAGTGAAGGGTACCAAAGGAACCACTTTTTTAACCACACATTTTAGCCATTAAATGATATTAATTAAATACCACTTAAAAATTATAACAAGTCAATGTAATTACAAGGAGGGGTAATATAGTAATAACAAATAAAGATTGCAATCACCCTTAAATTATGGGATTTGAAAATCCAAATTAAATTTCAACCAAAATAGAATATGACATACACCAAAGCAAAAAGTATCCGTAGTTGTTTGTGGAGGAATGTCATTTGTCGTAAATCTAATGGTAATTAAAATTCTGACCAATTTATGTCAATTGTGAACACGTATTTCTGAACTGTGAATACTTTGATATATCAATTGTGAATTGTGAACATGTATCTGTGAACTGTAAATTGTGAACAAATAAATGGGAACTGTGAAGTATCCCATATTGTAAAAGCCATGATGTGAACATGTCCTGTGAACTGTGAATTGTGAAATCTATCCTATATTGTAAATGTCCTGCTATGAACTTGAAATGTGAATTGTAATGTATGAACATTTACATTGTAAGTCATATTATCGTTCATTCACAATACAACACAGTTGAGTTTTTTTGAATCCGATTGTTGATTTTGTTAAATCCAATTTTGATTTTTATTTTGTTGAATCCGATTAAATTAGGTACCGTGAATGGAATAAGCGTAAATCAAGCAGGAAAATTTAAATTACATGATAGTCTATGGGGTGTGTGTGTGTGTGTGTATGTATATATACATACATATATATATATATATATATATATATATATATATATATATATATATATATATATATATATATATATATATATATATATATATATATATATATATATATATATATATAGGGGTGGGTTCAATGGAAAGCCACTATGCACCTGAAAACTATGGAAACCTACGCATACCGTCCGATTTGGTGCATTTCATGAAAAACACGGTGGCATGATCGTAAATAAGGTGATGCATCACGCAGGATTTTGATGCATCACGCGGAATTTGATGCATCACGCGGGAAATTTGATGCATCACGCGGGATTTTGATGAATCACGCGGGGAATTTGATGCATTTGTAGTGGTGCAGAGCGGTTTTCACAAGTTTTCAGGTGCATTGTGGTTTTCCATTGAACTCCTCTCTCTCTCTCTCTCTCTCTCTCTCTCTCTATATATATATATATATATATATATATATATATATATATATATATATATATATATATATATATATATGTTTGTGTGTGTGTGTTCAAGATCAATGGGGTACCATGTTAGGCTAGGGTACTGGAAAACCATTTATAACCAATCATTTATCATTAAAATCATTAATTAAAATACAAAGTTTGGTTTAAATTTCAGACGTTAACTATTGTTGAGGGTAAAATTGGTATTGAAAATTTTAAATTAGAATCGAAGAAACTGTTTATCCCATGAAAATCTCCATTTCAGTTACTATCATTCCTTACACTCATACTGAACATGTGCGATGATGACACACTATAAGTATTGGTTTATCACCAAAATGGAAACCATCGACTACACACACCATAAACTAGGGGTGTGCAAAAAAACTGAACTCGAATAACCCACCTGAATCGAATCTTAAACGAGTTATTTGGGTCAGATTATTCGGTTTTCGTTATTGTTAATCGGGTTAAATGGTACCTGAATAACAATTACGGTTCGGGGGTTGGGTAGGATTCATGTTTATTCGGGTAACCGAATAATCAGTTTAATTTTTAAATTTCCTATTTTAATTAGAATTAGAATTGTTTATATATAAAAATGTAAAGATTTAAATACCCAATTTTAATAGCCAAACCATTTAACCCGTGTACCCAAATTACTCAACCTATTTAACCCGTGTATACTAATTTGTGAATTATTTCATTTTTTATATCAAAACCGAATAACCCGTTTAACCTAAACCGATTAACATGATACCCATTTAACTCGAAACCTATTAACTTGTCCCCTTATTTGGTTTGGCTTCGGCCAAAGAACCCACACCCTAAAACCCGAATAACTCGATACCCATTTAACCCACCCGAATAACACCGCAACCATAAACCACAATTGAACATGTTCAATACCGTCAATATTGGTTTATCACCAAAAAGGTTAACAGCGACTAAAAACACAATAAACACCAATTGCACATGTTTAGTAACGTGTATATGAAATTGAACCCTCACGAACGGTTTGATGAAAAGAATAATTACATTTACTTGATACCTCCGGTTGAACATGTTCACTAAAACCCATTGTCGAATCTGATTGAACATGTTCACTAAAACCTATTTTGAAATTTATTAAAGTTATTGTTATGGAAGTAAATCCCTATATTTAAAGGATTTTTTAATTCATTAGTTGTCATCTAATAATTAATATAAACCTAATTGACTATATTACCCGTTTTTTTACTTATAATCTGTTGGTACACCCTGTATGATGATAGCAGTCTAGGTATGTTATAGATAGTCTTTTGTAATAGATCAGACTTTGCAAATACAAGTTATATATGTTTGATCATGATTGTGTATGATGTTTACAATTGCATGATAAGTTCGAAGATAAGTTTTAGGATAAGTTCAAAGGCTGAGACTCGAACTTAGTGGAACTAAGTTCGAAGGTCATTGGACAAGTTCATGGGCTTGGGCCTAAACGAACTTGATCAGTTAAGTTCGAACTTAACTGATATAGTTATGTGTTAATCCGTTTGATTAAATGAATTTTACAGAAACTAGTGATCAGAGCTCGTATAAGTGCACATACGAACTTGGGTGATTTCAGAGAGTCTTTCGGAGAAATACACGTGTCGAGTCGCTCATCGTATCGACTATCATTGTGTTCGTCTCTGGTTTCCGTGTGTGATCGATCCGTTAAACCGCAAACGAGGATTCCGCACTAGTTGGAATGTGTCGCGTCAATATCAGATCCGTGCTAAAGGTGACCTTACGAGTGGTATCAGAGCCATTCGAGTGTTCGTTGCGTTTTTCATGTTACAATGAACATTCTTTGTTTCTTGACATTTTACCGGATTTTTCACGTATTTTGGAAGTTTTTCTGAGGCCAATAGCAAGCTTGTAAAGTTTAGGAACTCATCTCTAAACCTAGGAAAGATCTTAGAAGCTCAAAGGCAGTCTATGAAGCCAGTAGGCCTAGGTTATCAGGAGAGTCCTCCACCGTTCAACAAAAACTACGTGCATCAACAACAGGATAAAACCACTGAACCGATTGAATCAGAGGTAGCAACTGTAACTGAATCTGAAAAGGATAATTCAACTAAGGCATCTGCCGCTACCTCTAAGATTAAGAAAGTCAACTTTGTGCAGTCTACTAGTGACACTATACTAGGAGAAGATAAACCTGTAATTGGTAATCAGTAAGAGGAAGTGATCACTATAGTTGAATCGAAAGAAAATGACAGTAGTGAGACACCTAAATCAAAGATTGGTAAGATGTCGTGCTTTAGATGTCCTGAGAAAGGACATGTTGCGTCTAGCTGTCCTTATAAGAAAGTAGAGTCTACATCTTTTAAACCAGAGTCTAGACCTACTGTAGGGAAGCAAGATCAACCAGCCCTAAGACCCGTACCTAGTATTGCTGGCTCAAGTAGTTCTCAACATACTGAGAAGAATTTGAGTGCAACACCTAGGGTAACTGCAAAACAATACCGGTGTCAGTAAGACGAAGTGAAGTGATTAGGGCAAATTCTCCGAATAGAGTTCCTAGTCAATTAATGTCAGGACCGCTACAAGGTTATAGGAGTACAACACCTAGAAGGACTTACACTCCAGTTAGGTCTTATACTCCTCAAAGACAACAGACACCAGGTAGAGAGCAGGGAAATCATAATGAAATGCATTATAATAAAAATTATTGTAGGGCTCACCAGCAAAAATCAAGCCCAAAGACCAAGAGTGAATGTTAATCACTCAGCCCCACAACAAGTTCCCAATCAAAAACCCAAGTCACCTGAAAAGAGAGATGGGTATTTGAAGGAGTTCACATATGTGGATGAGAATGGTATTACCAAGTCAGTCATGGCTTGGGTTCCCCGTGATAACTAACTTGTTTTCTTTCATGTGCAGGAGCTAACTACAGGTCTGAACAACTAATGGTTCGTCGACATTGGTTGCTCCCGTCACATGACTGGGGAAAGGAGTCTACTCACAGACTTCAAGGGAGGGAACAAGGAATTTGTATCATTCGCTGGGAACAAGGGAGGAAATATCATTTGAACGGGAGTGGTCACTAATGGGACAATCACACTTGATCAACTTTACCATGTTGATAAACTTGATCAAAATCTCATTAGCGTATCTCAGATCTGTGATAAGAAGCATTCAGTTATTTTTACTGAAACTGAAGTGTTAGTTCTGAAGCCGGGATTCAAAATACCTGAAGAGTGGATCATGATGAGAGCCCCAAGGAAGAATGATCTGTACATGATGGACATGAATGTATCAGACTCATCGATGGGAACAATTTGTCTACTATCTAAAGCTTTAGAGTCCGAATCTATACCATGGCACAGACGCATGGCACACTTGCACCTAAGGAAAATGAACTACATCATGAAAAATGGTTTGGTGCAAGGTGTTCCAGTGAAGAGTTTTCAGTTCGATGACAAGTGTGTCCCGTGCAACAAGGAAAAACAACATAAGAAGTCACACAAGTCAAAGACTCAGAACTCGATCGCTTCCACCTTCGATTTGATGCATATGGATCTCTTCGGTCCAATCACCAAAAGAAGTATAGGTGGTAGTTGGTACTGTTTAGTTATTACTGATGATTACTCACGTTTCTCTTGGGTTTTCTTTTTAGGTACAAAGGACGAAACAGCTGGCACGCTGATTGGGTTTTTAGACCAAGTCGAGAACTCTTATGGGACAAGGGTAAAACGTATCAGGAGTGATAACGGGACATAATTTAAGAATGCTGTAATTGGTGTATATTGTCTAACTAAAGGCATAGTGCATCAATTTAGTGCACCTTATGAGCCACAACAAAATGGGGTGGCAGAACGTAAGAACAAGACTTTGATTGAGGCAGCAAGGACCATGCTCTCGGATTCAAAGCTTCCTACCATGTTTTGGGGGGAGGCAGTGAATACCACCTGTCATGTTTTAAACCGGGTCCTTACTATCAAATCACTGAACAAAACCTGTTATGAAGTTCTGAATAAAAAACCACCAAATTTAACTGGCTTTGAACCGTTTGCGGTATCGTGTACTTTACTGAAAACAAAACATCAACCTAAGTTTGGTGAAAAGGCTGATGAAGGATGCTCCCTAGGTTATGTTCCTAATTCACCAAACAAGAGGGATTTTAACAAAACAAATGGCACGGTTGAGATTGTGTTTAACATTGACGTAACAATTTATTCACACGAACCCCAAACTGTACCTGAATGGTTATTTTATTATGACTTTGTGTTTGAATCATTTAACATACTGTTTAGTGGTAATGCAGGTACTGTGGAAAATGACTTCTCATCATTGAATCTCAACGACGAGTGTCAAGGTTTTCCAAGATAAAGCATTCCATCAACATCTGAGACAACAATGACAGAAGATAGGTCTCTAGTACATAATGAACCTGAATTACCTACAAATGAGAATCAGACAAGTGATTCTACCTCTGAAGATAGTGATCATGAGGTAGAAATTACTCCGTCAGAAGTCATTCCCCCAGTAGGAGAAATAGGATTAAACTTGGGAGATAATCTTCAGGTCGACGAGATTGAGACATCGAGGATAAACATGGATCATCCAATTGAGAGTATCATATGGAATCCTCATACTAGTGTGAGAACTAGGAGTAGTGTAAATAATAACACAGTGCTGTTATCGATGATCAACGGCTCCGAGGCGTTTCACACGTGTTTATACTCGTGTTTTATCTCACAAGTAGAGCCAAAGAATGTGCAAATAGCACTGAAAGACAATTCTTGGGTTGAAGCCATGCAAGAAGAATTGTCACAGTTTAGAAAACTTTAAGTTTGGGAGTTAGTGTCGTTACCTCGAGGAGAAGCTGCAATTGGGATCAAATGGGTCTTTAAGTGCAAACGGGATGGTCGGGGAATAGTTACTCATAACAAGGCAAGACTCTTTGTTAAAGGGTTCAACGAGGAAGAGGGAATAGATTATAACGAAGTGTTTTCATTAGTGGCGAGGCTTGAGGCGATTCGACTGTTTCTGGATTTCGCATCCTTCAAAGGGTTTAAGGTATATCAACTCGACATCAAGAGTGCATTCTTGTACGGCAAGGTGAAGGAATTGGTGTATGTCGAAAAACCGCCAGGGTTGACTGATCCAGAGTATCCCAATAGAGTATATCGACTTGATAAGGCTCTGTATGGATTGCATCATGCACCTAGGGCTTGGTATGAGACACTGTTAACTCACCTTTTAGACAATGGGTTTGAGAGAGGGAGAATTGATAGTACACTATTCGTGAAAAGGAAAGGTGAAGATTTTATCTTAGTACAAGTGTACGTGGACGACATCATCTTCGGGTCGTCAAACGAACAGATGTGCAAGGATTTTGAAAAGGTTATGAAGTCAAAGTTTGAGATGAGTGCTATGGGAGAGCTAGACTTCTTTCTTGGTTTACAAGTTGAAAAAAGGAAAGAAGGAATCTTTATTCATCAGACAAAGTATGTCTACGACATTTTGGAGCGCTACGGGATGGAAGGAACAAAGCTGACCGCGCATTTCAGTACCCCGATTCAAGTGGACCATAATCTCGGACCGGGTACAAATAGTGATACTAATGTGGATCCGACTCTATATCGGGCCATGATCGGGTCACTTATGTATTTAACTGCTTCTAGACCAGACATAATGTTTACTGTGCGTATTTGTGCAAGGTTTCAAGCTAATCCAAAGGAGATGCATATGAAAGGCGTGAAGCGGATTCTCAGATACCTGAAGTCGAAACCGAAGCTGGGACTTTGGTATCATGCTGATGGAGATCTGGAATTGGAGGCCTACATGGATTCAGACTATGGAGGATGTAGCTTAAACCGGAAATCAACAACTAGAGGGTGTCAATTCCTTGAAGGGAGGCTCGTATCCTGGCAATGCAAGAAACAAATTTCGGTAGCCGTATCAACGTGCAAGGCCGAGTATATAGTTGCAGATAGTTTCTGTTCACAGAATCTGTGGATTCAACAACAATTGCGGGATTACGGTTTGACTTATACTCATACTCCCAATAGGATAGACAATCAATCGACAATTGCTAAAACAAACATTCCAGTTTAACACAGTAAGACAAAGCACATAGACATAAGACATCATTTCATACGTGATTGTGCTGAAAAGAACGTGATAAAACTGGTAAAAGTTGCAACGGAAGACAATAATGCAGATTTATTCACAAAAGCCTTTGATAAGTCACGCTTTGATTTGTTAGTTCAACTTAATGGCATGCGTAATCCGGAGTAACTTGACCTTAGTAACAGTAAACTCATTTTTTCTTTCTTTTAGTAGTAAGTTATTAGTTTAGTTTATCAATTTATTTTACTTTAAATGAAAAACAAAAGAAAAAAGAGAGAAAACCACAAAAATTTCAAAAAAAAATGAGAATATTGAAAAATGAGAAAAGTCTTAGAGTCATAGATTCAAAGTGACGAAAATTAGCACAGTCTAACACACTCTAAGTGTTAAGCCTTCACACAAAATGCACTTAAAATCTAAGTGATATACACATTCTTGTCTAATGTGTTGGTAGGCATAATACATGAAGGAAATCCTAAAAGCTAATAAAATAATCAAGAAAATGTCATATGTGTAACTAACTTAGATGTTTGACCAAAAGGTCTTAATTTCTATGTTAGAGACATACAGACAATGATTATGAATGACGTATGCAAATTTATCTGGGGGATGTATAGATTCATCAAATAAATCTTAAACAAAGAAAGAAAAGGTTTCGAAAAGTAACGGAAGTCAAAACAAGTCACTTTGTTGTACGTGAGTACAGACCTGTCACCGTTGTTTTGACTTAAACTGGCAAGATATGTCGCTTTGTTGTACGTGAGTACAGACCTGTCACCGCTGTCTTGCTAACATAAGAGGAACTCTAAGACAAACTAAAACACTCTGGTGTTTGTAAATACAGAACTGCGTCCGCCGTTTGCCTTTTAAAGATAATTTGCAAATACCAAAAGTCATAATCATTGTGTGTCTGCCTTGATCATAGAAGTATATCTAAGTTTGGGACATGTAAGATAGTTTCTTGATAAATAAAAAGGCCAAAAGAAATTTCCAAAGTGTTGAATGTTTAAAAGGAAAAATATACCAACAATCACCTTGAAGTGTATGTCACGACAAACAATCAAAGGAATAAAAATTCCTGAAGTGTGAAAGTGAAATACTGAAAGTGCATTCGACACCACTATCTGATTAAACCTTCTTTGACAATCTCGCAAAAAAAAAATATTCTGTTAGTGTATTATTATCCTTAAATTATTTTTGAGTTTATCTTTATTTCTACTTTTACTTTTATTTTTCTATTTTATTTTAATTTATTTTATTCTAGCTTATATAATCTTGATTTTGATAAATAGGAATAAAGTCAAAGTTACTAGGATGCATTTTTTATTGGAGAAACAAAATTGCGTGATAATCTGTTGCTTAGGGTGAATATCTTCCAAAGTTGAAAAAATTCCGTTAAGGGAAAAAGTTGGATTTTATTCAAAAATTTTCAATTAAGTTCGAATAACAGACAAGTTCGAAGTTACATTCGAACTTGCTGCAAGTTCGAACTTAACATAAGTTCGAAGGGGTTTGGATATAAATAGGTCAACAGTGCTTCATTCAATGCACCTAACTTCGAATTTCTTCTCTCAAACTTACTTACGAACTTGTCGAACTTCGATTTTAAGGACTATTTCTCGAAGTTTTCCACTACTACTCGAACCTACTTACACTCTTAGGTGTTTTGAACCAACAAATACTAAGTAAGTGTACGATTAGGACCTTTTAGTGGCTAAAATTGACCAATTTTGAGTTTTTGTATCATTTAGAACTAGGTGGTTTAAATCACAAGTTTTAGGATTAGAAACTTAAAACTAATGATTAATAAACTTGATTAGAACCCAATAGGACTAGATTCTACAGTTAATTAAGTCTAAAAGGGTTAAAATCGTGGTTTTGAAGTTTAAAATGACCGACTTCAAACTTGTTCAACAGCATTCGAACTTGTTCTAAAGGTTCAAACTTGTCAGTACTTCAAACTTGTCCAAAATATCTATAAGTTCGAAGTCAGACATGTTCGAATAGGATTCTCGAACTTAAGTAAGTTCAAAGGTCAAAAATATTGTTCGAACTTAAGTAAGTTCGAATGACTTACATTCTCGAATTTAAGTAAGTTCGAAGATGTTCAAATTCGAACTTAATCAAGTTCGAAGTTAAACAAGTTCGAATAACTTAAATTTTTCAAAATTAATTTCTAACATTTTATGTGTATAAATTGTGTGCAGGTATGGGAGATCGAGCATTCTTCAATAAGCACAACATGGTTATGGCAGTTGACCTTCAGCTGCCAGAACCTCAGCCTTACCGGCAAATGATCGAATTTTTGTCACAATCCAGAGTGGCATATGCTCTGACGCACAACCAGCAGATCATTCTTCCATAAGTTCGACAATTCTGACAATCGTTGCAAGTAGATTGCATTGTTACACCTACAGTTCTATGCACGAGGATAGGTGGACGTCCAACTACTTTTTCCTCCGATCACCTTCAATTGATCTTGCAACTGGGGACAATTGAGCAAGAAGCTGGGTCAATTGACTTCCGAGCTCCCATAAGGCAGGCGGCCTTCCTCAGGATGGGCTATGCTCAAGATATAACCAAGGCATCGTATGTTAAAAGTGGTCTCATTGGCCAGTGGCGTTAGGTTATCATGGTCTGTTTTGCTCCGAAGAAGGCGAGACTTGACACAATGGTGTCTAAGCTCCAATGTGCGATGATATCTCTCGTCTACAACAAGCGTATAGCTTCTCCGAGATGTTCTTTGGGGAGTTTGTCAACCAAATCTCTGCTCCCAGCCGTGAAAGATTTTTAATGTACCCAAGATGAATCATGCTGATAATCAGGCATTTTCTGCCTGAATTACCGACGCTACTAGAGCAAACTGGAGTAGCCGTCATTGACAAGAAAACTGACTGCCAATCCCATAATGCACGAAGGGCAGAGCAAGTAAGGCCCCAAGTGGCTCCGCTTTTTGGCGCAGTAATAGATCAAGATTTTGTCGTTCCCGAAGGAGATTATTGGATAGGTGATGCCCCTCAACAACAACCTCATCAATAACAACCCCCACGACAACAAGCACCGGCTCAGCGAGCTCCGGTTGCTAGGGTAACTCTACGTTCAAGATCAACAACAAAGGCAGTTGGGCCATCAACATCAGCACCCCAGCCTGACCAGAGGGAACAAACCTTGCAGGAGATCTTTGAGCAAGGAGCTGCAACACAGGAATATATAGCAGAACAGCTGGTTCAGAAAATTTTGGAGCGACCTACCGATTTGGATGATTTACTCACAGAAATTGATGAATATCAGCCACCAGTTGTTGCATCTGAAGGAACAGAGAGTCGGGAAGAAGCGACAGAAGGTCTAGTCGAGACAGTGTCTGAATCAACCTCAGACTCTAGTTCAGATGAAGAGTTAAGGGAAGCGGTTAACCCAACAACTTCTTTTGAAAGATATGGCTCAAGAGTAGTTGTGAGCAGAAGAAAAATGACTCGTCCGGCACTCCACGATAAAGATGAAGGAGATGCAGATTTTATCTTGAAAGAAGAGGTAGTGATTGCTACACAACAGAGGGCGAAGCGTCAACGCATAGGTCAGGGAGCTCCATCTACTTCTACTGTCGCTCCATCTGCCGCAACAACCGCTCCATCCACATCAACTTCCACTCCATCACCATCAACTCCATCAACTTCCGTTCCATTTAGTGAAAATCAACGATTCACGGAGTTGAAAGGCAAAGTAGATTTCCAGACAGTCCAAATCTTCCAACTCTCACAAGTTGTGAACGAGTTGCAGCAACACAACTCCAGGCTGGAGCAGCAGAATGCTTAGATACAAACTCAAGTGGCTACTCAACAAGAAACAATGTCAGCCCAGCAATCTCAAATTCTGACTCTTCAGATCGTGGTCGAGCAAATAATGAAAGATCTACAAGCTGAGGGGGAGATAAGTTGCAGAGGCGATGAGTTAAGGGGAGTTCAGAGAGGAGATGACGATGAAGGAGGTGACCCAACTAATCAAAAAGACAGTGAGCTAGCAGATCTTCCACAAGAGACTGCTCAGCAAGCTGACCTTTAGGGGGAGCCTGGATCATCTGGATCAGGAGGAGGAGGAGATCAAGAGAAAGGCAAGGCTCCAGAAGCCTCAGAGTCTACTGAGCAAGAAATGACTGAAGCCTTAACCGGAATAGATGATGATGAGGATGTGATGTTTGACTTCGAAGATGAGTTAGAAGATCTTGAAGAAGAGGAATTCATTCCAAAAGATATTACAGACTGGAAGTCAGATGACGAAGTCTTAGTTGATGAGGAAGATGAGGTTGATGAGATTGTGATTCAGAAGCAGCTTATCACAGAGGCTTATACGATTGAAGAACAAAACGTGATTGACATTGAAGCGCTTAAAGCTGCCTTAAATGTTGAATCAGAGTTTGAAGTGCCTGATAGGGAGCTCATTAATGAAGAAAAGAGGAAATTGTGGCTCAGAAGAGAAGAAAAGAAGGATTTAACTTTGAAAGAAAAGATAAAGGTGCCTAGTGCTGGAAAGCTATCCGGAAGCATAATTAGATGGTTTTTCGATCGAGAATTACAGCTCCTCATAATTAATAGAAAAGATGGAATCCAGTATCTAAGGAGAAGATTGAAGGACTTCAACTCCTTGCCTAAGTGTGAGATAAAGGCATTAGCCTGGAAAGAGCTCATCAACATTGGAGACGACCCCTACGCTGAAGTACTTGCTAAGATTGTCAGAAGGGAAAGGAGGTCTAGAATATTTGAGACACTTAATCCACGAGTAGGCAAGAGGGTAACGGATCATACGAGAATAGATCCTCTGACTGGCCGTCCTTGGATGAAGATGTATTACAAGCCAGTCAGTTTCCTATAGAAAGTGCCACTAAAACCAATGCCTCAAGACGTCTTAGGTCATCTCAACTGGTGGTATGTGGACAGTGAGACGGGCGAAGCAGTTATGGAAGATGTTGAAGAAAATGTGATTATGAAAGTGTACGATCCCTTGTACCTGATCAACTTATCCAAAGATGATCTGCTCAAGCTTCATGTTCAAAAAATCTCTTTTGATGCACATTTAAAGACTGAAGGCAGAAAATATCAGAATGCTGTAAAGGTTTGTGTTGAATAGGGACTTCATGCTGGTAGTATTTTGAATAAGCCTAGGTCCATAGATTAATGAATATCTAACTAGAAGCTATCGTCAAGGGGGAGTCTGTTGGTACACCCTGTGTGACGATAGCAGTCTTGGTATGTTATAGATGTGTATGATGTTTACATTTGCAAATACAAGTTATATATGTTTGATCATGATTGTGTATGATGTTTACATTTTCATGATAAGTTCAAAGATAAGTTCTAGGATAAGTTCAAAGGCTAAGATTCGAACTTAGTGGAACTAAGTTCGAAGGTCGTTGGACAAGTTCGTGGGCTTGGGCCTAAACGAACTTGATCAGTTAAGTTCGAACTTAACTGATATAATTATGTGTTAATCCGTTCGATTAAGTGACATTTGTAGAAATTAGTGATCAGAGCTCATATAAGTGCACATACGAATTTGGGTGATTTCAGAGAGTCTTTTGAAGAAATACACTTGTCGGGTCGCTCATCGTATCGGCTATCATTGTGTTCGTCTCTGGTTTCCGTGTGTGATCGATCCGTTAAACCGCTAACAAGGATTCCGCACTGGTTGGAAGGTGTCGCGTCAAGATCAGATCCGTGCTCAAGGTGACCTTACATAATCAAATATGGGTGGACTCCGGTTTCCCAGTCTATCATGGTACCCCATTTATCCTGACCCTATATGTGTGTGTGTGTGTGTATACACATTGAGAAGTGTGAGAAGCACTGTGATTCATTTTTTTTACATATTGATTCACCATATTTTGAATAAATAAATAATGAATCCTTAATTTTGGACTAAATAAATCAACAATACATTACTTATTACGTTGATTCATTAGATTTTAAATTTATAAATAGTAAAAATAAGTGAACCAATGTACAAATTATTGAATCAATATACAAACTTAATGAATCATAATGCTTCTCACACTTTGTTAGGAAATATTCTAAGTATGTCAAGCTGTTAGTTAGATTTCTCAGACTGTTAGTAGATTTTCTATGTAAATACAAAGTTCAAGCTGTTAGTTGAAGAAGTTCGAGCTGCTAGTTCAAAAGTTCAAGCTGCCAGTGTTAAAGCTCAAGCTGCTCAACAGCTCAATAAACAGAAAGTGCTGATATTCAGGAAAATATATATTTTGAAGATTCAAGCATATCTACTATCAGAGAAATCAGAGTTTTTCAAGGAAACAAATCAGAAAGCAATATATATACATAGAATAGGTTTTTCTATTGTAAGTCTGCACGTACAAGTTTATTCAGTTGTATTTTGTCTTTCTGATTAAGTTTTTCATAAGCCTCTAAGGTTGTAAAACCCTAAGAACAATTTGTGTTCTTCGTCTAATCAAACAGATTAGAGGTGATTGTAATCATTGAGTTTGGAAATACAAATGATATTTGATTATTGATTGTGTTTATGTGTTCTGAAAGCTTTTCTTAAAACAGTTAATTGTTATTCCGTAAACTTCTTAATTGGACTTTGATTCAATACAAGGTTATTGGTTTATACTCTGATTAATTCAAACCAGTTAATCTTAGGTAGTGATTTTTGATCTTGACAAGTGGTATCAGAGCCACAGGTCTTTCTTTGTTTTCAAAGTCAGAAGCTTTCCTTTAATATTTTAATTTTCTGCAATGGAATTTGATAACAGCAGTAGTGGATCTGGGCAAGGACTCAAAGTGCCTATGCTCAAACCCACTGAGTTTGAGATGTGGAAACTCAAGATTCAACAGCATATTCAATTTATTGATTATGCCATATGGGAAGCTGTTGAATTTCCTCCTGTAGTTGATCCTGAACTTGATGCTGAGGGCAAACCCATAAAAACTCCTCCAAAAACTGAACTTGAAAGAAAGGCTAGAATGAATGAAGTGAAAGCTCTTACACTTCTTCAAATAGCCATTCCTAATGCTTATCAACACCAGTTTAAAAAGTTTTACACTGCTCATTCTCTTTGGATTGCTTTAGAGAAAAGATTTGCTGGTAATGCTAGCACCAAGAAAAATCAAAAGGATCTTTTAAAACAGCAGTATGAAAACTTTTCTGGTGGCAAGAATGAAAACCTCACTCAAATATTTGATAGGTTTAACAAACTGATAGGTGAATTGGAGAGTGCCAAAGTCTGCTTGGATCAAGATGAAGTAAATAGAAAATTTCTCAGATCTCTTGGTGAAGAGTGGACAGTTTATGCTGCACAATGGAGAACCAAAGACACTCTTGATGAAATAGAGCTGGATGATCTTTACAACAGTTTGAGAGTGTTTGAAACTGAGATTGAAACTAAAAAGAAATCTTTTTCTTATAATCTGAACACTGCTCTGCTGTCATCAGCATTAACTGATAAATCTAACTGCTGTGATTCCTTTTCAGGTGCTGATGGTAACTCTACTGATGTTCATTATGAGGCCTTTGTTGCCAATGATGGACTATTTGCTTTAAATGCTGAAGATTTAGAACAGATCCATCCAGATGATCTAGAAGAGATGGACTTGAAATGGCAACATGCAATGTTGACCATGAGGGCTAAAAGGTTTCTGAAAAGAACTGGCAGATCCAACTTCCAAGCCAGATCTGAAGGGAAACCAGCATTTGATAAATCCAAAGTTGAATGCTTTAAATGTCACAAGCTTGGCCACTTTGCCAGAGAATGCAGATCCCAAGGTCAACAACCACCAAGACCTCAGCAAAATACTCAAGCTTCATCATCTCAAGCACTTGTTTCTCAAGAAGACAATGTGTTTGACTGGAGTGATCAGACAGAGGAAGAGTTTCAAAATCAAGCTCTAATGGCAGAAACATCAACTGTAACCTCAACTGAACTACCATCTGAGGTAAATGCTAAACTTTGCTCTCAAACATGCAAAAATATGGTAAAAAAGTACAGAGAAAGGAGCTGAATAAGAAATTAGAGTCCCTTAATAAGAAATTAGATGAGGCTGATCAGAAGGTGTTAGAAGCTAATAAGAAACTAGAATCTGTCAATATTGATCTAGGAAACTTCAAATTGGCAAATCAAAAGCTGGAACACCTAATGGAAGTTCAATTTAAAGATAGGGTAAAATCTCAGCTCAATCCCAAAGAAGGTATAGGATACAGAGCCACTCCACCTCCATACAACAACAAATACATTCATCCAATGAGTGAAGTTGCTGATAGGCTTGTTAATGAACCATTAGATGAGTCTATGACCACTGTAGATCCTATTCTTGAAATCAGTCCTGAATCTAAAGAAGATCTCATTCAAAATGAAGACTGTGAGTGCAAAGAAGCTGAGAAAGGACACAAAACAATGAGTGTACCTATAGTAGCCCCAAACCCCAGTAAGAAAGGAAAAGAGAAGATGAGTGTATGCCATGCTACTCCCCAGGTTTCTGTACCTTCTAACTGTAACACTGCATCTTCCTCAAAAGGGAATAAAAGAGGTAAAAATGTTCCAATCTGCACATGCCAACAACATGGTGTCCAAAAGTTTCCCAAACAACAGTAAGTCAGTGGAAATCAAAGGAACAAGAATCAGTTATGGTCTGATAAAACTGGTTCTCAAATCAAAACAGTCAAAAAATGTTTCCATTGTGGCAGGAAAAACCATTTGGCCAGACATTGCTTGTACAAACCATCTGTTTCAAAACAGACTGTGGTTCAGAAACAGGCATTTGTTAAAAACATAAAAAATCTTAAGGTCAAACCACCTGTTGCACCAGTTCCAAAGAAAACAGTTGATCACAGGTTCTCCAAAGTAAATAAGAAACAAGCCACACACCAAAAACAAGTTTTAGCTAAACCAAAATTAATATTTAAACAGATATGGTGTGTTAAAGGTACAAACTCAGGTGAAACTGTTGATACAAGTGTTGAAACTGCCAAGTCTAAAGTTGAGACTGCTAGTGCAAATTCTCAAGCTGATAGCACTACAGACTCAGTTCAGACTGCTAGGCTCAAAATTGGGACTGGTAATGGATCATCTGAGACTGTTATTGAAAAGGATGGACAAAACACCTGGATACCTCATGTGATAACTAAATACTCTCCACAGAATCCATCAGTGGATCTCACTAAGTATAAGAAGTCAAAGACAGTGTTTAGTTATGTCAATGCACAAGGACAACCCAAAACCAACTTGGTTTGGGTTTACTCCACTACGAACTAAGCTTTTATTTGTGCAGGGCAACCACAGGTCACAACATAAAACAAGATGGCATTGGATAGTGGATGCTCTAGGCACATGACAGGCAATTCTGAATGCTTGTCAAATTTCAAAGGCTTTGAAGGAGGTTTTGTTGCATTTGGAGGAAATTCCAAGGGAGGTAAGTTCACAGGTAAAGGTACTGTCAAAGCAGGCAATATGCTTTTCCATGATGTTTTGTATGTTGAACAACTGAAATACAATTTATTAAGTGTGTCTCAAATTTGTGATAATAAAAATATTGTTGTCTTCACAGATTCTGAGTGCATTGTTCTTTCAAAGGATTTTAAAATACCTGAAAATCTTGTTTTACTTAGAACACCAAGAAAGGACAATGTCTACTGCTTAGACACAGATCTGTTTTCCAAATCAAGTACTTTAAGCTGTTTGATATCCAAAGCATCATCTAATGAGTCTGCTCTTTGGCACAGAAGAATGTGACATATGAACTTCAAATCCATGAATGTGCTGGTTAAAAAGAATTTGGTAAGAGGTTTACCTCAAAAGGAGTTCATTTGTGATGATCATTGTGTAGCATGTCTTAAAGGTAAGCAACACAAATCTTCTCATAAGGCCAAAGAAGTAAATTCAATCTCATCTGCTCTTCATCTTATTCATATGGATCTCTTTGGTCCAACATCTGTTTTGAGTTTGAATAAAAGGGGTTACTGTTTAGTCATTGTTGATGATTTCACCAGATTCACATGTGTATACTTTCTTGAAACTAAAGATGAAACTGCTGAGCTAGTTAAATCCTTTATTCTTAAGATAGAAAACCAATCCAACTTAAAAGTTAAGGTGATTAGATCAGACAATGGAACTGAGTTTAAAAACCATATCCTAAACAGTTTCTGTGAGTCTAAAGGCATTGCTAGGCAATATAGTGCACCAAGAACACCACAGCAAAATGGTGTAGCTGAAAGAAAGAACAGAACATTAATTGAGGCTGCTAAAACCATGCTAGCTGATTCCAAACTGCCAATGACCTTTTGGGCAGAAGCAGTCAATACAGCTTGCTATGTTCTGAATAGGGTTCAGGTTGTTCAATCACAAGGGAAAACTCCATATGAGTTGTTCCATCATAGAGTCCCCTTAATAGCCTTTCTAAAATCTTTTGGCTGTTCCTTCACCATTCTTCACACTAAAACTCACTTAGGAAAGTTTGAAAGCAAGGCTGAAGAAGGTTTCTTTGTAGGATACTCCTCTCAAAGCAAAGCCTATCGAGTATATAACAGTGTGTCTAAAACCATTGAAGAAAGTGCCAATGTTGAATTTAATGAAAACACTGCAAATGTCAAAGGCACTGGTCCTGATTGGTTGTTTGACTTAGATTCACTAACTAATTCTCTGAGCTTTGTTGAGTATTATGCAGATGCTGGTGAAAACAGGGTTGAAGTTGCCAACACAAATTCTCAAGCTGGTAGCACAAATGATCAAGCTGTTGGTACAAAGATTCAGCCTGTTGCAGATTCTGGTCAATGGGATTATACGGTCATACCACTTCTATCTTGTGACCCACCAGGGGTACTGGATGAACAACATGATTCAAATTCAAGCTATGAAGTGCCAATCCCAAGTCCTGAGAGAACAGCTCCATCACAAAGGGAAACAGTCCCAGATTCAAGTCAAGCTGTTCCTGAAGCTGACCCATCAAATGGTCCTGATGGAGATGATACAAATCTAGGAACCTCTTTTCAGACAGACAGAGAGCCAACACTCAGAGTTCACAAGTATCATCCTCTCAATCAGATAATGGGTGATCCACGCACTCCTGTGCAGACAAGGACAATGGTTCACAAAGAGTCTACTGATGCTGAACCAGCAGTGCCAGAATTCAGTCTAGCTGCCTTTGAACATGCTTGTTTCATGTCACAGTTAGAGCCAAAGAAGGCATCAGAGGCTTTGAAAGATCCATCTTGGATTGAGGCAATGCAGGAAGAACTTCTACAATTCAAGATTCAGAATGTATGTACTCTAGTTGATCTTCCTAAAGGAAATAGAGCAATTGGTACAAGATGGGTTTTCAGAAACAAGAAGGATGAGAGAGGGATAGTCATCAAGAACAAAGCAAGACTGGTAGCACAGGGATACACACAAGAAGAAGGAATAGACTATGATGATGTCTTTGCTCCAGTGGCACGAATTGAAGCCATCAGACTGTTCCTAGCCTATGCAAGTTTCAAAGGATTTAAGGTGTATCAAATGGATGTGAAGTCTGCTTTCCTGTATGGTACAATTGAAGAAGAGGTCTATATGTGTCAACCTCCTGGATTTGAGGACTACAAGTATCCAGACAGAGTCTACAAATTGGACAAAGCCCTCTATGGACTCCACCAAGCCCCCAGAGCATGGTATGACACTCTGTCATCATACCTTCTACAGAATGGATTCAAGAGAGGTACACTGGACAAAACTTTGTTCACAAAGTCCATCAAATCTGAGATCCTGCTTGTTCAGATATACGTTGATGATATTATCTTTGGGTCTACCAATGACAGTCTGTGCAAGGAGTTTGAGGCATTGATGCACAAAAAGTTTCAAATGAGTTCAATGGGGGAACTCACTTTCTTTCTAGAATTGCAGGTTAAGCAAAAACCTACAGGGCTCTTTATAAGTCAATCAGAGTATGTTAAAGACATACTGGAAAAAGTTTGGATACAAGGATACCAAAGTTGCAAGTACTCCAATGGACACTCACAAGCAACTTGATGCAGACAAAGATGGAATAGATTTGGACATTCATCTATACAGATCCTTGATAGGATCACTTATGTATCTAACATCTTCTAGACCTGATATAATGTTTGTTGTTTGTGTTTGTGCCAGGTTTCAATGTGCTCCAAAGGACTCACATCTGTTTGCTGTTAAGAGAATCTTTAGATATCTCAAAGGTCAACCACATTTGGGCCTCTGGTGTCTTAAAGACTCTCCTCTTGAACTAACAGCCTATTCTGACAGTGATTATGGAGGCTGCAACATTGACAGAAAGTCCACTACTGGTGGATGTCAATATCTAGGAGCAAGATTGGTCTCTTGGCAGTGTAAAAAGCAAACAACTGTCTCCACCTCATCTACTGAAGCAGAATATGTAGCAGCTGCAAGTTGCTGTTCCCAAGTGATGTGGATTCAGAATCAACTGAGAGACTATGGTATGAATTTCCTATCCACTCCTATTTACATTGACAACTCAAGTGCAATAAGCATTGTACAAAATCCAGTGAAATTTCCCAAAACCAAGCATATAGACATCAGATTTCATTTTATAAGGGACTGTAATGAGAAGAAATTAATCCAAGTTACCAAAATTCATACTGATGATCAGTTAGCTGATCTATTTACAAAACCATTTGATGTGGGAAGATTCACTTTCCTAGTATCAAATATTGGTATGGTTAATATGGATTAATTTGTTTTTCATCATTCTTTTTTATTTTCTGAAAAATATATCTGTTTCATATGCTTGTTTAAGGGGGAGCCACTGTTTCATTTAAATATGCTTACTTTTTAACTAACAGCTTGAGTCTTTTCTCAAGCTGCTAGTTCATTTTCTCGGACTGCTAGTTGTTTCACTTGATCTGTCAAAGTGTGCAGGGTATTTTGGTAACTTTCACAAGTGTGTGCGCCGGATTAGATATTTTCGAAACCTTTAAAAGGTCCCAGTTTCGTTCCATTGTAACTACCAGTTGCAAAATATCTTTCACTATCCTTTTTTTCTATCTGACCGATTCCCACGCACATCTTTGAAACCCTAAATCACCGATTGATTGTCAATGGAGTTTGTCAAAGAACATAACTGTCTTCCCAAAATGACCCCGTAACTTCGGGAGAAGGGGTGCTCTCCTATCTTTTGATTAGGAACTCTCTCAAACACGCTGACCTTCAACCATTCCACGACATGATGGACTTCCTACAAAGTTCTCATATTCATCATGCTCTTACCATAAACCCTACAATATACATATCCCATATAGAGAAATTTTGGAAACATGCCTCTGTTCAAACCATCAATGGAGTCACTTCTTTGACGTCCAAGATTGATGGAACCACTGTCACCATCACTGAGGATCTCATACGCCAACATTTGCATCTTCAAGATGCCGCAGGTATAACCGATTTCCCTCTTACTGCCTTACATGAAGGCCTTTTTGCTATAGGGTATAGGGGCCCTACTGATTCTTATACGTTCTTTAAAACTCATTTTGCCCCTAAGTGGAAATATCTGGTACATATTGTACAGCAATGCATAAGCCCTAAACGAACTGGTTGGTCAGAATTTTCCTCAAACATAGCCACTGCCTTAGTGTGTTTATCTACAGGCCAACTGTTCAATTTTTCTAATATGATTTTTCAGGGTATGCTAAGGCATCATGCCCTAAAACATCGGAAATTTTTGATGTATCCTAGATTTTTGGCTGAAATTATTGCAAGAACTTGCAGTAATTTCAATGTACATAAAAGGATTCATGTTTCCCATAGGCACTCTTTACCAACAATAAAACGTCTTTTAAAAACAAGTGCCAATTTTTTGTCAGTTGATGTCCCATTGCCCTCTGCACTGTTGGGCATCAATCCACTAAATAGAGGAGAGGGTCCTGAGCAGGCTCAGCCTAACATCACTGCTTCACCCCCAGGACCCCAACCCACTCCTCATGATACAAATAATCCCTCTGTTCCTTCTGTTAATCCCTCATCCCCACTCATATTATACAAAAGAAAGAGGGTTTCAGGAGCTCCTTCCTCCTCAGCCCAATTACAAGAGCCAAATGTCCCTGTGCAGGAGGACACTCCTGCACAGAATATCCAAAGGGCACCCACTGAGGACTCTCCCATCCTCAATTTGGAGGTAGACATCTCAACAGAAGATGTCCATATGGGTACTGTGGCTGACACTACTGTTGTCTCTCCACAAGAGGCACAGGACAGTGTCAACATAATTAAGACCACACTCATGGCAACAGAGGGTGTGCATGCACCTTCTGGAAGTCCCCAGAACCAAGAAAAGAGGGGCCCAGAAGTTTCTACTTCTGGAATTCCTACCAGTGATAGATCACAAACATCACACACTTTTGCTTATCTTGAGGCTAGTCTGCAACTTATGATTTTAGCGGATCCTCAGCTGAAACCTGTTGTGGCAGCATTGGAATATTATCAGTCCCTTGTTGCTACACAGGGGGCACAAATCAGAGTCCTACAACAGCAAGTAGCAGCTCAGAATTAGAGAATGGATTATTTTCATAAGGGGTTCACCCTCTGTGGAAATAAGATCATTCAACTTGAGAAAGTGATTCGAACCCTAATGGCAAAGGTTGTAGGTCCTCCTGACCAAACCAATGCATCTAAAAAGGGGGAGAATCAGGAGATCCCTAAATCACTCCAAGCAGCTCCATCAGTCCAAGCAGCTCCAGCTCGTACTCCAACAGTCCAAGATTCTAGGCTAACAGTCCCAACAGCTACTCAAGCTGTTAGCCTAAAAACTCAAGCTGCTCCCACAAGAACAACAGGGGTTGTTATCAAAGAAGGAAGTCAAGCTCCCATCAGTATAGTCCAAGCTACATCCTCTGCAACTAAGGATAAGGGCAAGGGCATTCTCATAGAATCTCCAAAGTACAAATTTTCATCCAGAGATGCCCAGGTTGCTCATGATGCTGAGTTTGCTAGAAAGTTAGCAGAGGAACAAGATGAAATTCTGGACCAGCAAACCCATGCTTAAATGCAAGATGATGAAACCTTAGGTGACTACCTAAGAGGGTTTGTGGTCAAACAGAATGAGAAGAAAAGGAGAATGCCAACAGGGAATTCAAAGGCAGAGCACAGAAAGTTTTTGATCAATTTTTCCTACTCAGCTGGAATTCCGAAGAAAATGGCTCAGTCAATGAATACAGAGAGGCTGCAAGATATTCATGATAAAGAAATGGAAAAACGAAAAACAGCTAAAGTCTCCCATCAAGTCCAAAGTCAACAGACCTCAAGTCAAGCTGGTGCCAGTAATCCAGATCCTCCTGTTCAAATTGTTGCTTCAAATCCTCAATCAGAAGAAATCACTCAAGCAAAGCTTGATCAGGTAAAGAGGGTGCTGTTTGAACATCAGCTTCAGAAAGTAATGGAGATTGAAAAGACCCTCGACCAGCATGATTTTTCAAAACCTCTTATTACATACTGGTATGCTAAGCCAATGGACAACATTGACTTCAGATATCATTTTGTAGTAAGAAGAGAAACTGATCCTGAGGAAGAATATAAAAGTATGATGCATATAGTCCAAGGGATGACCAGAGATGAGCTTACAAGAATGCATAATGTTGGGTCTGTGACCCAAGTCAGATCCTCTCTTCCACAGGTCAAGCAGGCTATCAAAGATCTAAAAAGCATTTTTGATCCAGAGTCAATAAGGAAAGATATAGATGATGCAAAGGAGATGAAGATTGCACAAGTTGATCTGTTTGTCAAATCAAAGACATACAGACTTAAATTTGCAAATGGATCCGGTATGTACTTCAATTTTGAATTTTATGATCTTCCAAAGGCGTTGTTAGTACAGATGATATCAGTGAGAATATATTGTGATAGAGAAGATTTGAAGAGAGAATTTTTGAAGGCTGTTAAACAGAAACTTTCACAATTGTAAGTTTTTGGATGCCTTAGTTTGTAAATAACAGTTTTACATTGTTTTATTTCCTTATTTGTATAGAAACTTAAAGTATTGTGTAAAGAATTTAAGTTAGGGGGAGATTGTTAGGAAATATTCTAAGTATGTCAAGCTGTTAGTTAGATTTCTCAGACTGTTAGTAGATTTTCTGTGTAAATACAAAGTTCAAGCTGTTAGTTGAAGAAGTTCGAGCTGCTAGTTCAAAAGTTCAAGCTGGCAGTGTTAAAGCTCAAGCTGCTCATCAGATAGACTTCAAGCTGCTCAACAGCTCAATAAACAGAAAGTGCTGATATTCAGGAAAAGATATATTTTGAAGATTCAAGCATATCTACTATCAGAGAAATCAGAGTTTTTCAAGGAAACAAATCAGAAAGCAATATATATATACATAGAATAGGTTTTTCTATTGTAAGTCTGCACGTACAAGTTTATTCAGGTGTATTTTGTCATTCTGATTAAGTTTTTCATAAGCCTTTAAGGTTGTAAAACCCTAAGAACAATTTGTGCTTCGTCTAATCAAACAGATTAGAGGTGATTGTAATCATTGAGTTTGGCAATACAAATGATATTTGATTATTGATTGTGTTTATGTGTTTATTTGTTCTAAAAGCTTTTCTTAAAACAGTTAAGTGTTATTCTGCAAACTTCTTAATTGGACTTTGATTCAATACAAGGTTATTGGTTTATACTCTGATTAATTCAAACAAGTTAATCTTAGGTAGTGATTTTTGATCTTGACACACTTCTCAATATATATATATTTACCTTCTCACAATGATCTAAGTGTGTATGTGTGTGTGTCTATATATATATATATATATATATATATATATATATATATATATATATATATATATATATATATATATATATATATATATATATATATATATATATACATACATACTCTTGAAATCAAGTGCACCCGAAGGTACCAACCTTAAAAAAACTTTTTAAAACTTTTTTTTCACATAACCATGTTTAAATTAGCGTTATACACATGATATATGAGTTTCACATACATTCTCACTTTCTGTGTCCTTAAAAATTATGTGAATGCTCAATGCAAATTTATATGAATGGTCATCGTAGTGAATGATCATTCACATGATCTTTTATTTTTACCATTCACAGATATATGATGTTGCTCCTTTTGATAAAAAGTTTTATAATGTTTTCTTATACATGCCTATGCAAAAAAATGTGAATGGTCATTCACAATAGGGTACGCTGATAAAACTGATTATATATATATATATATATATATATATATATATATATATATATATATATATATATATATATATATATATATATATATATATATATATATATATATATATATATGGGTGGGTTCAATGGAGAACCTCTATGCATCGAAAAACCTTGGAGAACCACAATGAATCGCTAGAAAATCTTAATGCATCACATAGAAATCAATACATCACTTGTAAAAAATGATGCATCACGGATGAATTATGATGCATTTGTGGTGGTGCATGGAGGTTGTTCAAAGTTCTTCGATGCATGGAGGTTCTCAATTGAACCCCCTATATATACATATTTGTGTGTGTGTGTGTGTATCTGTGTGTGTGTGTGTGTAATGATTAACTGATACAACAATAGAACTATTCTATATACACTATATGTATTCTGTGTAGAAAATCATTTATTCTGTATAGAAGATATACCATATATATATATATATGTGTGTGTGTGTGTGTACACACACATACACTTATATTTTATATAAAAAAGATTTAACTGCTATAACCATAATAATATTCTATATAAAATATATATATTCTATGTAGAAAATCATATATTCTGTATAAAAGATGTATTTTATTTTAAATGTCACGTATCCTATATAAGATACTGTAGACGATCTGAAACAGAAAAATAACAATAAACACATACATCTATAGAAGATTGAGACAACGAAAAAAAAACTTCGAATCTACCATATTTGTCCTTGTTTAACTTTCAATATAACTAGAAACACTTGGTATAACATGCATTTTATATAAAAATATCATGTATTGTATATATAAAGTCACATATTTTATATAGAATATCGTAAAAGATTTCAAGCAGAAAATAAATAAAAATTCATTTAGACATTTCATCAAATACTTGGTATGCAAGTTATACAAAACACGCTAAAAACACATATTTAAACTGTTTGTGCGTCTAACAATCAATAATAATGGGTTAAGGTATTAATAAACTTAGTAACGTTTCCAAAGGGTTCAGAGTGAGGATTGGAGGGCCTGCAACAAGGAAAAGAGAAGACTACGGTTAGTGTCAACACAGGGAAAGGCCCTTGTGAGGACACTCCGATGCCTAAGTTAGCTACCATACTCAAGAATGCGTGTAGGGAGAAAGTGTAAGTGAAGTGAAGGATTGTCATTACCCTTTTCCAGACGGTCAGCACTCCTATTTATACCTTCCCTCCTCGAGGCGAGGCGCTTATCAAGGAGGCTCCTATTGGTTAGAAAGGAACGTGCGCGGGAGTGACCTCCGCGCTCCCTGATGAACCAATGAGATGCCTTGCTTTTTCTCCCTTCTCTGCGTAACACCTTTTACCCGACAAGATCTCCCCTGCGGCTCACAGGTTTGTCGCCCCATGGGTCACTCGTGGGTCGAACGGATGGCTTCGGGTCCAGAACAGGCCTAGATCATTGGTATAAGAAGAATTGGGCTCCTTAGGCCCGTGGGTCAATACAAAATTGGACCCACATAATCAAGTCCCCCAAGTTTTAGTGATAATGTATAGTTTTGGCTAGAACTTTGAGAGACTACGCATTAAACTAGAAACTGCAAGACGAGCTGTTAGTTACTCGCTTAGAGGGTCACCGGTAGGGTGAGTGGATCATTTAGTGTCTAAAACGTTTGAGGCGAGGCGGCCAGGCCTCTAAGCGCCTAAAACAATTGAGGCGAGGCAGTTGAAGCTTTTGGCACCTGGGTTACTCGAGATGAGGCGATTGGGCGTCTTAAGAATGGCATTTTTTAGGACGTAACGGCCAAACTGTAGACCTTAATAACAGTGGGTCATTTAAACTTCTGGCGTCGACCCAGTTAGAGTTAGGTTGCAAAAACATTCAATGCGACCTGAAGAATCATCGCTTGATGGGATGGCTCTGAGAGGCGGCGTAACCACCACTTAATGAAAGTCATGATGACAGAAGGTTCCACGCGCGCGTGGCGCGTTCCCCCACAGTCACGTCCTTCCGTCAGTTATAGGCGGGGTCGATAAGGGGACGACACGTGTCCCTGAAATTCCCGCCTCTCATCCCACTTCTCCATTAAACCCGAAATTTAATCTTTTTTCAAAGTTTAAAATCTGTTTCTTCTCTTGCTTCTTTCTTGAAGTTTTTTCGTCATCATCGTGTGGTTTACTCAACCCTCCTCCGATGACCTTTCTCTTCCCAGGTTAGCCAAACTCTTCTTCCTTCCTTTTATTTTCTTTTTGCCATTATGCCTACAGCGCCCTCAGCTGATAAGGTACCGTGTACCCTCCCGAATTCTGAGTTCAAGATTTTCTTGGCTGAATATGGCATTCCTGCTGAACTTCATCCTCAACTCCCTAACCGACGAGCAACAGCTCTTTGGCCTCCTGAGGGCAAGGTAGCCTCGTATACCAAACAATTTTCTGTTGGAAACCTCCAGCTTCCTTTCTCCCCCTTTTACCTTTCTTTATTAAGACACTACGGGACTCATCCTGGGCAGATTTCACCTTTGGCAGTGTTGCGTACCACTGTTTTTGAGGCGGCCTGCAAGTCCCTAGGTGGTATCCCTTCTATCCCCTTGTTCCAATATTTCTTTAAGCTAACCTGTCTAAAAGACAGGTTTAGTTTTGAAAGGAGAAAGGCACCTGTTCCAGACGTATTTACTGACCCCCCACAGTGGCTACATGAATGGCGCGACTCATTTTCCTGGATCATATATAATCATCGATCCCCCAGGCGATAGGGATGTGTTAACATGGGAGCAGGGGGTCGCCCACATTCGTTAACTTGTCCTCCTGAAACCAGGGACCTGGATGTTGATCTTCTAGCATTGCTTGCTCGCCAAAGTTTTAAGTTAAGGGCTTATCCCAACCCCGTTCTTGCTCTTTTGGGGATGAATCCCCACTGGGGGGACCCTAACACCCATCCTATAATAACGAAAGGGGGCATTGGTAGGACCCTTTTTTCCTTTTTTTTGAGCCATCTGACTATCCACCTTTTACTTATAGCTATATTCTTAACATTTTCCTTGTTTTATTGCAGTCATGTGTGTGCTGGAATACCTGTCTTCTGACGATCTGGATGGATTTGAAGCTGTTAATGTAAATCGCTCGGATGCCGAGAGCCTAAGACCTGGTCAGGCGACTCCAGAGGGTTCGTTGACCCCCTTAGGCCATCTTTCAGCCTGGTCCTCTTCGAGCGAAGGGGATAGCATCGTTGCCACCTCTTAACAAGCTTTAGTGGATCCTAGATCCTGTCCCTACACCCGTACTCACCTAAAAAGAAAAGCAGCTGGTACTTCTTTGGGATGTGACTCTCCAATCCATGTTTCTAGTCTAGATGATGATGACAAAGTTGTTTTGTCGAAGAAAATCAAGATCTCTGTGAAACGGGCCTCTCCCAAAGGTAAGGGGGTGGCCTCGTCCGACTTTCGTCGAGTTACTACCGAGCCTATCCCTGCGATCCCCCTCTCTGAAACCCCCTACACTCTACCTCCTCCCCCCTCCACAGTTGGAGAGGCTACCCCGTTAGCTCCCTTCAGGTCCGAAAAAAGTGATTACAATCGCGAGGAGCTGTACGTACCAGAATGGGTGATAAAAAAGGTGATTTGTTGGAGACACCCACGAGTTTATGGGATTTTCTATACCATAGTATGCCATCCTCTCACGTTGAAATGGCTCAACACGCTAGTAATGCCCTTGTGTTCGACTCACTCGGTTCTGCCGTTGTAAAGTTTAACACTTTCTTACCAGAGGTGAAAGCAAGAGTTACGATCGCTGAGCATTTATGAAAGCTCAAGAAGAACTTCGCGAGGGCGACGAAAGAGAGAAGGGACACATTAACATTGTCGAAGAGATGAGGACTCAAGTGTCATGTTTGAACCAGCAGGTAGGTGATCAGAAGTTGGAGATTGAGAGACAGAGGGCTGAAGTAGAGGAAGAGAAGAAAAACTCTGTCGCCTTGAACCTTCGTGTGAACCAACTGGGTGCTAAGGAAGAAGCTCTCAGGAGAGAGAAGGAGGAGCCAGTAAAATTCGTTGGTCGTCTCTCCGAGGAGAGAACCAGGTTTGCCTCCGAGGTTGTACCTCAGGTGGTCAGTAAGTTGTTACACAGTCGACAATTCCTTCAGCTTTGGGGCGCTGTTCAACGGACTGTTGTCCATTACGGACGACACTTAGCTCTCGTGAAAGTTCATCCCAGTCTAGCTGAAGGGGTAAAGGTGGAGATGCTACCGGGGTATGATCCCCAGGCACGTGCTCGTCTCAATGAACTAGCCACTGCAGCAGAAAACATGGTGTTCCCTTACATTGAGGACCTTCGAGCCCACCCCAATCGTTCCATTGAAGATATGTTCACTCTGACCCCTGCAGATTCTGATGTTGGGCATGGTTCTAACTCTGCCTCTACTCATATGTAAGTCGTTCATATGCTTTACCGTCTGGTTTTCGTCTGATTTAACAGATAATGAACACTGTGATGAAAACAATTTATGGTTTTGCACACCCGACATGCGGGTGGTGGTGCGTGGCACCCCCTCTTGAACAAATTATTTGCTTTGTACACCCGGTTGGCGGGTGGTGGTACTATGTGCCCCTTTGAACAAGTTGTTTGTCTTTATCAATGTTTCCCTCTCTCAAGGATGTATTAGTTTCTTTTACGATGTTTTACGTTTAGTGTAACAAGCGTGATTCCCTTCTGTCAGAGTAACCATCATAACCCCTGAGAGTTGAACTCTACTTTGCATGTATATGTGTCAAAGCAACAGTGTGTTTCCGAGGCAATGATCGCCTTGACTTGCGTTGCAAAGGCGGTAGTTTGGCCTTTTTGTTCTGTTAGGGCAATAACTGAACCCTTTTTTTATGTTGTGAGGGCGATAACTCAACCCTTTTTTGTGTTGTGAGGGTGATAACTCAACCCTTTTTTATGTTGTGAGGGTGATAACTCAACCATTTTTTATGTTGTGAGGGCGATAACTCAACCCTTTTGTAAGAAGTCGACTAAAATCGTCGTGTTTCAGGCTTGTTTAATTGTTATCAAATACGTGTAATTGTTGATCGTTGGACCAAAGTAGAAGGTTTTAGTCATGTTGTGGGCATCCCCTTTTCTTTGACATGAAACCGTTTACAACTTTGCAGAAATAGAGTATAATCGTTAAACATGTAATGATAGGCCTTGTGTCATTAATAAAGCATGAATAATCATTACAATGTCATCTGACTTTCCAGAAACAAGTCTTATATGTGGCCATGGGCCTTGATTGAAAATTATCCAAAGGAAAAGGAAACAGAACTAGGCATGAGGCCTCGTTTGACTACACGAAGTATTTCCTCAAATTCGTGATGTGCCAAGTCCTTAGTATTTTCGTTCCATCTAATCGCTCAAGGAGGTGTGCTCCGCCCCCCAGAGTTTGTGCTACGCAGTATGGGCCTTCCCACCTAGGTGAAGGTTTGCCTGTGGGGGCTGATCTACTCGCCTCTTTGCTGCGTAAGACCAGGTCCCCAGGTAGTAGTGCCTTATGCTTGACCCTCCTGTCATAGTACCTCTTCATCCTTGCTTTTACGGCGGGTTGCTTCACCTGAGCTAGCTCGCTTTTGTCCATTAGCAAATCTAGGTCCAGACGCCTCTGTTCTTCATTGTCTTGTTTGGTGAAGGTGATTGCCCAAGGTGATGGGACACTGATTTCCGTGGGTAATACTGCCTCAGATCCATACACTAAACAGAAAGGCGTTTCACCCGTGCTGATCTTAGGTGTAGTACGCAATCCCCATAAGACATTAGGGAGTTCGTCTACCCATCCAGTTCGGCAGGCGCCTAGGCGTGCCTTTAAGCCTCTGAGCACCTCTCTGTTTGCCACCTCTGCCTGACCATTTGCTTGCGGGTGGGCCACCGAGGTGAAGCGCTGTTCAATGTTCAAATCTTCACACCAGGACTTAAATGGCTCCTCGGGGAATTGCCTACCATTGTCACTGACCATTATTCTGGGGATACCAAAGCGACACACAATGTGCTCCCAGACGAAATTACGTACATGCTTCCCAGAAATTGTTGCTAAAGGCTTTGCTTCCAGCCACTTGGAGAAATAGTCGACTACCACCAGGAGGAATTTGACTTCCCCAGGTGCCTCAGGAAATGGTCCTACTATATCGATCCCCCACTTCGCAAATGGCCATGATGAGGTGATAGGAACTAGCTCGTGTTGTGGGTGCTTAGCCATTGGAGCATGTATCTGGCATGATGAATACTTTCTAACTTCTTCCTCCACGTCTTTCTTCATATGGGGCCAATAATACCCCATCCGTAGTATTTTTCCGACTATCGCTCTTGCGCCTGAATGGATGCCACACGAGCCTTCGTGCATCTCCTGGATGATATTGGCGGCTTTGTGCGGGTCCTAAGCATCGAAACCAAGGGCCCAAGTATGACCTGCAATACATAATGCCATCCTTAATGGTGAAGCGAGGCGCCTTGATACGGATCCTCCTGGCTTCTCTTTCATCGCCAGTCAACTTGCCACTTAGCAAGTACTCATAGATGGGCGTCATCCAGGTAGGGTTCATTTCCTGGATCTCTATGACTGGCCCAGCTACTATGGATCTTTCTTCGAGTACTTCTACAAGAACCTCTTTAGTAAGATGAGCAAAAGTTAACGTTGCCAATTTGCTTAAAACATCCGCCTTCTTGTTCTTACCTCGTGGTATCTGACTTATTTTGCAACTAGCAAAGCTTGTCATGAGGCGTTTGGCTTCCGCTAAATAGTCTATCATGGATTTATCCCTTGCTTCGAACGTCCTATTGATCTGATTCGTGACCAGCTGGGAGTCAACATATACCTCCAAGGATTTGTGATTACTTACTAGTTGATACATCGATGTGCCTGGCCAGATGAGTGGGATCAATGTGTACCTGTAGGTCCGCCACCCCTAGAGAAGAAGCAATACGCAGGCCAGCTACTAAAGCTTCATACTCAGCTTCGTTGTCAGAAGCGTTAAAGTTAAAACGAAGAGCATATGTATGCTCTTTTCCATCAGGATCTGTCAGAATCAAACCAGCTCCCGAGCCTTCCGACCCAGACGACCCGTCCGTATACAAGCTCCAGATGGTTGCCTCCTTCGTCACCATTGTTGTGGGTAACATGGTATTCATTTCGGCCAGAATATCAGCCAGAACATGTCCCTTATATGCAGACCTTGGTCGGAATTCAATGTTGTGTTCACCCAGCTCAATCGCCTATTTCGCCAAACGACCTGACGTCTCTGGCTTCAGAAGAACCTGTCTAATCGGCTGGTCTGTCAGGACCACAACAGTGTGTGCTTGGAAATACCGCCTCAGTTTCCTAGCGGCATTGACCAAGTCGAGGGATAGCTTCTCCAAGGGTGGGTAATTTAATTCAGGACCTTGTAACGTTCTGCTTACAAAATACATCGGCATCTGTCGTTTACCCCTCTCAGCCAATAGGACGGCACTAGCAAGTACATGGTCAACTCCTCGCCTGGAATGGGTGCAGTAATGGTTGGAAGCTCCGTTATCATCTTTTTCATTTCTTTGAAGGCGCTGTCCGCTTCAGCCATCCATCTGAAGCCGTTCTTTTCCAGTGTGCCTTTAAGTGTTTTGAAGAACGGTAGGGACCTTTCCGCCGCTTTAGACAGGAACCGGCTCAACGCCGCTAGCTTGACGTTTAAGCTCTGGACCTCCTTAATAGTAGTGGGTGGCACCAAGTCCGCAATGGCAAGAGCCTTCTTAGGATTAGCTTTGATGGCGTCCCTAGTTATCAGGTATCCTAAGAAATGACCTTCCTCAACCCCAACCGTGCATTTCTTCGGGTTAAGTTTCATGTTAACCCTTATTAGTGCCTGAAACGTCTCTTCTATTTCCTCCAGGAAGGTCTTGTCTGGCGTGATCTTGATCACCATATCATCCACGAACGCTTCCAAGTTTCTCCCGATCTGCCCTTTAAACACCTGGTCCACCAGGCATTGATATGTGGCCCCCGTGTTTTTCAAGCCGAAAGGCATCTTGGTGTAACAGAAGATACCTTGACTAGTGTGAAACGTCATTTTGTCCTCGTCTCTTTCATCTATCTGTATTTGGTGATACCCCTTATAAGCATCAAGGAAGCATTTATATGGGAAACCTGCTAGGGACTCCACCTTCCAGTCGATCTCTGGTAGAGGGTAGCAATCCTTCGGGCACGCTTTGTTAAGGTCTTTGAAGTCGATGCACATCCTCCAGCTACCATCTGTTTTTCGAACCATAACTAGGTTTGCTACCCATGTGTGATACTTGACTTCTCTTAGGATCCTAGCCGCTACGAGCTTGGTGACCTCCTCACACACCGCCTGGTCGCGTTCACGGGCCAGGGGTCTCTTCTTTTGGCAAACGGGAGTCGCACGAGGCTCTATGTTTAAAGAATGAGTAGTTTTGATTATCCTACCCTCTTTGACTTCCAGCTGTCTAGGGATCCCTGTCATGTCATCGGGTGTCCAGGCGAACACATCTTTATTTCTTTTTAAAAGACCTTCGTCCTCCTTCTTTACTTTTTTAGGTAGGTTTACGCCTACAGCCACTGTTCGCTCCAGGTAATCTTGATTAACGATCACATTGGTGGTGGCTTGTAATCCAATTTCATTCACGGGCTTCGCGTCGATTGCTTTCTGCACTTGCGAACATTCTTCTGCCTGCTCTGGGTATTCTGTCAAGATGGTAGCTATGCCACACGTGGTGGGGAACTTCACCATCCCATGCCCCATGGACACAATGGCCAGCAATTTTCCCAGTGAGGGGGCACCCCAGGATAGCGTTGTACGAAGACTTGGAACGAACCACAAGGAAAGTTACCCACTCCTCTCTTTCCACCTGACCTTTCCGCAGGGAGACTCGCAGGCGAAGCTGCCCTAACGGCCAGGATATCTCCCTTGAGAACCCCTTCAAAGGAATTGAAGCAGGCCGCAATTTTTTCCGCACAGCGTCAGGCATACGTAAAAAGTAGTCCTCGTAGAGGATATCACATGCGCTTCCCCCGTGTAAGTACACTCTCCAATCACGTACATCTTAGATAATCGCCTTGATTACTTCAGGTCCACAGTGTGTCATTCTGCCTGGGGGAAAGCTGATTTTCGCAGTACTGGTGGTCTGTAATTTGTTTTTCTTGAGATGGATTTCATCACCAGCTACCCGTATCATAAGAATTTCTTCGATAGGCTCTTTTAACTTCGAATTATCAAGCGCCTTGTCCTTCTGCCAGGTGTATCACCTTTTTTGACCATGTTCCTTAGACTGTGACTTGCACTTAATGTCCCTCACCATGTGTGAGAGCTTCCCCATTATAATAGCACCTTCGATACGCTTACGCAACTCTATGCAGTCATTGGTGTGGTGCCCGTTGTCTTCATGAAACTCACAATACTCCGCCTGGTTTCTCTTTTTAGGGTCACCTTGCATGCGAGCTGGGGGTTTAAACGATGAGGCCAGCGCCTCTGTTACCAAAATTTCCTTGGGGGTCTTGGTGAGCGACAGGAGGGTGTCATTCCTCCTGTACCGATCCTCCCTGTGACCATACGGGGCATATTTCTCTTCCCTATCACGACGTCCTCTGAACGAGGTGTCTGACTCCCTTCCTTGACAGGGCTTGTGACTTCTCTCTTGATGTGACTTCCTAGGGGTTTGATTTTGAGTAGACAACTCTTTGGACCCTATGTAAGCGTAGGTCTTTTCCAGACACTCCTGGTAGGAGGCTGGCAGGTCTTGCGACAAAAACTCCACAAGTTGTCAGTGTCTAAGCCCATGTATGAAACCAGACACCTTAGCGTCATCCCCCAAACCCCTAATTTGTTGACTTTCCAAATTGTATCGTTCCACAAAAGCTTGCAGGCCTTCTGCTTCAGTTTGCTTAATATTATGAAGTTCCAGGTGGGTCTTCGTGTACCTCTGCTGCTGCATTAAGTTAGAACAAAATTTCATCCTTACCTCATTGAGGCTATTGATACCACCTGGGGGTAATGATTCCAACCATAAGCAAGCAGTACCCTTGAGCGTCATTGAACACATATGGCATGCCACTGGTGGTACCCATCTGGATATCTTCATGGCTCCTGCAAACAGGCGCCAATGGTCGTCTGGATCTCCCGTTCCATTGTATACCCCTACGTTTGAGTGTAGTTTCAGGCCTTCCGGAAGCGGGTAGTCTTCAATCCACTCTGCGAAAGGGGAAGGATCCTCCCCATCAACCTCCTGGAAGTGAGACTCCAGGTTAAGGGGTTTAGGTCCTTTCTGGAAGTCCCTGCTGGCATGGCCCTGAGATGTCCTGCTTCTAGTGGGTATTACCACTTCTCCCAATCCCCTACGCCCTTGGCTTGTGAACCTGACTTGGGGAGGTGGTTCCACGCGCTCCCTCCTTCTTGCACTTCCCCACGCCTCAGGAGCCCTACCCTGCCTGAGACCTTCCCTTCGAGACACCAGGGTAGGTGGCGTTGTTAAGGAGGTACGGATGCCTTGCATCGTCTGCCTAGACACAGTTCGTGGAAGGAGGTCGGCCTCGCTTCCTATTGACATCTTGGCCTTGGCCACTTGGGCCTCTTGAATCCTGCGAGCTGGTCCTTCCCTTGTACCCAACTCCCAGGTATCTATATGCTCGTCCATTTTCTCTGAATCCGCATCTTCATACTCCATCATCACCTCATTGATCTTATCCAGGGGCGGTGCCTCAACAGAACGAGAATGTTCTTGCATAAGGGCCTGGAGTTGTTCAAAATTTGCCACTACGAACTCACGGTTTATCGCCTGTGTAGTTGTATCAGAGTCTAAAGAGGGAAGGGGTGCCTCAACGGCTGGGGAAGGTTCCACCACTCCAAGGGGCATCTGGAGACCCGCCTGGAGAGGCGGCTGTTCTCCGCCTGGGGGGCCTTGAGGGCCTTGAGGGCCTATTTCAACTGCATCTGACTTATCCATTCTGAACTTCTGAGAACTAAGCTAGTACCACCGTAACCAGTCGTGTCCCACGGATGGCGCCAATTGTTTGTGCGTCTAACAATCACTAATAATGGGTTAAGGTAATAATAAACTTAGTAACGTTTCCAGAGGGTTCAGAGTGAGGATTGGAGGACCTGCAACAAGGAAAAGAGAAGGCTACGCTTAGTCTCAACACAGGGAAAGCCCCTGTGAGGACACTCCGATGCCTAAGTTAGTTGCCATACTCAAGAATGT